>CM077158.1:149516584-150038412 GCA_039583875.1 Platanthera guangdongensis
GGAAGGATGATCTGGTGGAGAAGCTGGCGAAGCTTTATGTGGATAACATAGTGCGGCTTCATGGTGTGCCCCGCAGCATCGTGAGTGACCGAGATGGGCGGTTCACGTCCAATGATTGGAGGCTGGTGCAGCAAATGTTGGGAACAAAGCTGAAGTTTAGCACAGCCTTCCATCCGCAAACGGATGGGCAGACCGAGAGGGTCAATAGAACGATGGAAGACATGCTTCGCATGTGTGTCTTGGACTTCGGAAAGCAATGGGAGGACCACCTTTATTTGGTGGAGTTCGCATACAACAACAGCTACCAAGCAAGTATTCAGATGGCGCCTTTCGAGGCCCTATAGTAGAAGATGTCGCACGCCGTTGTCTTGGTTAGAAACGGGGGTCAAAGTTGTATAAGCGAACGGAAGTGGATGATGCTACTTCTTTGGTGAGACCATTCGGGAGAGGTTGCTTATCGCTCAGGACCGGCAAGCAAAGTACTATAATGCCAAGCACAGGAACGTGGAGTTCGCTGTGGGCGATTATGTATACTTGAAGATCAAGCCGTTCAAGGGTGTCTCGCGGGTGCGGCGATTGAAAAAGCTAAGCCCGAGGTACCTTGGACCGTTCGAGGTTCTGGAGCGAGTAGGAGAAGCGGCCTATCGGCTGAAGCTTTCAGTGGAGCTAAGTGGTTTACATGATGTATTCCATATTTCGGTGCTTCGGAAGGCGGTGCAAGAGCCTACGCAAGTGATCGCGGCCAATCAAGTGCCGGTGGATAGTGGGCTAACGACAAAGTCAAGCCCGTGCGGATTGAGGACTCGGAGGTCAAGCGGCTACGCAATAAAGAGATCAGGATGGTCAAAGTCCGGTGGGACAATTGCGGTCGTGAGGAGCTCTCTTGGGAGCGAGAGCAGACGATGCTTGACGAATATCCGGAGTTGTTCCGCTCAGGTACAAATTTTAGTTTTGTACAGTTTTTCCCTTTATGTAATTTCGTGGGCGAAATTCTTTTAAGAGGGGTAGAGTTGTAACGCCCCGAAACTCAAAGGAGCAAAAGGGGAATAATTTGGGCCAGTTTGAGTTCTGGCTGCAGGCACACGGCCTGGGACACGGGCGTGTCCCAGGGCGTGTCAAGCCTGTGTCGACACTAAGGCGTGAAGTCGACACTTTGGTCTCGACATTGTGTCGAGACTGGGCACACGGCCTGCGACACGGGCGTGTCGCAGGGCGTGTCGACCCGTGTCGACACTTAGCCGTGAAGTCGACACAGTGCTTCGACGTTGTGTCGAGACACGGCACACGGCCTGCGACACGGGCGTGTCGCAGGGCGTGTCAACCCGTGTCGACACTCGTCCCGCGAAGTCGACACTTTGGTGTCGACAGTGTGTCGAGACATGGCACACGGCCTGCGACACGGGCGTGTCGCAGGGCGTGTCGACCCGTGTCGACACTTAGCCGTGAAGTGCCGAGACCTTGTACACGGCCTGGAGCCCAGGCGTGTCAAGGTGACACGGGCAAGGACACGGGCGTGTCCGAACCCGTGTCAGCGCTCGGGTTGGAAACGGGAGAAATCATGGGGTACACGGCCAGCTACACGGCCGTGTCAGTTGGAACACGGGGTGTCAGATCGAACACGGGCGTGTTCGATGCCCGTGTGAGGTTCCAGGTGATTCGATTTTGACGGCGAATGAGGCACACGGCCCTGGACACGGGCGTGTGCCAGGCCGTGTTCGGCCAGATTGGGCATTTCAGTCCCGAATCGAAGCCGTTCATTTCTTTGACTGAAGATCCAATGGCTGGGGGTTGTTCCTGAAGGGATATACCCGGGTTTGACTTAGAAAACCCTCACTTTTTCCACTTGATCTCTCTCCAAACCCTTGGAGAAAGAAAGCTAAGGCAAGAAGAAGAGGAGCTAGATCCGCCATTGGAGGAGCTTCGGAGCTCCGAATCGCAAGCCGACTCCGGATCCACGGAGGCAACGCAAGTGCGGTGATTTCTATCCGATTACTTTTCGATGGCGCCAAAGAGGAACGCAAGGGTAACGATCCTCACTTTTGAGCATGATAGCTCTCTTTCTTAGCATAGGAAGCCCTCTCTCGCGAGTTTGCGAGAGTTGGAGGCGTTCCTTCGGGTAGATATGTAAAGTCCCCGTTGTTTAGCGTCCGTATGCGAGAACGGACATAGGCATTTTGGTTGAAGCCTACCCGGACATGTAGTTCGGATCGGTGATGTTGCATTGCATAAGGCCGGAGAAGACTCCGTGCTATTTGGTGTTTTCGGGTTTTCTACGCGGTAGATTGCAGCAGGGAGCCTTGGGGACTAACCCAAAGGTGCACCCGGAAAACTGGGCGGACACGAGGTCTTGCCAACTTGGTGGCCTGGAAGCCAACTTGAACATAACGAGGTTATGTGACTTGCGGTAGAATGGGACTCGGTGAAAGTTTGACCCGCGCATATGGCTTAAATTGTCGTTGCGATGTGAGCACGGGTTAGATGGAGCCGTACCCGCTTTATGTCGTCGGTTAGAGCGACCTAAGGTTACATGGGACTCGCGTTGGCATAAATGGGGGTCTTCGGTGGTCCATGGCTTAAATTGACGTGACCAATACCATGAAGACAAATTGCTCATAGGAATTGGCCGTCCAAGTGGCGGTGGTGAGTCCGGAATGTTAATGGCTTTATTTGACGTAACATCGACCGGTTCACCGAGAATGTGCCCTGAGTGCACGGGACGTGTGGCCGTACGAGCCAACGTCTGTGATGAAATGGCTATGATTATATGCATTGCTCGCTTGTGCTAATGAAATGCAGGGAAGGAGCATCGCCCCGAGTTGGGGGCGGGATCGTTATAATTTGGTCAGCATTGCTGACCGTTGCTTTGTTCGCCAAGCCGTGGTGCGGTGGTTTGTTTGCTTGCAGGTGCAGCTGGACCAAGCGGTCAATAGCGGGCTAAGCCCATTTTGCGAAGCTGGCCCGAAGGCCCGAATGAAATGTTTTATGTTTTGTTCATGTATGGCCGGCCTGCGTGCCGAGGTTTGGAAATCATGTAAAAGACAAGTGAAACATTTTGTAGGCCTTAAGGCCGACTTTTGAGTATTTTGTAATAACATTCCTATTATCTTGCTAGTGGAACATTCATGCTTGTGCTGGGTTCTTGTTTTGCAACTTTAGTAAATTGCTTCCGCTAGAATGCTCTGTGTAGGACGTTGAGATTGTTGGATGGTTTCCATACGTAACCACGCCGGTCTTCTGTTTTTATTACATCGGGAAATCCGTGGGATATAACTGCTTTAATATGCTTGCGGAGGATAGGCAACCTTCCATTGGTTCTGCAAGCTTTGTTGCCACGTCCCTCTTCTTCTGCTGGATAGGCTTGCAGCCGGGATCAACATTCAGGTGGTGGCAAGCAACATCAGGATCCACCCCCGGCATGTCTTCTGCTGACCAGGCAAAGACATCCAGGTTCTTTAGCAGGCAGGAAATCAACTCAGCCTTTTGATCTTCAGGTAGCTCCGAGTTGATGGAGAGTTTCCTCTCCTCCCCTTCAGCAATGGGGACTCCTTGCGTCACCTGGGCAGGTTCCAGGTGAGCACCTTCATCAGCAGCAACTTTCGAACTGGGAGAGGCTTCTGCAGCTTCTGTTGGAGCAAGGGAAGGGCTGGCTTTAACCATGTTGACAGTGCGGACGTAGCACTCCCTTGCTCTTCTTGGGTCACTCCGGACCCGGCACATCCTCCCATCGGCGAAGAACTTGATGGCGAGGTGGTAAGTGGAAATCACTGCTTGGTACTTGTTCAGCAGGGGCCTGCCGAAGATGGCATGGTAGCTGCTGGGGGCGTCGACCACTATGAACTGTATCTGCTTTGTTGCCCCTCCAAGCTTCACTGGCAAGGTGACGCTGCCCTCCACTTCTTTCCTCTCTCCTGAGAAACCATAGAGCGGCCCCTCAGTGGAAAGCAGAGGATTTCCGGTCCTCAGGGCCTCAAAAGTAGACTTAAAGAGGAGGTTGACCGAGCTTCCTGTGTCGACCAGAATCCTATCCACTGTGAAGTCTCCAAGCACAGCCTTGATTACAACTGCATCATCAAATGGATTGGCTGTTTGAGGCAGATCTTCTGGGCCAAAGGTGACCACTTCTCTTGGGGGAGCAACGGAAGAAGAGGCCACCTCCGCCTGGGTGACCCTTGAAATTGATGACTTCCGGGTGGACTCGGTCCCTGCTCCACCGTGGATGAAGAAGAGGCGCCCCAGAATTCCTTCATCATCAGCATCGAAGCACTCCACCGGGACGTTGATTGGCCCCAGACGGCCTTCATCCTCCACATCCACACACTCCTGGTAAGCCTCAGCTACCTCTTTGCCTTTTGAGGTGGATGGTTTTGAAGAGGAAGGAGAATCCTTCTTGGCCAGGTCAATCTTGCCCTCGGCAAGCAACTTCTCTATCAGCGCGCGAAGGACCTTGCATTCTTCAGTCAGATGACCCTTTTCCTTGTGGAACTGGCAGTATTGTGAATTATTCCTCGGCTTCCACATCTTCTGAGGCTCTTGCCTCTTCTCTTCTGATCTCCTTTGCAGGATCTGGATGACTTCGTCAAGGTCCAGATCTGCAGGGTCCTTCATGGGACTTTCATCATATTGGCACG
Source organism: Platanthera guangdongensis (assembly GCA_039583875.1). NCBI lineage: Eukaryota > Viridiplantae > Streptophyta > Magnoliopsida > Asparagales > Orchidaceae > Platanthera > Platanthera guangdongensis. The sequence goes on from CM077158.1 coordinate 149,521,213, forward strand.
GGGCAGGCAAGGCTGCCTGCTGGAGGATGGGAAGAGCTTGCAAAGGAACGACGGGAGTGGTGGCCAACGGCAGTCTCTGCTCGTGAAACTGTTGATGGCCTTGGAATGGTTTTTTGTTGCGGAAGTTTCTGCCTCTTTGAGACGGAGGCTGGAAGTCTGGACGAGGGGGCCTGCCACGAGAGGAAGAAGCGGAGGCATCCCTTCCTTCAGCCTTGGCTGTCAGGGATGAAACATAGGTCGGATTGGCATTTTCCGCTTCTATGAAACGGTTGACCATGGCGATCAACTCCTGATAAGTCTCGGGTGCCTTGGTCGTTGCTTTAAACTTCAGAGGGCCTTCCCGGAGGCCGTGGATCAAGGCAACTTTGTAATAGTCGGGGTTCACATTCCTCACCCCCTGAATTTCTCTTTGAAAGCGATCAACGAATCTTGCTACTGATTCATTATCCCTCTGCTTGATCTCGAATAGGGCAGCTGGCCCATTCTTCCTCTTCCTTGAGGTAGCAAACCTCAGCAGTAACTGGCTACGAAGCTCGGCAAAAGAAGAGATAGTGCCCGAAGGCAGCTCATAGAACCATTCTCTTGCTTGCCCTTCGAGAGTGGTAACCAGCAACTTACACTTAATCGCATCTGAGAGGCATCTCAAAGCAACTGCCCCCTCAAATGCCTGGAGGTGAGAAACGGGATCTGTCGCTCCTGTATAGAATGGGATGCGAGGCTCCCTGAAGTTGCTCGGAGCTGATTCCCATCGAATTCGGTCAACAAAGGGAGACGGGGTGTCAAACTCTGCAGGATAGAAAGGGCGGACTGGAGCCGAGGAGTCCGCGGGCTCGGCGGACTGGCGATCAGCAAAGTGAAGTTGGCGGGCAGGAGTGCCCCTAGCAGCTTCTCTGAAGAACTCTCTGAAAGCAAACTCTTCCTCTTGAGGGCGCAGAGGGGCTGCGGTCTGAGCAGGGTTCCGAGGAGTTTCTGGCGACTGCCGAAGCGGAGTTCGGCGAGCTGGGGTCTGGCGGACTGGCGAGTTCGCTGGGTCCGCTGCGGCCTGAGGAGCAAGCCGCTGGGCCAGCGCGAGCAGAGCTTGGCTGATTGTGTCAAGACGCTGGTCGGTCTGCCGGCGAGACTGCTCGGCCTCAAGGCGAGCTTGCTCAATCGCGTCCCAAAGGGAGTCTTCTGAAGAGCTGGAGCGGTCTGAAGAGCGGGCTCTGCGGTCTGACATCTTGCGTCCGCTGATTTCAAAACACTACTCGGATCTGAAGGTCGCGTGTTAACTTTTGATGCACGAAAACACAAGGGGGGTCGAGCACAACCAGCTAACTGTTCGAACACAGGGGAATAGGGAGACTGCGAGTAGCGATCTACTAAGCGGATGAGAGCTGGAAGAAGAGCAGGGCCGTGAACCACGGCAACAACAGACTTCGCCCGTCGCGGCCTGAATGCCTCTCTTGCGACGGGCTTTCCCTTGATTGAAGAAGGATCTAGTTACAAGTGAAAGGAAAAGACTGAGGGAAGCAGAGCAAGGGGGAGTCCGCAAGGCACAGGATTCGAGTCCGCAGCCTGTAACAAGTAGGCTCCTGGGTCCGAGTCAGCGTGCCTTGAGTGCACCACCTCCCCCCTATTTATAGGATAGGGGGCCTGCCCAAACGGGCAGGGCTAAAATAACCGGCTGCCCGGGTACAGGAGAACCGGGCAGCGGTGACGGGAAGCAAAAAGAAAGAACACGCCAGTCCGCACAGAAGTGGCGGACTGGGCTCGCGAGCTGGAGCTTCCACTGCTGCTAGGCGCGCCCACTAGAGGGCGGCGGCCTGGGCGGACGAGATACTGCGTCCGCCGATGGAGAACCTGTTACCCAAAGCGCCGGCGGACTGAGCGGACAGGTCCTTGCGTCCGCTGCTGGAGTATCACCCTTAGCGCACGACTGGTGACAGTGCTGGACTGGGCGGACGAACAAATCCTGTCCGCGCCTGCTGAATGGGGGGCTTTGGAATCTTGCAGTATGTTGCGGACTGAGGGGTTAACATTCTAGGGCCAGCACAGCAACATGGGCTCCAGCCCGCTATTTGGTACTCGTCTCCAAAGTACCTGCAAGCACATTCCACCGCACGGTGGCAAACATGGCAACGGTCAGCCAAAAGCCGACCAAATTATAACGACCCCGCCCCTTACTCGGGACGGCCGTGCTTTTTCCCTGCATAACATTAGCCCAATAAAACAATAAAGCGCAATTATACTACGCCACAGGTGTAGGCTCGCACGGCCAAACACCCCGTGCACTCAGGGCACATTAACGGTGAATCCTGACATATCAGTGTCTTCACCACCATCCCAAAGATGGCAACCAAGTGAGCATTTTAGCCTTTCTGACCCTGTCTAGTCTAAGGCTCCCGACTATGCCAACGGCCAGTGCCCTTTTCGGATTTCTCGCACCGTTCCATATAGCCTAGGTCCAATTCCACTTGCCCGTTTCTCACGCTGCATATACACTTTAAGTCTGACGCGCGGGCCAAGCTTCTCTCTGATCCCAAAATTTTCCAAACAATCTCATAACCCAGTTATGATCAAGGTCGGTTCCCAGACCGCCAAATTAGCAGAACACGTTTCCGCTCAGTTTTCCAGGTGCGCCTTGAAGCTAACCTCCAAGGATCCCTGCTGCAATCTACCGCGTAGAAACCCGAAAAAAACAAAAGCGCGGAGTCTTCTCCGGCAAAACATATCAAATGCAACATCACCGATCTAGAAAATACACGTCCGGGTAGGCTTTACACACAATGTCTATGCACGTACTTACGATTCCGGACTCTATATGCAACACAACGGGGACTATTCACATCAACCCCAAGGAACACCACGCACTCACCGCACACTCGCGGGAGCAAGATTCCCTATGCAGAAAGAAAGAGCTTCACATGCTCAAGTAGAGAATCGTTACCCTTGTAGTCCGCTTTGGCGCCATGGAAAAACTACACGGATGGAAATCTTCGCATCGAACTTTCCTCCACAGATCCACTCTCAGATTTCGAAACGGTGCTCTGATGCTCCGCCGGTGGCCGAAATCTCTTCCTTCTTCCTCCTCTTTCCAACTACTTGAGAGAGAGAATGGTTGGAGAGAAATGAAGGATTAACTCCCTTATTCCCGGCCTTAACAGAGCAGGAAACCATCTGGGCCGTTGGATCTTAATTAAAGAAAATGAACGGCTCAGATCCGCTCAAAAATCTCCAGACCTGGGCCGAACACGGCTTGGCACATGGCCGTGTCCCAGGCCGTGTGCCTCGCTCCAGGCACGATCGTCGAACGGAGGAAAGACACACAGACAACGACACGCCCGTGTCTCACCTGACATGCCCGTGTCGGGTTCCTCGACACGCCCGTGTACGGGGGCGTGTCACGCATAACCGCCACGGCAACGAACACGACCCAAAAGAACACGGGTAGGCACACGCCCGTGTCAAATGACACGTCGGTGTCACTTAGCCGTGTTTCTAGACGTGTCCTTCTCGGGATGAAAACGACCAAAAACACCAGCCAGACACAGCGTTGGACACGCCCGTGTCCTTGGCCGTGTACCCCTATACAGGCACCAAAAATCCCTTTTGACGCGACCGACTCAAATACTATTATCGGGGCGTTACATCCTCAGGGTCCAGAGAACCAAGGGAAGCTGCTCCACCCGGCTCCCTTTCAGGTTCTCTACTTTATTTTTTAGGAGGCTTTTATTAATTTTATTCGTGGCCTCAACCTGCCCGTTGCTCCTGGGATGGTGAACCGAGACAAACCTGAGGTCGATCCTGAGCTGCCCGCAGAAGCTGGTGAATTCTGTGCTGGCGAATTGGGGCCCGTTGTCCGTGACAATGGCCTGGGACAGCCCATGGCGGCAGATGATCTCCCCCAAACAAATTTCCTGATGACCTAGTAAGTCACCTTGGCCCGCGCCTTCACCTCCAACCACTTAGAGAAATAATCAATCATCACAAACAGGAACCTTCTTTGCCCACTGGCCTAGGGGAACGGCCCGACCAAATCCATCCCCCCAAATTACAAAGGACCAGGGGGATGTGATGATCTTGACGTGCTGGGCCGGCTATAGCTGGAGGGGGCAAACATTTGACACTTGTGACATCTCCTTGCGAATTCTACAGCATCGCAGCCCAGGGTGGGCCAGAAATACCCTTGCCTGACGATCCTTCCTTCCAGGGTCCGACTCCCGGAGTGACTCTCACACTCCCCGGAGTGGACTTCTTCCAAGATTATTTGTACTTCCCCCTCGGCCACGCAATGGGCCAGCATTCCCGAGAGAGCCTTCCTATACAGCTGCCCATCCCGGAGGAGATAGTATGTCGATTTGTGTCTGAGCCTCTTCTTATCGATCCCCTCCGGATACTCTCCTGTGGAGAGGAAAGTCGTGATCAGATCCGTCCACGAGGGGCATTGTTCTATGTCCATCAGCTCTCCCTCTTTGATGGAAGGGCGAAATAGATCGGTGATAGTACCTCACCCCCCCCCCCCCCCACCCCCGGACCATGCTTCACTAGCTGATCGACCTGCTCATTCTCCTCCCGGGGCGCGTGTCAGATGGAAAAAGTTTGGAACGTGCCGATGACCGCCTTTACTTTGGCTAAGTATAGCCGTAGGGTAGGCTCTATTACCTCAAACTCCCCGTTGATCTGGGAAGCTACCACCATTGAGTCAGTGAGGAACTCCACGTCCAACACTGCTAGTTTCCTGGCCACGCGCAGCCCTGCTATGACGGCCTCATACTCGGCATGATTGTTAGTGATGGGGAAGTGCACAACCACCTTTTGCTCAATTCTAGTTCCCTGGGGGCTCTCCAAGATTACCCCCACCCCTATGGATTTTCTCCCTGAAGCTCCATCTACCTTCACCTTCCATGTATTCGGACGAGCGAGCTCTTCCTCCACCACCTCGATCACATAATCGGCCAAAAAGTCGGTCATCGCTTGGGCCTTGATCGAGAGGCAGGGGATGAAAGAGATATCGAACTCGCCCAACTCTACTGACCACTTGGCCAACCTTCCTGAATGCTCCACCCCCTCGAAGATGTTGCGGAGGGGATGGTCAGTCACCACTCGGATGAAGTGTGCCTGGAAGTAGGGCCGCAGCTTTCGGGCCAAGATGATCAGGGCGAAGGCCAGCTTCTTGAAGATTGGATATCATAGCTCGGCCTTTCTCAGGTCCCAGCTCACATAGTATATGGGGAGCTGCCTCTTCCACTTTTCATGCACCGGGACAGAGCTCAAGGCCTCCGCTCCGACCCCGAGATATAAGAGTAGGTCCTCCCCCTCCTTCGGCCCTTGGAGTAACGGAGCCTACGTCAACTGCATCTTAAGAGCTTGGAATAACTCCTCGCACTCCTTAGTCCACTCAAATGTTTGCCCCCCCCAGTGTTTTTCAGAAGGGGGAGCACTTCTCCTCGGCCTCGGAGAGGAAATTGCTTAAACCTGCCAGCTCCCCTGTCAATCGTTGCACCTCCTTAGATTTCCGCGGCCACCCCAGCTCCATGATATCCTTGACCTTATCAGGATTTGGCTCAACCCCCGCGGTGGTGAGGAGATGCCCCAATAATTTCCCCTGCTTTCCCCAAAGACACACTTTAGGGGGTTCAATCGCATCATGTACTTACGCAGGTTGGCGAAGGTCTCTTCTAGGTCCTGGAGGTGAGAGTCCAAGTCCTGACTCTTGATCATGAGGTCATCCACATACACCTCCAGGTTCCTCCCCTTCTGTTCCCTGAAGACCCTGTCCATCATCTTTTGGTAGGTCGCCCCTGTGTTTTTCAGCCCAAATGGCATCATTTTATAGCAGTAACACCCATCCCCTATGATGAATGAGACGTCCTTGACGTCCGGGCGGGTGCATCCTGATTTGGTGGTAACCTGAAAACGCATCTAAAAAGCTCATTACAGAAAAACCGACGGCTGAATCAACCAGCACGTCGATCTGAGGCAAGGGATAACAATCCTTAGGGCACGATTTATTAAGCAAAGGAATGTCGATACACATATGCCACCGACCGTCTCCTTTTTTAACCATGACTATATTGGAGACCCAGCCAGGGTATTGGATTTCGGATACAAAGCTGGCTTTGAGAAGTTTTGCCACCTCCTCCCTGATGGGCTCGGCCAGCTTGTCCACGGTGGACATCTTCTTCTGCTGGACGGGGCATGTTCCCGGGTCTAGGTTGAGGCGGTGGCAAGACACATCCGCATCAACCCCCGGCATCTCCTCGGTGCTCCATGCAAAGATATACATATTCTTCTAGATGCACGCCAGCATCCTGCCTTAAGCCTACGGGGTCAGCCCTCCGCTGACGCGAACCTTCTCCACCCTGCCTCCGAGGGTGAGAACTTCCAGCTCCACCACCTCTTCTGCAGCATCCAACCTGGACTGCTACCCCCATTCTCCGATGTCCCTCTCCTCTGGGATGAAGACCTCCGCCTCTACCTCTTCCTCCATGGTCATTGCCTCGGCCAACACTTCCTGGTCTCCTCCTGCCGCCTCTACCTCGGTGTCGCTCTTCACCTCCATCTCCTCCCTGCCAGCTTCCTGCTCCACCTCCTCCATCCTCCGCTCCATCTCCTCGGCTCCCTCCTTCCAAGAGATGGAGTTAACGGCGGTGACGTATCATTCCCGCGCCACTTTGGGGTCACCCCAGACCCGGACCTAGATCCCCTCGGCATTAAACTTCAAGCATTGGTGGAATGATGAGGGAACTGTTGGATCCCTAGTTTGATTTGGGCTAGGTTCACTAACTAGGATGTTTGACCTACCTTGTATAGCTAGGGTCTGGTCATTGTGTCATATAAATTAGGCTAAGTCCCCAGAATCAACCTTGCATGGACCAGCCAACAGAAGACTGCAGAAGGCTCAGACTTAGAAGAATATCAAGTTCATGAAGTGAGTTCGACGTTCGTCAAACTCAGCTCGATGAAAGTCATGCTCCGCTCGACGAACTCAGAGTTAATTCTCTGCGTTGAGCTCGACAATATTCGTGCTCAGGTCGACGAATTCTGGAAGTTCAAGTTCAACACATCCTTTCAGAGTACTTTCACTGAACTCAGGTCGACGAAGTTAGATTATCAGCTCGACGAATTTGGACAACAGAATTGGGAAGCTTTTCACAGAAAGTAGTTAGCTGATCTCAGGTCGACGAACAAACTTTCTCAAGTCGTCGAACATGATTTCTCATCTTGACGAACTTCGATCTCAGGTCGACGAAATCTATTCTCTGGTCGACGATTTATGTGCAGTTCCAGTCTTGGAAATTTCCCTTATTTTGTCCTTATTCTATAACAGTAATTCCTGAGTAATTAATGTTTATATTCTCTGAATATAACCATTAGTGGAAGAATTGATTACAGACTTCATCAGGAATATTACTTGTTGTTTTTAATGGGACAGTTTGGGAAATTCATTAATGAAAATATTCTCTCCTGCCGCATTTCATTCTCCAGGCAGTCATCATTTAATGCAAAGGAATTCAAAATTCAAAGGAGAATTGAACTGATCATATAAAAGAGATTTTCTCTTTCAGTCGAAAAAAAGAAAGAGAACACATAAAGAACAGGACAGAACTGATAACACACTGAACATAAGAAATCATTCAAGAGAAAGAACTCTGCTCTATCTTCATCAAGTGTTCTTCTTCCAGCAATCTTCTAAGAGACAATCAACTTCAATCTGTCTACAGCTTTCTGGAGAACTTCTTCAAGAACACCTACTCACCCTGCAAAGCTCTCATTCTTCATGAGTATAACTTCATCTCATGGGGAGCTTTGACACCATCAAGGATCCACAAGTCTTCTCAGTTATTTTGAGAAAAGAGAAGACAACATATAGTTTTATTTGTTTCACCCCACAATACACTGGATTCTAGGTCCCTTCAAAAGTTAAACACTTGGTTGCAAGTCTCCTAATAAAAAGACTTGATTTGGTTTTTAGGCACCTGAACAAAAGCCTGAAGGGTTTCCCTAAAGCAGATCTTGTGGTTATAGGCACCTGAGCAAAAACCTGATTGGTGGTAGGGCACCTGATCAAAAACCTGAGTGGATTCCTACCAGGGTGGTAGAAGAGTGGATATACCCAAGTTTTAGTGGAATCACTATAAAATTCTTGTGTTGTCTGTGATGCTATCTTATTTTTACTGTGTGCTGCTTGCTGAATAGTTTAGTTTTATTTCTACACTATCTTTCTACACATATAAGTATTACTATTTTAATTCCGCAATAAAAATCTCACAAGATTTTAAAATAGTCTATTCACCCCCCCCCCCGCCCCTCTAGAGTTAAACAGATCTAACACCTTTGGTGGTATCTTCCATACCATCCTTCAATTGGTATCAGAGCCTGGTTTTCTTTGGTTTCACAGATTCACATCTGAACCAAGACCCTTGTTAGACTATTTTACACTTCTTTAGTTTTTCTATTGTTCAGCAATGACACAAAATAAAGATTATGCTAGCACCAGACCTCCAGTCTGCAACTTAAACAAATTTGCACTCTAGAAGGCAAGAATCAAACATTACATGAACTCTATTGATGAGGATATTTTCAATTCTATTTTGATAGGTCATCCTCAACCAAACACTTCTACATCTATAGCAACCTCTAGCACTCATGCAGTTCCACCACCTGAGTGGACTGATGCTCAGAAGAAAGCCAAAATAGTTGATGCAAAAGCTATGAATATTCTGGCCCAAACTATGTTAGATGATATTTTTCAAAAGGTGGCTGAATGCACTTCTGCCAATGAAATCTGGGCCACTCTAAACCAGATAGTGGTAGGCTCAGCAGATGAAAGAAAGGAAAGAAGATCCCTCCTAATATCTCAATATGAGAACTTCAAGAAGGAGGAATCGGAAACAGTGACTGAGATGTATAACAGGCTTAATGTTATCATTAATGAACTAAAGTCCTTGATAAAGATATCTCCATAACTGAAATTAATGACAAGATCCTAATGTGCTTCCCCAGCACTTGGGATTCCAGGATCTAGCCAATTAAAGAAGCCAGAAGCTTGATTGAGATATCCACTGAATCTCTCCTTTGAAAGCTAAAATCCTATGAACAATTAATCAAGACCAGAGAGGCTGCTAATTTGAAGGCCTCAACCACTTCAAGGAAGGAGCACAATATCGCTTTCAAAGCAACAAAAGAAATAAAAATCCTTCCTTCCAATTAGAGTTGATGATTTTGTTGGCCAAGAGGTTCTACAAACTGGCCAAGAAAGAGTTCAGGAGAAGGCCATCCAAGAGTGATGATAAACCTAAGTATGACAGAACTCCTACCAAGGAGATTATCTGCTTTGGCTATAGAAAGCCTGGGAACATTCTTCCTGAATGCCCAGAAGCTCAGAAAAGAGATAGAAGAAAAGAGAAAGAGAATAAAAAGAACTCAAGCAGATACTCAAGCAAACACTCCTCCAGCAAATATAAAAGAAATGAAAAAGGCTTCATTGCTGAAACTTGGAGTGATACTGATGAAGAGACCTCATCTTCCAGCTCCAGTGAAGATGAAGAAGAACCCAAGGTAAGAGAAGTCTGCCTCATGGCAATCAATGTCTCATGCAGCAGGTCTGATGCTGAAAACCAAGTAGAAAGTCATTATGAGGAATCAGAAGAGGAATCAAAGACAGAAGAGGATCAGGTAATCTTTTCTTTTTATTTTAATTCTATTGATTTTAAAAATGAATTCAAAGCCTTATGTAATGACCTAATCAAATCTGAAAAAGAAATCAAAATGCTAAGAGATAGACAAGCTGAATTTGATAATTTATTTGCTGAAAACACTAAGCTCAAGGATGATTTAGTTTTAGCAAATGAACAAATCATTTCTCTAAAAACAGTATTATGTGAGGCCAGGCAACTTGAGGAAACTCTCAATGTGAGAAGTCTTAAGCTGATGGACATCATAAGTACAGTCAATGCAAGACTAAATGACAAGCTGGGCTTAGGTGCTTCATCAAGCTTACCTCCCATACTTAAGAAAAACATATTAACTACTCCAATAAAATTTGTCTCTGAAAAAGGAAAGGAAAAGATAGACACCAATAAAAATGATAAACAACATGAATTAAAACTTAAGAATAAGAACAAAAACAAGAAAAATCTAAATAAAAATAATGTTCAGTAGATTTCGTCGAACTTCGATCGATGAAATGTGGCTAGTTCGTCGAACTCCGATCGATGATCTATGAACGCTAACATTAGTCATAATAATTCGTCTTACTGCGATCGATGAATCTTGTATGTTTCTTCGAGCAGAGATTGACGAACTTGGGGCCCAGAAAATGAATGTATTAATTCTCTAAGCAGAGATCGACGATCTTATCCCATCTTGTCGAACTCCGATCGACAAACTTACAACATTTCGTCGAACCCAGTCAGACTTAACAAAAATCATAACTTTAATAGAAATTTTAATCAACCTAGAAAATCTGTTAATCCATTTGCTAATTGGGAAATTTCACCTAGGAGATACCATCCCTTAGGATATAAAACTCAACCTGATTTTTTTGTTATATCAAGTTTCTCATATCAGAAGTGATAATGGTACTGAGTTTGAGTCTCTTTTTGTGCATGAGTTCTATGAGAAGGAAGGTATCAAGCATTGCTTCTCAGCTCCTAGAACTCCTCAACAAAATGGGGTAGCTGAAAGGAAAAATAGAACCCTAATTAAAGCTGTAGGCACATTACTTGTAGATGCTCACATCCCCTATTCTTTTTGGCAGAGACTATGAGCACAACAAACTATGTACTGAACAGAAATTTAATACATAAACTTAAGAATAAGACTCCATATGAATTTCTTAAAGGGAAGAAACCTAAAATCACCTATTTTAAAATATTTGGTTGCATATGTTATATTCATAACAATGACAAGAAATATATTTGAAAGTTTGAAGCTAAGGCTGGAGAGGGAATTTTTCTAGGATATTTCCAAGTCAGCAAAGCTTATAGGGTGTTTAATAAATCTACTATAAAAATTAAGGAATCTATTCATGTGACTTTTGATGAAGCTAACATGTCTTATAAGGAGAAAGAAATTTCTACCAACAGTACATTGCAGGTACCGCACTTGTGTGAGAGATTGGATGATCTAAGCCTCACCCACGAGGTTCCAATGCATCCCTCTCCACAAGTTGTAGAAGAAAGTGAAGAAGAAAGTATAGAGGTGACTGAACCCTTTCCAACAGTTAATGAAATTCCACAAGAGGAATTTATTCCCCAAGTTGTTGCCCAACCAGCTCCTCCCACTGATTTTGTCACACTTTGATATCATCCTAGATATCAAGTGATTGGAGGCATTTTAGTTGGTGTACAAACAAGGCATCAACTCAACCCTGACTTGATGTTTGCTTGTTTCCTCTCTCAACTTGAGCCCCAATACATTAAAGATGCAGAACAAGATCCCCACTGGATCATTGCAATGCAACAGGAGCTCAATCAATTTGAGAGATGTAGAGTTTGGGAATTGGTTCCTAGACCCAAAGACTACCGAGTCTTTGGAACCAAATGGGTGTTCAAAAATAAGTTGGATGCAGAAGGCAACATTATGAGGAACAAGATAAGGTTAGTGGCTCATGACTATAGGCAAGAGGAAGGCTTTGACTATGATCAGACATTTGCTCATGTTGTAAGGCTTGAGGCAATAAGAATCTTCCTTGCATATGCTGCATTCAAAAAGTTCAAACTCTATCATATAGATGTTAAAAGTTCTTTTCTAAATGGTGAACTTAAAGAAGAAGTATATGTGGAGCAACCACCAGGTTTTATCTCTCCAACATATCCCTCTTATGTCTTTAGATTGCATAAAGCTCTCTATGGTTTAAAGCAAGCTCCAAGAGCTTGGTATGAGACCTTAGCTAGCTTCTTGTTAGAGCGTAAATTTTCTAGAGGCATTGTAGATAGGACTCTTTTTATTAAGCATCATAAAGATAAAATTTTATTAGTACAAATTGATGTAGATGATATTATCTTTGGCTCAACTGATCCCTAACTATGCAAAAGGTTTTCTAACCTTATACATTCAAAGTTTGAGATGCGTAGCATGGGTGAACTTTCACATTTCCTTGGTCTCCAAGTGAAGCAATCATCTGATGGTATCTTCATCTCCCAATCTAAATATGCTAAGGAGCTTATTAAGAGATTTGGGATGTGTGATGCCTCAGCAATGAAGACACCCATGGCTGCAAATGCTGTGATAGATTCAGATGAGCATGGAAAATCTATTGATCAGAAGTTGTATAGGGCCATTGTTGGGTCCTTATTATATCTCACAACAAGTAAGCCAGACATCATGTTTGCTACAAGCATTTGTGCTAGGTTCCAAGTGAACCCTAAAGAATCTCATTATATTTTGCTAAAAAGGATATTGAAATATATAAAGGGTTGTCCAAATCTAAGACTTCTATATCCATCAGAGTGAGAATTTGACTTAACTAGATTTTCAGATGCTGACTATACTGGATGTAGAGTGGACAGAAAAAGCACAACAAGAACATGTCAGTTCCTTGGTGATAGGTTAGTGTCCTGGTTTTGTAAAAAGCAAACCTCTGTGTCCACATCAACTGCAGAAGCAGAATATATAGCTGTTGGCAGTTGTTTCTCACAAGTTTTATAGGGACATTATTGGGTCCTTATTATATCTCACAACAAGTATGCCAGACATCATGTTTACTATGTAACGCCCCGAAACTCAAAAGAGCGACGGGAGACGTTTTGGGCCAGATTTGGAGTCTGGCAGGGGGCACACAGCCTGGGACACGGGCATGTCCCAGGGCGTGTCGGGCTGGAGTCGACGATTTGGTCGAGAGGTCGATGATTTTGGAGTCAACGATCGTTGAGCAGAGAACATGGCCTGAGACACGGGCGTGTCTCAGGGCGTATCGAGCCCGTGTCGACGATCGGCCCGGGGAGTCGACGAATTTCGCTCGACGAAGTGTCGAGACAAGGCATACAGCCTAGGACACGGGCGTGTCCAAGGCCCTGTAGGGTGGTCGACGAACTTCACTCGATGAAGTGTCGAGACCGTGAACACGGCCTGGAGCCCAGGCATGTTCGAGTGGACACGGGTGAGGACACGGGCGTGTCCAAGAACCCGTGTGAGTCTCGGGTTGTTTTCGAGTTGTGTCGATGGAGGCACCCGGCCATATCAGTTGAAACACGGGCGTGTCAGGTTGAACGCGGGCGTGTCAGATGCCCATTTGTTGTTCCAGGCGCGTCGATTTTGATGGCGAATAAGGGACACGGCCCTGGACACGGGCGTGTGCCAGGTCGTGTTCGGTCCAAATTGTACATTTCAGGCCCGAATCAAGGCCGTTCGTTTCTTTAATTTGGGATCCAATGGCTGGGGGTTGTTCCTGATGAGATATACCCGGGATTGGACCTTTGAAACCCTCATTCTTACTTGAGTGGTTCTCTTTCTAAGTCAAGGGAGAGGTGAGAGCAAAGGAGGAAGAAGAAGCTAGATTCGGCCATTGGAGGATCTTCGAAGCTCCAAATCGCGAGCTGACTTCGGATCTATGGAGGCAAAGAGAGTGCGGTGCTTTTCATCCGCTTACATTTCCATGGTGCGGAGGAGGAACGCTAAGGTAACGATCCTCTTCTTGACCATGTGAAGATCTCCATCTTTTGCATAGGAAGCCCGCTCTTGCGATTTTGCGGTGAGTTGGAGGCGTTCCTTCGGGTAGATATGTAAAGTCCCCATTATATAGAGTCCGTAAACGAGAACGGACATAGACATGATGTGTGAAGCCTATCCGGACATGTTGGTCTGGATCAGTGATGTTGCATTGCATAAATGCCGGAGAAGACTCTGTGCTATTGGTTGTTTTTCGGGTTTCTACGTGGTAGATTGCAACAGGGAGCCTTGGGGATTAACCCTAAGGTGCACCCGGAAAACTGGGCGGATGCGTGATCTTGCCAACTTGGTGGCCTGGGAGCCAACATGAACATAACCGGGTTATGTGAAGTGTGATGGAAACCAGACTCGGGAGAAGTTTGACCCGCGCATATGGCTTAAACTGTCATTACGATGTGATCACGGGTTAGATGGAACTGTACCCCTTCTATGTCGTTCGGTTAGATCCATTGGCATAGAGGAGGGTCTTCTGCGGTCTATGGCTTAAATTGAAGTGACCTATGCCAAGAAGACAAAGGCTCATATGTTTGGCCGTCAAAGTGGCGGTGGTGAGTACGGAATGTCTATGGATTAAATTGACGTGACATTGGTCGGTTCACTGAGAATGTGCCCTGAGTGCACGGGATGTGTGGCCGTGCGAGCCTACGCCTGTTATGTTGTGACATTACTATAATACCTGTTTATACTAATAAACTGCAGGGAAGGAGCATCGCCACCCCTAGTTGGGGGTGGGATCGTTATAATTTGGTCAGCATTGCTGAACGTTGCTTTTGTTTTCCACCGTGCGGTGGTTTTGTTGCTTGCAGGTGCTGCTGGACCAAGCGGTCAATAGTGGGCTAAAGCCCAAATTGCGAAGCCAGCCCTCGAAGGCCTAATTGGAGTGTTTACTGCTTTTATTCATGTATGACCGGCCTGCGTGCCGTGGTTTGTAAATCATGTAATATCAAGTAAACAATTTTGTAAGGCCTTAAGGCCAGTACTTGTGTATGTACTACATTCCTATTTGGTATATTAGTGGACATTCGTTCTCTTTGTGTTGGGTTCTTAATTGCAACTTATAAATTGCTTCCGCTAGAATGCTCTGTGTAGGTCGTTGGATTAGTTGGATGGTTTCCATGAGTAACCACCCGGTCTACTGTGGTATATGGCGTCGGGCCCCGGCCGGACCTACTGCTATATGCTATGCGATGGATAGGGGGTGTTACAATTTGGTATCAAACTACTGGTTTTGGTCGGGCTTAAGATGAATTCGTGGACGAATTCATTTTAAGGGGTGGTGAGCACATGTGTGTGCGTCATCGTTATAACAGTAAAAGAACCCATGAATGTCCACTTAGGAATGAAAATACACGTGTTTGGGGAACCTGCGTGTTCCTATAATTGCTGTTTGCAATTTTATTTGGTCACTTAATGGTGTTTTGTACCAGTATAGGTGACCATAAGTGGTGTTGGGCCGTCGGAACGTCGAGTTTCTGAGGCTAGCAGTGCACCTAATGAAGCTCCTGCAACACCTCTATCGGCTGAGACCATACGATTGGTGGTCGAAGCAGTGTTGGCCATGATTAATGTGCAGCCTGCAATGCAAATGCAGCAGCCCGCTCCTGCGATGGAGCAGGTACCGCTGTAAGCGGCTGAGCCGAGGAGAGTGGAACAGGTAGTAGAGGAACCGGTGGTGCCAAGGAGGGCAACCGAGAGACAGCTCAAGCATGTCATGAGCTTTAATCCTCCGTTATTCTAGGGGTTGGAAACCCCATCTCAAGCTAAAGACTGGCTCTCTAGGGTGAAGAGAGTCATGACAGCAACGGAGACGGAGGAGTGGAAAATGACCATCATTGCTACGTTCCTTTTGGACGGTGAAGCGAGATTGTGGTTGGAAGGATTGGAGCTGCATCTACTGAGAGGTAGACAACTTGTTGATGTCTTGATGGAGGTGTTCTCGAGACTATTCTTGGCTAGATACCTTCCTTCGGCGCAGAGGATAGCGTTGGAGAACGAGTTCCTAAAGTTGGTACAATGGGACAGTAGCGTGGATGAATATCTCCACGAGTTTACTCGTTTGAGTCGATATGCTAGCTCCACCATTGCGGATGAGGAGCGCAAGACGAATCGATTCAATGAAGGGTTGAGAGATGAGTTGAGGTTACTAATCTCGGGGCCGATGACGCAGGGTTTCTTGACCTTGGTCAACACGGCCCGGTCCTTGGAGAAGGACATGAAGAATGTTCAGGCAAAGAAGAGCATTGGTGATAAGAAATCTCAGTTCAAAGTGTCGACTACTTCAATGTCCGGCTATCGAAGATTCCACAAGAATCATAGGACTTCGGGTCCAGCTCCCTCTTTTGGTGCTTCTGGGGCGACTACGGGTCGGACCCCGGGTGCGTGTTTTACTTGTGGAAAGCCGGGGCACTTTGCCCGTGATTGTTGGAGCGGACGTCCCAAGTCCGAAAGGAAGCCGGGAGCGACTTACGAAGAGAAGGGCAAGGCGGTGGAGTCGGCCGCGTCCCACTATGCTTCGGCCCAACCAAGGGTGTACAATCTTGGCCAACAGGAGGCCATCAAACAGGCGTATGTGGTGACAAGTATGGTTTAATTTATAGCAAGATAATTTCTTTAAATACTTATTATGCACCTATTACCTTACCATTGCTTGTTTAGGGTTTGTTTTGATTTGTGAAAATCCGGCAAGAGCACTCTTCGATACGGGAGCTTCACACTCCTTCTTGTCCGAAGGATTTATATCACGCATCGGAGTCCCTTCTTCGATGACGAAGGATAAGTTGGATGTGTTGTTGCCCAATGGGTGTTCGATGCGCGCGGATAGGATATGCGAAGTTAAGATTCGCATTGGGAATCAAGAGTTCGATCTGCAAGAGTCGTTACTTCCGTTGGTGGAGTTCGACATTATATTTGGCATGGACTGGCTCTCGGAGCAGCAGGCCTATATTGATTGCTGTCGCAAGGAAGTCAAGCTGAGAGCAAGTCGTGAGATGACTTTTACGGGCTTAAAGGGTTCGAGCAAGGCGTTGATGTCTGCTCTTCAGGTGGTGAAGGCGGTTCGTGCCGGTGCAGAACTGTTTTTTACACTAGTGGAGGTTGCAAAGCCAAAGCCCGCAATGGATTGTATTTCAGTGGTATCGGAGTACCCTGATGTGTTCCCTGCAGATCTTCCTGGAGCTCCGCCTTAGCGGGAGATAGATTTCACGATTGAGTTAGTGTCAAGTGCAAAGCCTGTATCACGCTCTCCATATCGGCTAGCGCCTAAGGAAATGGCAGAGCCGAAGGTTCAACTGCAAGAGTTGTTGGAGCAAGGGTATGTGCGCCCAAGTTCTTCGCCTTGGAGCACGCCGATCCTCTTTGTTATGAAGAAGGACGAAAGCTTGAGGTTATATATTGATTATCGGGAGCTCAACAAGTTGACGGAAAAGAACAAGTACCCGATCCCCCAGATCGATGATCTTTTTGATCAGTTGGTCGTGTCGACGGTGTACTCAAAGCTGGATCTCAAGTCCAGGTACTATCAGCTGCGAATAAGTGAGAGTGATATCCCGAAGACAGCGTTCAGTATGAGATACGGGCATTACGAGTTTACGGTCATGCCGTTTGGGCTGACCAATGCGTCGTCAGTATTCATGGATTTGATGAACAGGACCTTCAGGGAGTACTTGGACCATTTTGTGATCGTCTTCATCGACGATATTTTTGTGTACTCGTAGAGTGAGGAAGATCACTTCAAGCATCTTCATTTGGTTTTGGAGACGATAAGGAGGAATCAGCTGTATGCCAAGTTCTCGAAGTGCGAGTGTTGGTTGTCCTCCGTGGCGTTCCTCCGTCATATAGTGAGTTGGGAAGGTATTGCGGTGGATCCGGCGAAGATTGTTGCGATACGGGAGTGGCCTGAGCTTTCTACGATAGCGGAAGTCCGGAGATTTCTGGGGCTTGCCGGCTATTATAGGCGCTCTGTTGAGAACTTCTCGCGGATAGCGTTACCTCCCACTACTTTGACGAGGAAGGAGGAGAAGTTCGTTTGGATGCCGGAGTGCGCGCGAGCTTTTGAGGAGTTGAAATGTCGGTTGACCACGGCGCCTGTGCTGAGTTCGCCATGTGGGACCGAAGGTTATGAGATTTACAGCGATGCTTCGGGTAGTGGTTTGGGTTGCGGTCTACTGCAACACCGAAGTGTAATAGCTTATGGCTCGAGACAACTAAAAGTGCACGAGAGGAATTATTCGGTCCATGACTTGGAGTTAGCGGCCGTAATTTTTGCCTTGAAGCTGTGGAGACACTATTTGTACGGTGTGAAGATTGATATCTACACCGATCACAAGAGCCTGAAGTATCTGATTGATCAGAAGGATCTGAATATGCGGCAGCATAGATGGATAGAGTTCCTGGGGGACTATACATTCAAGATCCACTACGTGTCTGGTAAAGGTAATGCGGTTGCGGACACGTTGAGTCTTCGGGCCCTAGCTCAAGCCAATTGGCTGTCGATCCATGATGAGCGGATGGTTCGGGAGTTGGAGGCGTTGGAGATTGTTTGTGTAGATAAGCAATCAAGTGCTGAAGCAGTACTGAATTGGACCGAAGTCCAATACGACCTGGCTGATATGATTCGGCAGGCTTTGGATATGGATGTCCATATGAAGCAGTTCATGGTTGAGGCTCTGGATGGGTCAAATTTTCAATTCATTATGGAGGACGGATTGCTTTGGAAAGACGGTCGTCTGTGCATCCCAAGTGTGGGCAATTTGGGGGTGGAATTGTTGTACGAGACACACCATACCAAGTACTCGATTCACCCGGGGAGCAGGAAGATGTACCACGATGTAAAGAAACTATTTTGGTGGCCGGGTTTGAAGAAAGATGCGGCGCTCTACGTGGCGAAGTGCCAAACTTGCGCCTTGGTGAAGGCGGAATGCCAAAAGCCGGGAGGATTCTTAAGTCCTTGCCTATTCTGGAGTGGAAATTCGACGACATCTCTATGGACTTTGTGCACGGTTTGGCAAGGTCGCAAAATGGGAATGACGTCATTTGGGTGGTCGTAGATCGGCTAACGAAGGTGTCGTATTTCATTCCGCATAGGGAGGATGATCCGGTGGAGAAGTTGCCAAAACTGTATGTGGATAACATTGTACAGCTTCATGGTGTGCCCCGCAGTATCGTGAGCGACCGAGATGGACGGTTCACGTCCAATGATTGGATGCTAGTGAAGCAAATGTTGGGAACAAAGCTGAAATTCAGCACAGCCTTCCATACGCAAACGGATGGGCAGACCGAGAGGGTCAATAGAACTATGGAAGACATGCTCCGCATGTGCGTCTTGGACTTTGGAAAGCAATGGGAAGACCATCTTTATTTGGTGGAGTTTGCGTACAGCAATAGCTACCAAGCGAGTATTCAAATGGCGCCCTTCGAGGCCCTATATGGTAGAAAATGTCGCACGCCGTTGTCTTGGTTAGAAATGGGTGAGTCAAAGTTGTAGAAGTGCCAAGAGCTGGATGATGCTACGTCTTTGGTTCGTACCATTCGAGAGAGGTTGCTAATCGCTCAAGACCGTCAGGCGAAGTAATATAATGTCAAGCACAAGAACGTGGAGTTCGCTGTGGGCGACTATGTGTACTTACAGATCAAACCGTTCAAGGGTGTCTCGCGGGTGCGGCGATTGAAAAAGCTAAACCCGAGGTATCTTGGGCCGTTTGAGGTTTTGGAGCGGGTTGGTGAAGCAGCCTATCGGTTGAAGCTCTCAGTGGAGCTTAGTGGTTTACATGATATATTCCATATTTTGGTGCTACGGAAGGCGGTGCAAGAGCCTTTGCAAGTGATCGCCGTTGATCAAGTGCCGGTGGATAGTGGGTTGACGACAAGAGTCAAGCCTGTGCTGATTGAGGACTCGGAAGTCAAGAGGCTACGCAATAAAGAGATCAGGATGGTCAAGGTCCGATGGGACAATTGCGGTCGGGAGGAGCTCTCTTAGGAGCGAGAGCAGACTGTGCTTGACGAGTATCCGGAGTTGTTCCGCTCAGGTACAATTTAATTTTGTACATGTCTTTCCTTTATATAATTTCGTGAACGAAATTCATTTAAGAGGGGGACAGTTGTAACGCCCCGAAACTCAAAAGAGCGACGAGAGACATTTTGGGCCAGATTTGGAATCTGGCATGGGGCACACGGACTGGGATACCGGCGCGTCCCAGGGCGTGTCAGGCTGGAGTCGACGATTT
This sequence comes from Platanthera guangdongensis, assembly GCA_039583875.1. Taxonomy (NCBI): domain Eukaryota; kingdom Viridiplantae; phylum Streptophyta; class Magnoliopsida; order Asparagales; family Orchidaceae; genus Platanthera; species Platanthera guangdongensis. Next base: position 149,541,087 of record CM077158.1, read on the forward strand.
GGTCGATAGGTCGACGATTTTGGAGTCGACGATCGTCGAGCAGAGAACATGGCCTGAGACACGGGCGTGTCTCAGGGCGTGTCGAGCCCGTGCCGACGATCGGCCCGGGGAGTCGACGAATTTCGCTCGACGAAGTGTCGAGACAAGGCACACGGCCTAGGACACGGGCGTGTCCAAGGCCGGGTCGGGTGGTCGATGAACTTCACTCGACGAAGTGTCGAGACCGTGAACACGGCCTAGAGCCCAGGCGTGTTCGAGTGGACACGGGTGAGGACACGGGCATGCCCAAGAACCCGTGTGAGTCTCAAGTTGTTTTCGGGCTGTGTCGATGGAGGCACACAGCTGACCACACGGCCGTGTTAGTTGGAACACGGGTGTTTCAGGTCGAACACGGGGGTATCAGATGCCCGTGTGTTGTTCCTGGTGCGTCAATTTTGACGGCGAATGAGGGACACGACCCTGGACACGGGCGTGTGCCAGGCCGTGTTCGGTCCAAATTGTACATTTCAGGCACGAATCAAGGCCGTTCGTTTCTTTAATTTGGGATCCAACGGCTGGGGGTTGTTCCTGATGAGATATACCCGGGATTGGACCTTTGAAACCCTCATTCTTACTTGAGTGGTTCTCTTTCTAAGTCAAGAGAGAGGTGAGAGCAAAGGAGGAAGAAGAAGCTAGATCCAGCCATTGGAGGAGCTTCGAAACTCCAAATCGCGAGCCAACTTCGGATATACGTAGGCAAAGAGAGTGCGGTGCTTTTCATCCGCTTACATTTCCATGGTGCGGAGGAGGAACGCTAAGGTAACGATCCTCTTCTTGACCATGTGAAGCTCTCCTTCTTTTGCATAGGAAGCCCGCTCTCGCAAGTTTGCGGTGAGTTGGAGTCGTTCCTTCGGGTAGATATGTAAAGTCCCCGTTGTGTAGAGTCCGTAAACGAGAACGGACATAGGCATGATGTGTGAAGCCTATCCGGACATACCAAGTACTCGATTCACCCGGGGAGCACGAAGCTGTACCGTAATGTAAAGAAACTATTTTGGTGGCCGGGTTTGAAGAAAGATGCGGCGCTCTACGTGGCGAAGTGCCAAACTTGCGCCTTGGTGAAGGCAGAATGCCAAAAGCTGGGAGGATTTCTTAAGTCCTTGCCTATTCTGGAGTGGAAATTCGACGACATCTCTATGGACTTTGTGCACGGTTTGCCATGGTCGCAAAATGGGAACGTCGCCATTTGGGTTGTTGTAGATCGGCTAACGAAGGTGTCGCATTTCATTCCGCATAGGGAGGATGATCCGGTGGAGAAGTTGCCAAAACTGTATGTGGATAACATTGTACAGCTTCATGGTGTGCCCCGCAGCATCGTGAGCGACCGAGATGGACGGTTCACGTCCAATGATTGGAGTCTAGTGCAGCAAATGTTGGGAACAAAGCTAAAATTCAGCACAGCCTTCCATCCACAAACGGATGGGCAGACCGAGAGGGTCAATAGAACTATGGAAGACATGCTCCGCATGTGTGTCTTGGACTTTGGAAAGCAATGGGAAGACCATCTTTATTTAGTGGAGTTTGCGTACAACAATAGCTACCAAGAGAGTATTCAAATGACGCCGTTCGAGGCCCTATATGGTAGAAAATGTCGCACGCCGTTGTCTTGGTTAGAAACGGGTGAGTCAAAGTTGTAGAAGCGCGAAGAGCTGGAAGATGCTATGTCTTTGGTTCGTACCATTCGGGAGAGGTTGCTAATCACTCAAGACCGTCAGGCGAAGTAATATAATGCCAAGCACAGGAACGTGGAGTTCGCTGTGGGAGACTATATGTACATAAAGATCAAACCGTTCAAGGGTGTCTCGCGGGTGCGGCGATTGAAAAAGCTAAACCCGAGGTACCTTGGGCCGTTTGAGGTTTTGGAGCGGGTTGGTGAAGCAGCCTATCGGTTGAATCTCTTAGTGGAGCTTAGTGGTTTACATGATGTATTCCATATTTCGGTGCTACGGAAGGCGGTGCAAGAGTCTTCGCAAGTGATCGTCGTTGATCAAGTGCCGGTGGATAGTGGGTTGACGACAAGAGTCAAGCCTGTGCGGATTGAGGACTCAGAAGTCAAGCGGCTACGCAATAAAGAGATCAAGATGGTCAAGGTCCGATGGGATAATTGCGGTCGGGAGGATCTCTCTTGGGTGCGAGAGCAGACTATGATTGACGAGTATCCGGAGTTGTTCCGCTCAGGTACAATTTAATTTTGTACATGTCTTTCCTTTATATAATTTCGTGAACGAAATTCTTTTAAGAGGGGGAGAGTTGTAACGCCCCGAAACTCAAAAGAGCGACGGGAGATGTTTTGGGCCAGATTTGGAATCTGGCAGGGGGCACACGGCCTGGGATACAGGCGTGTCCCAGGGCGTGTCAGGCTGGAGTCGACGATTTGGTCGATAGGTCGACGATTTTGGAGTCGACGATCGTCGAGCAGAGAACATGGCCGGAGACACGGGCGTGTCTCAGGGCGTGTCGAGCCCGTGTCAACGATCGGCCCGGGAAGTCGACGAATTTCGCTCGACGAAGTGTCGAGACAAGGCACACGGCCTAGGACACGGGCGTGTCCAAGGCCGGGTCGGGTGGTCGACGAACTTCACTCGACGAAGTGTCGAGATCGTGAACACGGCCTAGAGCCCAGGCGTGTTCGAGTGGACACGGGTGAGGACACGGGCGTGTCCAAGAACCCGTGTGAGACTCAGGTTATTTTCGGGCTGTGTCGATGGAGGCACACGGCTGACCACACGACCGTGTCAGTTGGAACACGAGCGTGTCAGGTCGAACACGGGCGTATCGGATGCCCGTGTGTTGTTCCAGGCGCGTCAATTTTGACGGCGAATGAGGGACACGACCCTGGACACGGGTGTGTGTCAGGCCGTGTTCGGTCCAAATTGTACATTTCAGGGCAGAATCAAGGCCGTTCGTTTCTTTAATTTGGGATCCAATGGCTGGGGGTTGTTCCTGATGAGATATACCCGGGATTGGACCTTTGAAACCCTCATTCTTACTTGAGTGGTTCTCTTTCTAAGTCAAGAGAGAGGTGAGGGCAAAGGAGGAAGAAGAAGCTAGATCCATCCATTGGAGGATCTTCGAAGCTCCAAATCGCGAGCCGACTTCGGATATATGTAGGCAAAGAGAGTGCAGTGCTTTTCATCCACTTACATTTCCATGGTGCCGAGGAAGAACGCTAGGGTAACGATCCTCTTCTTGACCATGTGAAGCTCTCATTCTTTTGCATAGGAAGCCCGCTCTCGCAAGTTTGCGGTGAGTTGGAGGCATTCCTTCGGGTAGATATGTAAAGTCCCCGTTGTGTAGAGTCCGTAAACGAGAACGGACATAGGCATGATGTGTGAAGCCTATCCGGACATGTTTGTCTGGATCGGTGATGTTGCATTGCATAAATGCCAGAGAAGACTCCGTGCGATTGATTGTTTTTCGGGTTTCTACGTGGTTGATTGCAACAGGGAGCCTTGGGGATTAACCCTAAGGTGCACCCGGAAAACTGGGCGGATGCGTGATCTTGCCAACTTGGTGGCCTGGGAGCTAACATGAACATAACCGGGTTATGTGAAGTGTGATGGAAACGGCACTCGGGAGAAGTTTGATCCGCACATATGGCTTAAACTGTCATTGCGATGTGAGCACGGGTTAGATGGAACTGTACCCGTTCTATGTCGTTCGGTTAGAGCCGTTGACATAGATGAGTGTCTTCGGCGGTCTATGGCTTAAATTGACGTGACCTATGCCAAGAAGACAAAAGCTCATATGTTTGGCCGTCAAAGTGGCGGTGGTGAGTCCGGAATGTCTATGGCTTAAATTGACATGACATTGGCCGGTTCACTGAGAATGTGCCCTGAGTGCACAGGGTGTATGGCCGTACGAGCCTATGCCTGTGATGTTGTGACATTACTATAATGTCTGTTTATACTAATAAACTACAGGGAAGGAGTATCGCAGCCCCAAGTTGGGGGAGGGATCGTTATAATATGGTCAGCATTGCTGACCGTTGCTTTTGTTCGCCACCGTGCGGTGGTTTTGTTGCTTGCAGGTGCTGCTGGACCAAGCGGTCAATAGCGGGCTAAAGCCCAAATTGCGAAGCCGGACCTCGAAGGCCTAATTTGAGTGTTTACTGCTTTTATTCATGTATGACCGGCCTGCGTGCCATGGTTTGTAAATCATGTAATATCAAGTAAATAATTTTGTAAGGCCTTAAGGCCAGTACTTGTGTATGTACTACATTCCTATTTGGTATGTTAGTGGACATTCGTGCTCTTTGTGCTGGGTTCTTAATTGCAACTTATAAATTGCTTTCGCTAGAATGCTCTGTGTAGGACATTGGATTAGTTGGATGGTTTCCCTGAGTAACCACCCGGTCTGTCTGTGGTATGTGGCGTCGGGCGCCGTCCGGACCTACTGCTATATGCTATGCGACGGATAGGGGTGTTACATACTACATGTATTTGTGCTAGGTTCCAAGTGAACCCTAAAGAATCTCACTATATTTTCCTAAAAAGGATTTTGAAATACATAAATGGTTGTCCAAATCTAGGACTTCTATATCCATCAGAGTCAGAATTTGACTTAACTGGATTTTCAGATGCTGACTATGCTGGATATAGAGTGGACAAAAAAAGCACAGTAGGAACATGTCAGTTCCTTAGTGATAGGCTAGTGTCCTGGTTCTGTAAAAAGCAAACCTCTGTGTCCACATCAACTGCAGAAGCAGAATATATAGCTGCTAGCAGTTGTTGCTATCAAGTTTTGTGGATACAAAACCAATTACTGGATTATGGAAACAACTTAAATAATTCAACTATATATTGTGATAGTACCAGTGCTATATCCATAGCATAAAATCCAGTGCATCATAGTAGGACCAAGCATTTAGAAATAAGACACCATTTCATTAGAGGCTGTGTAGACAAAAAGAAAATTAATCTTGTCTTTATTTCCACTGATTTACAAAGGGCAGACATCATCACCAAGCCATTGTATGAGAAGAAACATCTATTTTTCTTAAATTAGTTAGGAATGATCAATGGAGATGAGTTAATTTAAATTTTGTCTGTGGTCGACTATTTGTTGACAGTTCGTCGAACGGAGATCGACGATCTGTGAACTCCTCGTGAAGAGTTCGTCGAACGGAGTTTGATGATCACTTCTTTGTGAAATAGTTTTCATCGAATGGAGATTGACGATCCCTGCTTCAGTGAATTTATCGTCGAACTGAGATCGATGATTTACTCGTCTTCTTCAGACTGAGATCGACAAACTCATTTTCTATTAAAATACTTCATCGAACTCAGATCAAAGATCTGTTCTTTTTCGTCGAACAGAGTCTGCCGGTTCATATTCTGAAAACCTTATATCTAGGTTTTCTTCGAGCTCCGTCCCTCGCTTTCAGTTCCCTTGCACTTGATCTTTGTTTTTCCCTTGCAGGTGCACTCATGGCAATTCCGGCGAGCGCTCTTTCCGCAATGAAATTTGATATGGGTTTTGATATTTATTTCGACTCACTTCAGCATGCTGACCCAATCTTTGTGGAAATTCTGAAGTTATTTAAAGATCAAAATCTGAAGCAGTTCATGACCCTCCGCATCAAGATTACAATGACTGAAATAAAGGAATGGGTATTTACATCCTCAACATCTGAAGATAATATGACGGGAACAATTTCTGGTAATCTAGTTTCCCTTTCCCCTACTATACTAACTGAAATTATCGGTCTACTGAATGGTGATGAAGAGATAAAAATGAACAATGAGGAATATAATAACATGTTGATCAAAATGGGTCATTCTGGAGATAACCCAAACAAGCTGCTGAAGAAGAACTTGTCTGCTGAGTACAAGTTCTTAGCAGATGTAGTCAGGAAGGTGTTGCTTATTAACATACAACACATGACTTCATCACCAGGCACCAGTTCTTGGTGATGGGTGCCTTGGTTGAAAATAAAGGTGTAAACTGGGTCAAGTTATTGTTTGACCTGATTAAAAAGAAGAATAATAAGAAAGAGGTCTGTTTTGGATGGGTTTTGGGGATATATCTGCAAGATAAGGCATCTGAACATCTGGTTTCCACAACAGTATTCATCAATGCCTCCAAAAGGCTAACCTCTGCCCTGTTTGGCAGATGGGAGAGGAGAATCACAAAGCCATCCATGGCTTCCTCCTCCTCCAGGCCTTCTGAGGGCACCGGGGCTGTAACATCCACTCCCCACCCTAGTGCTGAAGAAGTTCCTCCTTCTTCAACAACATCTCTTCCAACAATAACTCCTCCATCTCCCCAGCCATCCTCACCTCCTCCTCCATCTCCCCAGCCAAGGAAACTTATTTTCAAGAAACCATCTTAGCTCCAACTTATAAGATGGATGACAGTCCTCTTCCTGATTTGGATGAGATAATCATGGCAGATATAGCAGAAGAAAATTTATCAGTTGCTGAACATATTCCAGAAACAGTTTCTCCAGCTGTAGAATCTCAAGCATAGCCTCAGGCTGAAAAGCAAATTGAGAAAGATCTTCTGAAGACCATTAATGCCTTATATGATGATCCTCAAGGATCTTCTAATGATGAAGATGAGGATGATGACTCTGATGATAGTCTCTCTGCCAAGAAGAAAGTTTCAAAGAAAAGAAAGGCTCCTCTAGTTGCTGCTCCCAAGCTAAATCCCACACATCATACACCTTATTATATCCTTCAAAAAATTACTCCATACCCTGGGATGCCAGCCTTGATGTGGTTGTAAAAGAATCAGTAAAAGACAAGAAAGAAACGTAGGATATATTCTCCTCCTCCTCAAAGGCATTGGAAAGTTCCTCCTCCACCCCCACCTGCTGCTGGTGCTTCAGGCAACACTTCTCAGAGGCCTACCTCATATTCTCAAACCTACCACAGACATCAAGTTAGATCCTCATCATATCAAGGAAGCATCCAATAGAGGTACTCTTCAAGCAGACAGCAACAACAACAACAGCAACATCATCAGCAACAGCAACAGCAAGCTCCTGAACCACAAAAAGCTGACAGTCCTAAAAGGCCAGAGTATCCACCCATTCCTTTTATGGATCCAGAGACAATGACAACTTCTAGAATGGCCAGGTTCCATGAACTTGTTGGATTATCAATGATAAATAAAGCTAAAGCTGAAGGAAAAGATCCATCCCAATATTAAACAATGTCTAAATACAGAAAGGAAGAATTAAAAAGGTATGAGAAAGCTAATAAATTCTTTAATGTAGATACTTACATGAACCTACATCCAGAGGCTGTTGTGCCTAGAGCTACCTCCCTTAATATAATTGGAGCTGCTGATATAACAATGTCCAAGAGGCAAGCAGCTAATCCAAATAGGGAAATCAGGTTTACACAGCCTTTTGACCAAGAGAAAGAGGACAAGCAAAAGGAAAAGCAAAAGAAGAAGAAATGAGAATATTTTATTTTGTTTTTGTTTGTCTGAACTTTATATCTATTTACTGTCACAAAACTACTGTGTAAATATCTGCTGCATATTTCAATTTTTCTGCCAGATCTATTTTTCTACTTTGTGAATGTCTTTATTTCATTTGTATTAGTTACCTCACTCAAATAGGGGGAGATTGTTGGATTCCTAGTTTGATTTTGGCTAGGTTCACTAACTAGGATGTTTTACCCACCATGTATTTCAAGGGTCATGTCATTATGTCCTAGAGTTTAGGCTAAGTCCCCAGAATTAACCTTGCATGGACCAGCCAAAAGAAGACTGCAGAAGGCTCAGACTTAGAAGAATATCAAGTTCATGAAGTGAGTTCGACGTTCGTCGAACTCAGCTCGACGAAAGTCATGCTCCGCTCGACGAACTCAGAGTTAATTCTCTCAGTTGAGCTCAACGATATTCGAGCTTAGGTCGACGAATTCTGTAAGTTCAACTTCAATACATTATTTCAGAGTACTTTCGCTGAACTCAGGTCGACGAAGTTAGATTATTAGCTCGACAAATTTGGACCACAGAATTGGGAAGCTTTTCACAGAAAGCAGTTAGCTGATCTCAGGTCGACGAACAAACTTTCTCCAGTCGACGGACATGATTTATCAACTCAACGAATTTGGATCTCAGGTCGACGAAATCTGTTCTCTGGTCGATGATTTCAGTGCAGATCCAGTCTTGGAAATTTCCCTTATTTTGTCTATTATTCTATAGCAGTAATTCCTGAGTAATTAATGCTTATATTCTATGAATATAGTCATTAGTGACAGCATTGATTACGGTCTTCATCAGGAATATTACTTGCTGTTTTTAATGGGACAGTTGAGGAAATTTATTAATGAAAATATTCTCTCTAGCCGCATTTCATTCTCCAGGTATTCAGCATTTAATGCAAAGGAATTCAAAATTCAAAGGAGATTTGAACTGATCATATAAAAGAGATTTTCTCTTTTGGTCGAAAAAAAAGAAAGAGAATACATAGAGAATAGGACATAACTGATAACACACAGAACACAAGAAATCATTCAAGAGATAGAACTCTGCTCTGTCTTAATCAAGTGTTCTTCTTCCAGCAAGCTTCTAAGAGACAATCAACTTCAATCTGTCTACAGCTTTCTGGAGAACTTTTTTAAGAAGACCTACTCACCCTGCAAAGCTCTCATTCTTCATGAATAGAACTTCATCTCAGGGGAGCTTTGACACCATCAAGGATCCACAAGTCTTCTCAGTTGTTTTAAGAAAAGAGAAGACAACATATAGTTTTATTTGTTTCACCCCACTGTACACAAGGTTCTAGCTCCCTTCAAAAGTTAAACACTTGGTTGCAAGTCTCCTGATCAAAAGACTTGATTTGGTTTTTGGGCACCTTATCAAAAGCCTGAAGGGTTTCCTGATCTACATGAAGTCGATCTTGTGGTGACAGGCACCTCAGCAAAAACCTGATTGGTGGCAGGGCACCTGATCAAAAACCTGAGTGGATTCCCACCCCCCCCATGGATCACTCTGATCCCTCCTCGGGTCCCGATGTCCACCCGGTCTTCACATCGATCCTCCTCCACCCGAGACAAGACCTCCTCAATCCTCACCTCTTGGTGCCCCTGTTGTTGTTGTTTCTCCATGTTTCCCCTCTTCTCGAGGAACTCCGGGCACGTGGCTGTAGCGTACCCTTCCTCTTGATGCAAATCGCAGTAGGGCAACTCCACCCTTACTTCTCTCCTCCTCCTCTGCACCGCCATCCTCCTCTCCCCCATGGCTATGGCCATAGCCTGATCCTGATTGGGGAGGGGAGGTCTTTGCGCCTGCCTCCAACGCGAGGGTGGAATTGATCCTGCCCCCATGGTGGTGGTCCCTTCTCGGGTATCCTCTCTGTGGGCCCTGTTCTTGCCATACGGCCCTCCAGCCCAACCGACGGTCTAGCTCCTGATGCCCAGACCTGCACTGCTGCTGCCGCTGGAGCTACCTCTGCTCCCTCTGCCAGTGCTTGGCTCTCCTCTCCTCCTACCCTCTTCCGCCTCTCGGCTCCTTCTCTTCCCCCATACCCCACCGGTCCAACTTTCGGGCAAACTCCGAATTTGATGCCTCCCCGTCAACTTCTTTTGCTGCCCTCTCCATCAGCTCCTCGTAGGAGAGGGGAGAACTCTCTTCAACTCCATTCTGAAGAAACCATGTTGCAGCCCCAGGGTGAAAGCCATCATCAGGCTGTGGCCCAGCATCTCTTCGACCTGGGTGACCTCTTCCTGGAACCGGTCAACATAGCTCCCAAAGGTCTCATTCACCCTCTGCTTGATATGGAATAGGAATCTCGACTCCTTCTTCCTCTTCTTCGAGGTGGTGAACCTCAACATGAACCCCTGACGCAGGTGCTCGAAGCAGTAGATGGAGCTGGCTGACAGCTGCTGAAACCACTCCCTTGCCTTCTCCTTGAGGTTGATGTCGAAGTGTCGACACTTGAACCCATACGACATCTATCGGATCGAAACCAGGTCCTCGAACCATTGGACGTGTTGGACCGAGTCCCACTTCCCGGTGTAGTATGACATTTGGGGTTCCCTAAACCCATCTGGAACTGGGGCAGAAGAAACCAACTCTCTAATGGGGCTTCTCCCCCGCCCCCTCCCCCTACTGGGCGAGCTAACGCCTCTCGCGGCACCAAATTGCTGATCTGGCCTCCGCTTGTCGAGCCGAGGAAAATCATGCGCCCGGGGAGCTCACATCCCCTTCCTTCCTCGGCGACCTCCTTCCAAACTCTCCTGTCGGGGATATCCTCGCCCAGAGATGGGGCGGCAGTGATCTGGGCAGCTAGGGTCGAGCACTCAGCCTGTGTGCCGAGTGCGAACTTGACGGTGCCGAGCACCTCATTCCTGAAGTCTTCGAACATTCCCATCGTGGTCAGAGGTGGAGGGGGCAGCAAGTCTGATCTGTCAGATCCTTGTCCTGACATCGAGCTCGCTGAAGATTTTTTGTACTGACCACTTTCCACTCTCACCGCCCCAAAATGTTGAAACAGAAAACTCGGTCTCGTGGAGTTCACCGTTGGGTAAGGGGTGATCACGCACCTACTTCTCTACTGCGAGCAAAATAACAAAGCAAGGAAGAACTGGCCCAAGAGCTCGGTATGGAGGACCCACCGCACACACGGAATATATTTGAGCTCTTCCCCTCCTTAGCCAAAGGCCGACCTAAGGTAACCTCAGAAAGATCTTAGAAGATCAGGGAACAAGTGGGCACAAGAAGCATGCTTTCTGAGGTACCCCTTGGATCCTATTTATAGATTTCTGAAAATGGCCAGCAAATAGCCAACTTCTCCTATTCTGAACATCTATGTGCAGTCCAGGTTGGCCTGCCAACAGCGTAACTCCGCTATTCTGAAGGGCAAAATGGTAAAAATACCTTATAGTCCAATGGGCGAGTAGCCCTCAACAATCTCTACTCGGCAAGGGCGCGAGCACGGGCACGGACTGCCCTGCTCGCGAGCTGCGAGCCCACCAAGTTGTCGGGACTCGGATAGACATCTGGAGGTCGGCAAAAAGGGTCAAGAGAACGACGAATATCGAGCTCCATTCGACGAACACATAGCACAGTTCGTCGAATGACGAGCTCGCGAGGTTGGCCGAACTTGCGTGGCGTGCGCCGGGCTCGCCTGGGCGAGCTGGATGTTGCCTAGCCCTGTTCTCCCTTGTTGTTCGCCCGAGTCCCAGAAAAAGGGGGATGGCTGGTCTGCTTCCTGGCAACCCCACTCGCCGAATACAGGGTTGTACATACAGCTTTCATTTTCTGCTTCAATTTTATCGCTTTTTCCCGAGAGCCGTCCCCATTCCGATGAGTGGCTAATCGTTGTTAGCCCTCAGTATCGAAGAGCATTGGGATAGATAAAATTGCTTTAAATAATTAAAGGTCTTATTTTTCTAATTAATTAAATTAACTTAGGGTTTGCCCAGGGTTTACGAAGCGTAGAACCACATAATCGATGTGTGGGCTTTATTTCCTTAGTCCATACGCTAGCTAGCCAAGAGGTCGTGCGTATGGACCGATCACCCCTTGGTAAATGGAGTTTCGCACTAACCCTCGAGAGAGGAGGCCCCCAAACTCTACCGGATTGGCTTCCCCATCCAATAGCGGGGTTCTTAGTGTAATGCGGCATTAAGAGGAATCCTTCGTCGGACGAGAGCCCGGTCGAATAGTCTTAATGTTCAGGTGAGCGATAGTCCTCGAGATAGGTCAGCTCATTTTAGTGGAACCTCCACGGCCAAGTCTCCGCCTTAATTAATTCGAAACTTAGGATATCTTTTTATCAAAAGTTTATTTTGGTTCAAATTTGATTCGATACTAGTGCGCTAAGTTATTCATCGTCTCCATTTTACTGATTTTATTTTATTTTCTTATATATATAATATACTGACATGATAAAATATCGGTAAAATAATAGTCCCCTCTTGGGAAGAGTAGAAATAATCAACCCGATCCCGAGAATAATACGACCTCGATATTCCACACTGGAATATCATGTACTGCACGCGATAGGTGCACTTGCCTCCTCTCGTTAAAACTCGATTTCAACTGTTTTATATCCAAATAATAAATCCGCGCGCCCCATTTTCTAAATAAAACCAAATCCGCTTTTTCTAAATAAACCGCACGGGGCGCCGCGTGTGCTAAATAATTTTTTAAGTTTTAACACGTATCAAGTTTTTGGCGCCGTTGCCGGAGAACTTTTCGTGTTTTTATTTTGAACTCAGGAACAATATTAATTTTACATATGTATATATAAGAAAAAATTGGCCAACACAAAAATAATAATAACAATAATAATAATCGTAATAATAATAATAAAACCACTTAAAAAACAAAAAAAACTTAAAAAATTATTATCATATTAATATTATCTATAAAGAAAAATATTTTTGAAATGACGTCGTTTTTAAACTAACAAAAAAACAAAAACTAACAAAAAAACCTAAAACCTCTAAAAACTAAAAAAAATCTTAAAATTAAAAAACCCAAAAATCTAAAAAAAAAACTAAAAACTCAAAATTTATAAAACTTTAAAACTATAAAACTATAAAATCTAAACACAAAAAAATGAAAAAAAACTATAAAATCTAAAAAAAAATTCATTATTATGACAACACTAAAAAAACAAACTAAAAATCTAAAAACTAAAAACTAAAAAAAGAAATCTAAAAACCAAAAACACCAAAAAAACTAAAAAACCAAAAAAGCTCAAAACTAAAAACACTTCAAAAAAAAAACTACTGAAAAACATATAAAAAAACAAAAAACTAGAAAACAAAACCCTACTTAAAAATTCATAAAAATATATAATAATAATTTGTTACAAATGTATATATCTATAGCAAACCAAAATCCCCTCCTCAAAAACCACAAAAAAATGTCCCATATATATGTTTTGTTTTAACTTCTTTTATTTCATTTCAAAAACCCAAAAACATTTTACCAAACTCCCCCTCAAAAAAAAAGTTCTCTTTCAAAAATTTTAATCAAAATCCCAAAAAAATTCATAAAACAAAAAAAAATCACAAAAAACTTAAAAAACAAAAAGTTCAAAAAAATTGTTTGCAATTTGTAAATCATTTTTGTAAAAATAATCTTTCTCTTCCCCCCCCCCCCCCCCCCCGCTCTTCTTTGTAAAAAATCTTTCTCTTTCCCCCTCTCTTCTTTGTACAAAAATCTTTCTCTTTCCCCCCTCTTTTCTTTGTAAATCATACCTCTTTCTCTCCCTTTTCTTATAAATAACTTGTTAAAAACAAAAAAAATCCAAAAAAACTAAATACTCAAAAAATAAAATTTAGAAAATCCAAAAAAGGAAAATAACTTTAAAAATCCAAAAAAGATAACAAATCAAAAATGCAAAAAATAGATAAAAAACCCAACAAAAATTAAAAAAATGTTTTGTTAATTATGTAACGAATAAATCGAATGTCTCATTCTTAAACCCTTTCCCTCTCCAAAATTTTTATTGTAAATTAATTTATAAGCGAATTTTATTAATGCTTTGTTTAATATTCGTTTATTAATTGGAGATCGATAGATTTAGATATCTGCGGTTAAGCTTTAAAAAATTTCTTATTCTTTATTTTTTATTTAGATAAGGTAGCTGTTTTCAGCACCACTTCTAACTCATCTAAATATTTGCACATTTATTTTGTTAGAAAATAACAACCTTAGATTTCATATTATGTTACTCCAAGTTTTTTTTGAAATATAGGAACGTTTAATTTATTAAGGTTGCTCTCAAAATTTTTTATTAAACCTAGTTTTCTTTCTGAACAACCCATCTCCATTTTTTTTCATCTCCTACTTGACATGATTTTGATCCTTAAATGATCATATGTTAATTGGAATAAGATTTCATTCTGTAAATATAGGCATCCAATATTTTAAAAGATTATATATTACGGAGTATGAGGATAAAATTCATTGCTCCTATACGTATACATTGGGTTATTATGAAGTTGTTAAAAAATTTTATATGTTATGAAAAATAATATTTCATTTTCCTAAACATCCACATTCAAATCAAAAAAATTCAATAGAGGTTCGAGGGAAAACATATACCCTCGCCTCTAAAATTCAAAGCCCTTCATGTACCTCAACATCTCACTCCGCCAATTTCAAATGATTCTAGAATTAATTTAAATTCTTTCTGAGAGCATAATTTGTAAATTTCATTATTTCCTATAATTCTTTTAAGCCAAAGTTTTCAAAATCCAATCTATTTTTGTTAACCTAATAAATAAAATTTTTTGCTATCTGTTTGATTATATTGAGAAGTTTTCTGCTGAAACTCTTCCTTTATTTAAATTTTTGTCTTAATTTAGGACTTAATTCTTATACCCCGGATATTTATTTTGATCTTTCTTTCAATTAAGTCAAGCTGAATTTAGGATTCCTTTAATTTAATATAAGTTCATCTCCAACTTTTGCTCTGTAATAGCAAAAGTTTAAGTATGGGGGTATTTGATGAGTTGTAAATATACGTATTTTACGTATAATAAATAAGTCATTTTAGTTTATTTTTGTCATTTTTAGTTATTTTTTTAAATAAACTGTTGCTTTTATAAATATTGTACTAACTTAACTTTAAATTTGTTTCCTGAAATTTTCAGGAAAATTGTCAAAAAAGGCAAGTACGCGCCCGTGTACTTTGGGTCACGCCCGTGACCTAGGCGTGATACTTCAATCCCGTGAAACCAGCTGCAATTGAAGAAAAAAGCGTGACTCACCCTACGACACGCCCGTGTCAAATAACACACCCCGTGACCTAGGCCCATGTCACGCCATCGACAAAATCGCGCATGACGATCGTCGACCCGACCGGACACGCCCGTGTCAAGATGCGACACGGGCGTGTACTTCCCCACCTGGCCTGACAAGACAGCGCGGAGACTTTTCGACACGACCCGCGCTCAGATCGACCTAGGGCGTGACTTCTACGTGGACTGCACCGAAGTCAAACCATCTGTCAAATCGCCGGATCATATCTTGTACAGTGCTGACACGCCCCCTACACGCCCGTGTACCCGAGCGTGTACCTTGAAAATTAAAGAGAAAACCTAAAGTGGAATGAGGGTTTCACCACTATTCCCGACCTTATAACAAAAAGGACGAATCTGGACCCTTGGATCCCATTTGAAGAAAATGAACGGCCTTGATTCGTACTTAAAATCATTATCCTGGGCTGAACACGACTTGTGATACGCCCGTGTCACAGGCCGTGTCTCACGATCTGAACTCGATCGTCGAACACAGAACAGGAAACGGGCTCGGACACGCCCGTGTACTGCTTGACACGCCTGTGTCAGATTATGACACACCTGTGTCTTGAGGCGTGTCCCTCAAGAGACATAGGAAACCATCATGTCACGACTAGGACACGGTCTTAGCCACGCCCGTGTCGGCCAGGACACGGTCTTAGCCACGCCCGTGTCGGCCAGCACACGCCCGTATTCTAGGTTGTGTACCACGCGCGACACATACTGGCAAACATAGAGAAGGACACGGCCCTGGACACGCCCGTGTCCGACATGGACACGCCCGTGTCCCAGGCCGTGTGCCTCTCTCGACACCACTCTACCGTCATAGAGTAGGACACGGCCATGGACACGCCCATGTCTCAGGTCGTGTGCTCGACCACCAAAGATCATCGAATGCATTTCGTCGATCACACAGAAATTCACCGAACGCGTATCATGATACGTCCATTGACAGGCCCGTATCCAAGGCCTTGTGACCCTTATCACGCC
This sequence comes from Platanthera guangdongensis, assembly GCA_039583875.1. Classification (NCBI taxonomy): domain Eukaryota; kingdom Viridiplantae; phylum Streptophyta; class Magnoliopsida; order Asparagales; family Orchidaceae; genus Platanthera; species Platanthera guangdongensis. Next base: position 149,556,836 of record CM077158.1, read on the forward strand.
CTAGATTGGCCTTAAGATGCTATCAGATCAATTCTGACATTTTGGGGCGTTATAGCTTCAGCCCATCGTAGTTCCTAGTGCCCTCGAGAGCCGTTCACCGGAAATACCCTGGGTAATCCAAGGTTAACCTAAGCCATAAGACTAAATGGAATACAAGAGTAATTAGAAATACTATAGGATTACACATACACTCATACTCCCCATTGTTGTGGGAGTTAGGCTGGGTTTCACTAGTGGTAGGCTTGGTGGTTTTGGTGGTGGGCGAATTAGCCCGGCGAGCCGATGGCTCGGAAGGTTTTGTTACGGACGGGATAGTCCGGGGAGCTTTAGCTATGTGGTAAAATACATTAATGTTGCATGTGCATAATATAAGGTGGTGGGACTTCGGTATTGGAGAGCCGTCGCACCGACACCAGTACGTTGACTCGACAAGTGTGGTTTAGCACTTAGACAAATAAAGTCCGGTGCGCCAGCTGACAAGACTATGCAGGAGCTCTGCTTAGTGCACTAGTGTTAAGGCGTCCGATAGATCCGACTGGTAGTGTTGATACTGGTTTAGAGGTGGGCGAGGCCCAAGCCACAGCTTCCGTTTGCCACTACGAAGGTATCTTGGGAGGTTAGGCTCCAGAAATGGGTAAGTAAAGGTCTGTGTTGTAACATCCTATTTTTCAGCAGACAAAGTTTTTAGCGTAACACGGCCTGGGACACGGGCGTGTCCTTCCTGGGTGAGCAGTCGACGAGTGGTCGACAAAAATTTGGTCGACGATTGTCGAGAGCATAGGACACGGCCTGTGACACGGGCGTGTCACAGCGCGTGTCAGCGCGGTCGACGAACGCATCCCAACAAATTTGAGCTGGGGCGTGTATAGTGCCGTGTCATGGGCACACGGCCTGAGACACGGGCGTGTCATAAGCCGTGTGAGTCTCGGGTGATTTTGAGGTTGTGCAGCCTGATGAACACGGTCGCAGACACGGGCGTGTCTGAAGGCGTGTCAAGGGACACGGCCCGTGACACGAGCGTGTCACTACATTGGATAAGTTGGTTGAGCACCGCTTGAGGCACTCGTCCTGGGACACGGGCGTGTCACAGGCCATGTCAGCCAAAAATTATGGTTTTGTTGTCAAATTGTGGCCGTCCATTCCTTCAGCTGAGATCCAACTGCTGAGCTGCCTCCCTGTGTCCTTAAGGTCGGGAATAATTTGTAAGTAGCTTTCCTATTTCTACATTTTTAGAGAGAGAAAGGGAGAGGAAGGGGGAGGAGGAAGAAGAGGGGATGGGCACCGGTGGTGCTGCGGAATTCCGACGATAAATTCGAGGCCGGCATTGCGGAGGAAAAGCTGTTGTGGTTCTTCCTATCGAGTTAGGAGCTCATGGCACCGAAGTGGTCTTCGAGGGTAATGACCTTTCTTCCTAGCCATGTGAAGGCTTCCTTTTTGGCATATATATGTGATTCCCCCACCAAAAGGTGGCTGATTTTGGGAGTCTTTGGGTTGATTCATGGAATCCCCTTTGTTGGCATATAGATCTGGCAATGGAGTATGGAATAGGCATGCTGTGTGAAGCCCATCTGGACAGGTTAGTCTGGATTGGTGATGTTGTATATACGAACCGGAGAAGACTCCGTAATAAACGTGTAGTTTAGGAGTCGACGGGTTAGACTTGTGAAAGGAAGTAGCAGGAAACACTGGAGTGCTAGTCCAGGAAAATACCCGTATAATGTTTGTGTTGCTTGTGCTATTGGGTTTGACCTGTGAACGGAAGTAGCAAGAAGTACTGTATTGGAATTCTTAATGTTCATGGGGAGTCCACCTGTGAAGAGAGTAACAGGAAGTACTGGCGTGGTAGCCAGGAAAGACCCCTGACATTTGTGATATTTGCGCTATCCACCAACGAAGAGAGTAGCAGGAAGTACTGGTGTGCCCAGAAAAGACCCGCTAATGTTGTGAGAGAATGGGTGTAAGAGTTCTGCCCAGGCATAAATGCTAGAACAGGATTGGTGAGACCTACCCGCGCCTTTATTTAGCCGCGAGTACGCCGTACTCGGTGATGGCAAGGCGATTTGAGCAACAGGGGGTGGAGGATTCGACCTGCGAAACACCCGTCCGACGTGAGACCAGAAAGTGCGGTCTGTTGGAGTGCATAGCAATAGTCTTAGTCCTACGCGCCGTGATACAATGGGGGGCTACGGGCCAATCCCGGTTCACTAAGACTATTAAACTCCTGCTGCACGCCACAGAGTAAATGCTCAAGTGAGTTGTCGTTGGGTCGTGACCCTGATATGATGGTGGGCAACTGATATGCCAGTACACCAAGAATGTGCCCTAAGTGCACGAACCGTTGGGCCAGGTGGCTGATGGTTGTGATGGCCTGTGTGTGTGAAAGCACATTATATGATATATACATACATGCTTGTGATATGTTATGCCCGCAGGGAAGATTACCGCTGCCCCAAAAAAGGGGTAGGGTCATTATAATTTGGTCAGCTAAATGCTGACCGTTGCCATTGTTTGCCACCGTTGGGTGGATTGTCCCTGTATAGGTGTTGGAGAGCCCAGCGGGACGAAAAATGGTTGATGTACCTGCTGCTTTAACTGCTGCTGCTATTAGCTCTCGAAGGCTCATTTTGATAAATGTTATGTTTTATTTGGATGTGTGATGGGCCCGCGAACAGACTCTTACTGTGGTTAGTTCGGTGAGTCGATCGCCGCGGGCGTGCTACAGGAGGCAAGTGCACCTATCACAAGTAGTACTCGATATTCGGGGAATACCGAGGTCGTATTGTTCTTTGGGTCGTGTTGACTATTCTTACTCCTTCGGGAGGACTATTATTTTACTGAAAGTAAGGTGGAGATTTTAATTAAGTAAAGACGGAAAAAGTAAAGAGAAAAAAAAACGATTTAGAAAATATTCGATGAAGGGTTAACGCTCGGCATCGAATCGGATTAAGACTAAAATAATTTTTAATAATTATAGGACTTAGTTTTCAAATTAATTAAAGGCAACTTGGCAGTGGTGGTTCCACAAATGTGAGCGCACTTATCTATAGGAATATTGCTCACCTGAACGCTAAGATTATTCGACCGAACGTTAGTCCGACGAAGGATTCCTCTTAACGCCCGCTTTACACTAAGAACCCCGCTATTGGGTGGGGAACCCAATTCGGTAAAATTACGCTTGTCCTCTCTCGAGGGTATGCACGCAACTCTATTTACCCAGGGCGATCTGTCCATGCACACGGCCTCTCGGCTAGCTAGTGTATGGATAATGGAAATAGGGCCCACACATCGATTTGTGGTCCTACGCGTCGTTAACCCGGGGTAAACCTTAAGTGCTTAAATTAAAGTGAAAATAAAGAGCTTTAATTATTTCAAATCATTTTAAATGTCTCAATGCTCTTCGATGTCGAGGATAATAGCGATTAGCCACACATCGGTATGGGGACGGCTTTATAATTCGATGAGGCGCGAGTTCGAAATTAAACGCTAAATGATTATAAGAAGTGGACATAAAAAATAACAAACATTTAGAAAGCTGAAAAGTTAGCTAAAACAAGAACTCACGCACACTCCAAATTATAAATAAAACAGAAACTAAGTTACAAAAAAGGAAAATTACAAGTCCTACTCAAACGAGTAGGCGGGAAATAAAGGGCACGCCATTTAACTCTCAACGAGTAGGCGAAAATAAATACAATTACAAGTCTTACTAAAATAATTACAGAAAAAAAAAGACCAGCCATTTAACTCAAATGAGCAGGCGGTAAACAAAATCCGGCCATTTAACTCCTAGCCAGTAGGCGGAAATAAACACTAACACACACACTCTACATAATTGAAAGAAAGCAATAAAACTATCTCGTACACACACGCACTCTACGTAATTGAAGAAAACGATAAAATAAAGAATGAAAATTTATCTCCTACACACACGCACTCTACATAATTGGAGAAAGCAATAAAATAAAGCATGAAAATTTAACACCTAGACTCATACACTCTTCATAAATGAAGAAAGCAATAAAAAGTTATACACAAACACTCACACACACATCATGAAAATTAAGAAGAACAAAGTGAAAATTTATGCTCATACACTCACACACACTAATAATAAAGAAAAATCAAAATTGCTTATAAATTAAAATAACAAGATTTCTAATCCTAAAGCTTACCCAAAACACATAAAAAGAACAAATAAAAAAAGAATGAGCAAAAAGTCTTCCAAAATAATGTCAAAATCAAAGGTGCTCAAAAATTAAAACTATAACTTTTTCATTCTTAAGAATTCATAAAAGTGATAAAAAAGGTGAAGAGAAAATGAAAAGAACAAAAAAGTTTTACAATCCTAAAAAAACTAAGTAAAAAGGAACAAAATCACTTTTAAAATCTCTTTTATAAATACATAAGAATGAAAACATAAGTCTCTTAAGAAAAGGACATAGTGAAAAAGAGGAAAACTTATCATACCTAATCATGTGGACAAGTTAAAAACATGAATGATAAAAAGATACACTCATACACACTCACACACTTTTCATAAAGAGAAAAAACAAAGGAAAAACTAAGGATAAAATGAGAAGAAAAGTGGGCACATGGGTTCATTCCAAAGCCATTTGAGAAGAGGAAAACTAACATTTTAATTGATTAAAGAAGACTATTACAAAGCTATTACAAAGTTATTACAAAGCTAAAGCTAAAGCAAAAACAAACATGAAAGAAAAGGTGGGAGAAATCTCCTTACATAGCATGGGAATCCATGGATGCAGCCCACAAAACACACTAAAGTTGCTAAAAATGTGAACCCTTGGTCATTACAGAAGTGGGGAATTTATAGAAAAAAAAGCTATGTACACGCCCTCCGACACGGGCATGTCGGTGGGCGCGTCACTACTGTTTGCGAAGGCCGCCGGCGATTTGACTGCAAAGTAGACTTCAGGCAGGATACGTGTTGGTTAAGCAGAGGTCACGCCCCAAGTCATGGGCGTGACGGTGGGCTTGTCGGTGAGGTAGAACTGGGCGCGGGTTGCGCCGAAAGTCGCCGCGAGGGTCTTGTTGAGCCAGGTGAAATGGTCATGCCCCAAGTCACGGGCGTGGCAGTGGGCGTGTCGGTTGGTATCGACACTCGACAATCGTCGAGCGAAAAGTGTCGGGTTGAAATCGTCGAACTGAAAGTTTGAGTCACGCCCTAGGTCACGGGCGTGACTCTAGGCGTGTCGCGGGTTCGACGATCATTGAACTGCAATCGTCGAGCTGAATGGACACGGGCTTGTTTTTGACGTGTCACGCCCCTAGTCACGGGCGTGACCAATTTGTCACGGGCGTGACATGACAATTTTTTTGGAGATTTTAATTTTTTCCTGAAAAATAAAATAAAACAATTTAGTAAAATATTTACAAAAATAGGAGTATTTTATTGAATAAAAACAAGTAAAAATGACAAAAATAAATGAAAACGACCAAATTAATGTACACAAAAATACGTATATTTACAATTCATCAAATACCCCCATACTTAAGCTTTTGCTATTCTAGAGCAAAAGTTTGAGGTGAACTTATAAGGAATAGGAAAAAAACTCTAAGTTTAGCTACCGCCTAATCAATTATAAGAGAGATCTAAATAAATATACAGGGAGTAAGAGTTAAGTCCTAAAATTATGTAGATGATTTAAATAGCGCAAAAGTTTTGGCCAACAGATTTCTTGATGTAATCAAATATAAGGCAATATTTGTAATGGTTAGATTATAGATATGAACTATAGCTTATAGAAGTGTTACTGGAAATAATACAATTTACTAATTATGCTCTTAAATAAATTTATGAATTAATTCTAGAATCGTGTAATTGGCTATAAGGGGGTAGTGGGTTTATGAATTGTGTTTTGATTTTGAGGTGAGGTAATTTTTTCTCGAACCTCCATTTTTTTATTTTGGATTATTAGGAAAATGAAATCTTATTTTTCTAATATGATTTTTATTTTTCAACTTCATAAGAATAAAATTAACCCAATGTATATGTGTAGGAGTAATGAATTTTTATCCTCTTACTCCATAACATATAATCTCTTTAAATTATTGGGTGCCTATGTTTACGTAACGAAATCTTATTCCCATTGACATAGGATCTTTTAAGGATAAATTTTTTTCATACCAAGTAGGTCATGAAAGGTAAGGGGAGAAAGGAAAACTAGATTTTTAATCCTAAAAATGTTTGAGAGCAACCTTAATAAATTGTACGTTCCAATTTTTCAGAAAGCTAAAAGTAAGTATGATTGAATTCTATAGTCGTTATTTCCTAACATAACACACGTGCTCCTATCAATGAAAAATTAGAAGTAGTGCCTAAAATGAGTTCGCTATTTTTAACAAAGCATAATGAATTCTTTAAAACTTAACCCCGGCTATTTAAAATTTTCAATCAATAATTAACAAACGGGTAGTGAACAGAGAATTAATCAAATTCACATATAAATAAACTCAAAACAGAATTTTTGGATACCAGGAAAGTTAAGAATGAAATATTTAATTTATTTGTTTCAAAATTTTTTTTTTATTTTTATAGTTTTTATCATCATTTTTTTGTTTTTCATTTATTATCTTTTTTTTGTATTTTTGTTTTGTTTTTCTCAATTTTTTTGAATTTTTTTTTTAAACTATTATCTTTTTTTAAAAAAATTTATGAGTTTATGTCATTAATATATACAAAAAAATTTTTTTTTGGTATTTTTTTTAAAAAAATTTCATTCTATTTACAAAGATTTGGAGAAAAATAAAAGTTATTTACAAGAATAAGAGGGAAAAGGAAGGGGAGAGAAAAGATTATTTACATAAAAATATTTACAAAGAAAAAAGAATATTTACAAAGTGAAACTAAATATTTTAGGAATTTTTGTTTTATATTTTTTGGAATTTTTGGAAAAGAGAAAAAAACAATATTTTTTTTTGGATTTTTCATTTTAATTTTTTTGTGTTTTTTTTTTCATTTTAAGATTTTTTGTTTTGTTGTTATATATTTTTTTGGGTTTTTGAAATGCAAAAAATAGAAGTGCAAAAAGTAAAGCACGAAAATACCCCCATACTTAAGTCCAACATTGTCCCCAATGTTGTAACGTAAGTATGTGGAACAAAAATTAAATAAAATGATATATGTACAAAAGTAAAGAGAGGGTGGGTGGGTGGGGGGGGGGGGGGGTAGAAACGTCTCTAATGCGCGTTCGGGGAAGTCCATTACAAACCCTGAGGGTTGGTCTGTTTTGGATCGACCACCTCCTTTCCGCTACGGAGGGTTATAGCGTTGGCGTTCTCCCGCGGATTGGGCTCCGTGTTTCCCGGCAGTGCCCCGAGCGCGCGCTCGGACATCATCCTCGCCAGTTGTCCAACCTGTTGTTCGAGAGTTTTAGCGATCCGGTGATGTTCCGGATATTTGACTCGTTGGACGCAATATACTTCGACAAATTTTCCTCCATCGGGGTGGGTTTTGGAAGAGGAGGAGGCGGTAGAAATCTGGGCGCATAAGAAATAGGGGGACGCTGAGCATTGTTCGGGTTGCCCCAAGAGAAATTGGGGTGATTCCTCCAACCCGGATTATAGTTATTACTATAAGGGTTGTTGTTGGGGTTGAAGGAAGGGCGACCCGAATTTCCCATGAAATCCACGAACTCTTCAGCCACGCAGATGTTATGGGGAATAAAACAAGGCGGAGTGGAGGAGGCAGCAGACATCTCTGCCACCTACTTTGTTAACCTTTCAACTTGAAGGGTTAAGAGAGAAGTGGCATCCACTTCAAAAAGACCAGCCGCCGGCTTTGGGTGTCCCCGTGGGACGTTCCATTGATAGGTGTTCATAGCCATCTCTTCGAATAAAGTCTGGGCGGCCTCGAAGGTTTTGTTGTTTAGTGTACCCCCGGCAGCAGCGTCAATCATTTGACGCGTCTGAAAATTTAGCCCATTATAAAAAATTTGTACTTGCAACCACGTTGGCAGCGCGTGGTGCGGGCACCGGCTGATGAATTTCTTAAACCGTTCCCAAGTCTCGTATAGAGACTCAGGATCGTTTTGCACAAACGAAGAAATGTCCGCCTGCAACTTTGCAATTTTTGCGGGCGGAAAGTACTTCGTTAGGAACCGTTCCGTCAACTCAGCCCACGTGGTGCTACATCCTCGCGGGAGGGCATTCAACCACGCCTTGGCTTTGGACTTCAGGGAAAAAGGAAATAGGCGCGAGCGAATGGCGTCATCAGTGACGCCACTAATCTTGAAGGTGTCGCATATTTCCAAAAAGTTGGACAAGTGGACATTCGGGTCCTCATCCGGCAGTCCATCGAACTGCACGACATTTTGGACCATTTGAATGACACTCGATTTTATTTCAAAATTATTATTCGCCACCGCAGGGCGAATAATACTAGACCCAGTATCGTCCAAATTCGGCCGGGCGTAATAAGACATTGTACGCTCGGCGGTAGCGTTCGGATTAGGGTCGGCCATTACTACGACAGAGGGTTCGTCGATAGTTTTTTCGGGGTCTAAAGAAGGAATTCAGCGTTGAGATCGAATACGTGCAAGGGAGCGTTCGAACTCAGGGTCGAAGTCAAAATCTTCAGACTCGGAGGGTTGTCCACGGGTCATACACCCAAACAAAAAATAAAACAAAATAAACTCTTATATTTATTTTTTTTTCTTTGATTTTATTTAAAATAAAGTTTTTAGTTTTTTTTAGTTTATAAAAAATAAGTAAAAGTAATAGACTCCGGAATTTAAAATAGCAACTCAAAGAGATTCCCCGGCAATGGTGCCAAAAACTTGATGGGCCCGCGAACAAACTCTTACTATGGTTGGTTCAGTGAGTCGATCGCCGCGGGCGTGCTACAGGAGGCAAGTGCACCTATCGCAAGTAGTACTCGATATTCGGGGGAATACCGAGGTCTTATTGTTCTCGGGGTCGTGTTGACTATTCCTACTCGCCCAGGAGGACTATTATTTTACTGAAAGTAAGGTGGAGATTTTAATTAAGTAAAGACAGAAAAAGTAAAGGAGCGAAAAAAAACGATTTAGAAAATATTCGATTAAGGGCTAACGCTCGACATCGATTCAGATTAAGACTAAAATAATTTTTAATAATTATAGGACTTAGTTTTCAAATTAATTAAAGGCAACTTGGTCGTGGAGGTTCCACAAATGTGAGTGCAGTTATCTCTAGGAATATTGCTCACCTGAACGCTAAGACTATTCGACCGAACGTTAGTACGACGAAGGGTTCCTCTTAACGCACGCTTTACGCTAAGAACCCCGCTATTGGGTGGGGAACCCAATCCGGTAGAATTACGCTTGTCCTCTCTCGAGGGTATGCACACATCTCTATTTACCCAGGTGATCTGTCCATACGCACGGCCTCTCGGCTAGCTAGTGTATGGATAACGGAAATAGGGCCCACACATCGATTTGTGGTCCTACGCGTCGTTAACCCAGGGTAAACCTTAAGTGATTAAATTAAAGTGAAAATAAAGAGCTTTAATTATTACAAATCATTTTAAATGTCCCAATGCTCTTCGATGCCTAGGCTAATAGCGATTAGCCACACATCGGTATGGGAACGGCTTTATAATTCGATGAGGCGCGAGTTTGAAATGAAACGCTAAATGATTATAAGAAGAGGACATAAAAATAACAAACATTTAGAAAGATGAAAAGTTAGCTAAAACAAGAACTCACGCACACTACAAATTATAAATAAAATAGAAACTAAGTTACAAAAAAGGAAAATTACAAGTACTACTCAAACGAGTAGGCGGGAAATAAAGGGCACGCCATTTAACTCTTAACGAGTAGGCGGAAATAAATACAATTACAAGTCTTACTAAAATGATTACAGAAAAATAAAAGACCAGCCATTTAACTCAAATGAGCAGGCGGTAAACAAAATCCGGCCATTTAACTCCTAGCGAGTAGGCGGAAATAAACGCTAACACACACACTCTACATAATTGAGAGAAAGCAATAAAACTATCTCCTACACACACATACTCTATGTAATTGAAGAAAGCGATAAAATAAAGCATGAAAATTTATCTCCTACACACACGCACTCTACATAATTGGAGAAAGCAATAAAATAAAGCATGAAAATAAAGCATGAAAATTTAACACCTAGACTCACACACTCTTCATAAATGAAGAAAGCAATAAAAAGTTATACTCATACACTCACACACACATCATGAAAATTAAGAAGAACAAAGTGAAAATTTATGCTCATACACTCACACACACTAATAATAAAGAAAAATCAAAGTTGCTTATAAATTAAAATAACAAGATTTCTACTCCTAAAGCTTACCCAAAACACATAAAAAAACAAATAAAAAGAGAATGAGCAAAAAGTCTTCCAAAATAAAGTCAAAATCAAAGGTGCTCAAAAATTAAAACTATAACTTTTTCATTCTTAAGAATTCATAAAAGTGATAAAAAAGGTTAAGAGAAAATGAAAAGAACAAAAAAATTTTACAATCCTAAAAAAACCAAATAAAAAGGAACAAAATCACTTTAAAAATCTCTTTTATAAATACATAAGAATGAAAACATAAGTCTCTTAAGAAAATAACATGGTGAAAAAGAGGAAAACTAATCATACATAATCATGAGGACAATTTAAAAACTTGAATGATAAAAAGTTAGACTCATACACACATACACACTTTTCATAAAGAGAAAAAACAAAGGAAAAACTAAGGATAAAATGAGAAGAAAAGTGGGCACATGAGTTAATTCCAAAGCCATTTAAAAAGAGGAAAACTAACATTTTTATTGATTAAAGAAGACTATTACAAAGCTATTACAAAGCTATTAAAAAGCTAAAGCTAAAGCGAAAACAAACATGAAAGAAAAGGGGGGGGGAGAAATCTCCTTACATAGCAAGGGAATCCACGGATGCAGCCCACAAAACACACTAAAGTGGCTCAAAAATGTGTACCCTTGGTCATTACAGAAGTGGGGAATTTATAGGAAAATAAAGCTAAGTACACGCCCTCCGACACGGGCGTGTCGGTGGGCGTGTCACTACTGTTTGCGAAGGAGGCCGGCGATTTGACTGCAAAGTTGACATCAGGTAGGACACGTGTTGGTTACGCAGAGGTCACGCCCCAGGTCATGGGCGTGATGGTGTGCGTGTCGGTGAGGTAGAACTGGGCGCGGGTTGCGCCGAAAGTCGCCGCGCGGGTCTTGTCGAGCCAGGTGGAATGGTCACGCCCCAGGTCACGTGCGTGGCGGTGGGCGTGTCGGTTGGTGTCGACAGTCGACAATCGTCGAGCGGAAAGTGTCGAGTTGAAATCGTCGATCTGAAGGTTTGAGTCACACCCTAGGTCATGAGCGTGACTCTGGGCGTGTCGCAGGTTCGACGATCGTTGAACTGAAATTGTCGAGCTGAATGGACACGGGCTTGTTTTTGACGTGTCACGCCCCTAGTCACGGGCGTGACATGGCAATTTTTTTGCAGATTTTAATTTTTTCCTGAAAAATAAAATAAAAGAAGTTAGTAAAATATTTACAAAAATAGGAGTATTTTATTGAATAAAAACAAGTAAAAATGACAAAAATAAATGAAAACGACCAAATTAATGTACACAAAAATACGTATATTTACAATTCATCAATGTGGCCGGCCTGCGTGCCAATGTTTGGGCCACTATTTGAAAGCTCTGTAAGGTCATAAGTCCAACTCTTTATGTGTATTGTAAGGCATTCCTATGATGTATAAAATGTGGAGGTTTATATATTGAACATTCAAATGAGGAGTTCAAATGTAGTGTTATAGGCTTCCGCTAGAATGCAATTTGTTAGGTGCTCTGCGCTACTCTAGTATCACTCCATAGCTTCATCGTCTGTTTTGTGGTATATGTTGTGGGGCCCCTGCCGTACCTTATAGTATAAATTATATGAACGGATGGGTTTGTTACATTTTTGGTATCACAGCTGTCTTGGTCTTTTCCTCTTGAAGTCGTGGTCGACTTCTTTTGTGGGGTGGCGAGCCCGTGTCTGTGCAAACCACGTTAACACGTTTGACCTCCTGAATGTCCATGATAAGCATGCAAATTCTTCTGTTTAAGGAACCTGCGCGTTCCTATCTTGTTGCTTACTTGTGTAATTTTTCGAATGTAGGCAACGAGTGCGATGGCATGGCAGCAGGAACCCCAACACTCGATGGGAAGCATGACATCAACTATGGTACCAACAAATCCTCCAATCGATAAAAACGGCTCGACTGATTGCCGATGTGGTTTTTGCAACGCTTAGGGCTTACCATGAGGGACAGGTTCAACCCTCTGATCCGGTAATGCGTCCCATGTCGGGTAGTGAACTTGAGTAGGAGGCAAGGGGAAGTGCCTCAGCTTCGTCGGTGAACGTGTGTTTGAGCCAAGGAGAGGACACGGTTGAGGACTATTTTCATGCATTTGTTGCAATGAGACAACGACCCGAGTTTGTGTTTGAAACCGAGGGGATGAATATCAATCGGTTTTATGATGGGCTACGTCAGGAAATCCGTTTCTTGTTGATGGGTCCTAAGTTCTTGGGATTCCAACCACTGGTGGAGGGAGCTAGACTATTGGAAATGGACTTGATGAGAGCCCAGCAGATGCCTGCGACCGGGAAAGTGCGTACTCCAAGGGTTAGGAAGTCTGCTCACCGTAAGTGGCAAAGACTCGAGAAACATACTTGTTATGCTTGTGGTCAGGTAGGACACATCGCTCGTGACTGTTGGGTTGATGTTCAACAGCCAAAGAAGCAATACAAGTGATATTCGTGTGGTAAAGCAAAACATAAAGCCCGAGTTTGCCGCGTTGGCTCGTAGCGGGCAATAAAGGAGAAGGAAATGTCGACATAATGATGTACATAAATAATTGGGCTCCTCATGTATGGTTGATTATGCATGTGTTATATGTACCGTAAGCCGTTTTGGATAATAGTTTTATGATGGCGTTTATGTTATATAACTATAATACATGGATGTGTGGGATCAACGTGTTTGTCTGATAGCCGTGAACACGACTAGATTGTTGATGTTTTATGCCATGGGGACACTTGTGCCCAACCTTATCAGGAGTCGTCAACGTCTGGTTGAGCAGGAAATCGGAGCGTCTTATTTGGAGACAGGAAAAGCAGTGGTGGAGTCCTTTGCATCCCAGGCGCAATCCTAAGTGTTATGAGTGCGCGATAATCGTATTGCTTGCTTTTGTTTGCATCTTGTGTGTGTTGCTTGTGTGTGTTACATGCACCACAGGCTTTGCGATGATTTAGAACACGCTGACGCAATCACTGTTTGATACGGATGCTTTGTATTCTTTTTTGTCTAGCGAGTTTCTAGCGCGTCTTGGGATACCTAGTCGTATGAAGACAGATAGCGTTAGTGGCGTTGCCAAATGGTTGTTGGATGCTTGTGGATCAAGCTTGCGATGTGGCGGTCCAAATAGGAAGTCAGGATTTCAGTTTGACTGCATCTATATTATCGATATCGGAATTCGACGTGAGATTTGGTAAGGATTGATTTGCGGAGCAGCATGCCTTGATTGATGTTGTTGTCTGCAATCCAAGTCTTGAGGCTGTTCGGAAGGGTGCAGAGTGCTACTTCGCCCTGATTCAGGCTGCTGAGCCAAAGGCCAGTGTGTGTGCTATTCCGATTGTGTCGGAATTTGCATATGTGTTTCTCAAGGATCTCCCTGGGATACCACCGCAGCATGAGATTGACTTCACGATCGAGTTGGTGCCAGGTGCGAAACCTGTGGCCCGCTCGCCATATCGCGTCGCGCCTAAGGAAATGGCGGAGTTGAAAGTCCAATTCCAGGAATTGATGGAGCAGGGTTATATAGGCCCAAGCATGTCTCCTTGGGGCGCCCCTATGTTTCTTTGTGAAGAAAAAAGACGGTGGCTTGCGGTTATGTATTGAATACCGCGAAAGCTGACCGAGAAGAATAAATACCTGATTCCGCGGATGGATGAGCTGTTTGATCAGCTAGTGGGATCGTCCATCTACTCGAAGTTGGACGTGTAATCTGGTTATTACCAATTGAGGATCCGGGAAGAAGATATTCCCAAAACCGCATTTGGAACAAGGTACGGGCACTACGAGTTCACGGTTATGCCGTTTGGGCTGCGCAATGCGCCCTCAGTATTTATGGACTTGATGCACAGAATATTCCGCGAGTACCTGGATCTGTTCGTGATAGTGTTCATTGATGATATCCTGGTGTACTCGAGATTGGAAGCCGATCATGAGAAGCATTTGTGGTTGGTGTTGAATACATTGAGGCAAAATCAGCTCTATGGCAAGTTCTCGAAGTGCGAGTTTTCTCTATCTTCGGTGGCTTTTCTGGGCCATGAGGTGAGTGGAGCGGGCATAGCTGTGGATCCAGCGAAGATAAAAGCCATAGAGGAGTGGCCAGTGTTGTCTTTAGTGGCCATGGTCCGGTGTTTCCTTGGACTAGCAGGCTACTACCGAAGATTTGTTGAAAACTTCTCGCGGATTGCTTTCCGCTAACCATGTTGATGCGAAAAGAACAGAAGTTTGTTTTGTCGCCAGAGTGCGCGCGAGCTTTTGAAGAACTGACGCTTCGGTTGACCACGACGCTTGTGTTGTCGTCGCCAGGTGGTACCGATGGATTTGTAATCTACAGTGATGCTTTAGGAAGCAGCTTAGATCTTAAGTTGGTGGCGGTGAACTTATGGTGACACTATCTTTATAACGTAAAGCTGGAGATCTATACAGATCATAAGAAACTAAAGTACCTGTTGGAGCAGATAGACTCGAATATGCGACAACGAAGGTGGTTGGCATTCCTCGGGGTCTACACCTTTGAGAGTCACTATACTACCAGGCAGGGGAACATAGGCGCAAATGCCTTAAGTCGGAGAGCTCCGGTAAGAGCACCTTGGTTGCAGAGGCCTGATGAACGTCTCATACAGGAGCTGGAAATGTTAAAGATTTCTTGTGTTGACAAGAATTCCATTGCCAATGCATGTTTGGACTGGACGGAGGTTAAATGTGACCTTGCAGACTGAGTTCGACGGGCAATGGAGGTGGCTGAAGATCTCCTACACTATGCAAAAGCTGGGGCAGAAGAAAAGTTCTCCTGTAATGACAGTCTTTTGCGGAAAGAAGGCCGTTTGTGCGTCCCAAATGTGGGTAAATTGAGGTGAAGAATTGTTGTATGAAGCGCATTATACAAAGTACTCAATCCACTCAGGAAGCACGAAAATGTTCAAGGATACGAAAAAGCTATTTTGGTGGCCAGGGCTCAAGAAAGATGTTGCTCTTTATGTGGCCAAATGCCAAACCTGTGCTTTGGTGAAGGCGGAATGCCAGAAACCGGGGGGTTATTTGCAGTCGTTGCCGATTCCAGAGTGGAAATTTGACGATCTTTCTATGGAAATTGTGCACGGGTTGCCGAGATCTTAGCGAGGGAACGATTCCATCCGGGTGATTGTTGATCGGCTGACAAAAGTGACACTTTTCCTACCGAACAAGCGAGATGATTCGGTAGAAAGTTTGGCAAAGCTGTACGTGGAACAGATTGTATGGCTCCACGGTGTTCCTTGGAGCATCGTTAGTGATCGAGATGGGCGATTCACGTCAAAGTATTGGAGGCTAGTTCACCAGCTGTTGGCACGAAGTTGACTTTCAGTACGGCCTTTCATCCCCAAACAGATGGCCAAACTGAATGAACCAACAGGACATGCTCCGAATGTGCGCCCTAGATTTTGGAACGAGATGGGAAGATCATCTCTACATGGTGGAATTTGCTTATAAGAACAACTACCAGGCGAGCATCGGGATGGAACCGTATGAAGAAGGAAGTGTCATACTCCCTTGGCTTGGGTAGAAGCGGGCAAAGTTAGAGTTTCTAATCGTAATGAAGTCGATGAAGCAAACTCAACCATTCGTGCTATTCGAGAGAGGCTACTCATAGCCCAAGATCGTCAAGCGAAGTACTACAATGCCAAGTACCGGAACGTGGAGTTCGTGGTAAGCGATTGGGTCCACTTGACGATCAAGCCCTTCAATGGCGTATCAAAGATTCGACGTTTGAAAAAGTTGAGTCCAAGATATTTGGGTCCATTTGAAGTGGTTGAGCGAATCAGAGAAGCTGCATATCGGCTAGCTCTTTCGGCAGACTTGGGTGGACTACATGATGTGTTTCACATCTCGGTGCTTCGGAATGCCGTTAAAGATCCAGCTCAAGTGATCACGGATGCTCGTGTGACGGTGGAGTATGGGCTAACAACGAGAGTTAGACCCATTCAGATCTAGGATTGAGCCGAGAAATAGTTGCGGAACAAGACGGTCACGATGGTTAAAGTCCGATGGGACAATTGCAGCCAAAAGGAGCTTACATGGGAGCGAGAGCAGACCATGCGAGTGGACTTTAGGGTGCTGTTTTTATAGCAATTGCATAGTGAAAATTTTGTTGTAACATAAACGTTTCATGTGCTAATATTTTGGTTGCTGGTTACCTTCCTGTATACAAATTTCGAGGTCGAAATTTCTTATAGGAGGGGAGGGTTGTAACAGCCCATTTTTCAGCAGGCAAAGTTTTTGGGGTAACACGGCCTAGGACACGGGCGTGTCCTAGTGCGTGTCCTTCCTGGGTGAGCAGTCGACGAGTGGTCGACAAAAATTTGGTTGACGATTGTCGAGAGCATAGGACACGTCCTGTGACACGGGCGTGTCATAGGGCGTGTCAGTGCGGTCGACGAACTCAGCCCGATGAATTTGAGCTGGGGCGTGTTTAGTGCTGTGTCATGGGCACACAGCCTGAGACATGGGCTTGTCACAGGCCGTGTGAGTCTCGGGTGATTTTGAGGTTGTGCAGCCTGATGCACACGGCCGTAGAAATAGGCGTGTCAAGGGACACGGCCCGTGACACGGTCGTGTCACATTGGCATGTCACTGGATTGGATAAGTCGGTTGAGCACCGCTTGAGGCACACGGCCTAGGACACGGGCGTGTCACAGGCCGTGACTGGAAAAAATTATGGTTTTATTGTCAAATCGTGGCCGTCCATTCCTTTAGCTGAGATCCAACGGCTAAGCTGCCTCCCGGTGTCCTTAAGGTCGGGAATGGGTTGAAAGAACTCATTTGTAAGTGGTTTTCCTCCTTCTACACTTTTAGAGAGAGAAATGGAGAGGAAGAGGGAGGAGGAAGAAGAGGGGCTGGTCACCAGTGGTGCTGCGGAATTCCGACGAGAAATCCGAGGTCGGCGATGCGGAGGAAAAGCTACTTTGGTTCTTCCTATCCAGTTAGGAGCTCATGGCACCGAAGCGGTCTTCGAGGGTAACGACATTTCTTCCTAGCCATGTGAAGGCTTCCTTTTTGGCATATATATGTGATTCCCCCACCAAAAGGTGGCTGATTTTGGGAGTCTTTGGGGTTATTCATAGAATCCCCTTTGTTGGAATATAGATCCGGAAATGGAGAACGGAATAGGCATGCTGTGTGAAGCCCATCTGGACAGGTTAGTCTGGATTGGTGATGTTGCATATACGAACCGGAGAAGACTCCGTGATAAACATGTAGTTTAGGAGTCGACGGGTTAGACCTGTGAAAGGAAGTAGCAGGAAGTACTGGAGTGGTAGTCCAGGAAAATACCCGTATAATATTTGTGTTGCTTGTGCTATCGGGTTCGACCTGTGAACGGAAGTAGCAGGAAGTACTGGATTGGAATTCCTAATGTTCATGCAGAGTCCACCTGTGAAGAGAGTAACATGAAGTACTGGCATGGTAACCAGGAAAGACCCCTGACATTTGTGATATTTGCGGTGTCCACCTGCGAAGAGAGTAGCAGGAAGTACTGGTGTGCCCAGGAAAGACCTGCTAATGTTGTGAGAGAATGGGTGTAAGAGTTATGCCCAGGCTTAAATGCAAGAAAAGGATCGGTGAGACCTACCCGCGCCTTTATTTAGCCGCGAGTACGCCGTACTCGGTGATGGCAAGGCGATTTGAGCAACGGGGGTTGGAGGATCCGACCTGCGCTATGTCCGTCCGATTTGAGACCAGAAAGTGCGGTCTGTTGGAGCGCATAGCAAGAGTCTTAGGCCTACGCGTCGTGATACAATGGGGGGCTACGAGCCAATCCCGGTTCACTAAGACTATAAAACTCCGGCTGCACGCCACGGAGTAAATGCTCAAGTGAGTTGTCGTTGGGCCGTGACCCTGATACGGTGGTGGGCAACTGATTTGCCAGTACACCAAGAATGTGCCCTGAGTGCACGAGCCGTTGGGTCGGGTGGCTGATGGTTATGATGGCCTGTGTGTGTGAAAGCACATTATATGATATATACATACATGCTTGTGATATGTTATGCCTGCAGGGAAGATTACCGCTACTCCGAAAAAGGGGTAGGGTCGTTATAATTTGGTCAGCTAAATGCTGACCGTTGCCTTTGTTTGCCACCGTTGGGTGGATTGTCGTCCCTGTACAGGTGCTGCAGAGCCAAGCGGGACAAAAAAGGGTTGATGTCCCTGCTGCTTTACCTGCTGCTGTTGTTAGCCCTCGAAGGCTCATTTTGATAAATGTTATGTTTTCTTTGGATGTGACCGGCCTGCGTGCCAATATTTTGGCCACTGTTTGAAAGCTCTGTAAGGCCATAAGACCAACTCTTTATGTGTATTGGAAGACATTCCTATGATGTATAAAATGTGGAGGTTTATATATTGGTCATTCAAATGAGGAGTTCAAATGTAGTGTTATAGGCTTCCTCTAGAATGTAATGTGTTAGGTGCTCTGCGCTACTCTGGTATCACTCCGTAGCTTCATCGTTTGGTTTATGGTATATGTTGTGGGGCTCCGGCCGGACCTTCTAGTATATATTATATGAACGGATGGGGTTGTTACATGTGTGCACATAGTCGAGTGTGTGTGTTGCACATGCATTTTCTTATCATATCATACTTGCATGTCATAGCATATTCATTGCATATAAACCTTGACACCTATCGTAAAAATTGGTATTATACAACCCCATATTCACTGGGTGAAACCAAGATCCCCCAAGGACCCAGATTGGGCTAGCTTTGGGAACATAATTGGATCAAGTAAGAAAGAGGGCGGGAGAGCTCTCGTCGTAAGTATGCAGGAAGGCTCTCGCCTAAGGGGTCAAGAAGCTCCAGTTCGTCAAGCTCAATTTGTCGATCTAGGAATGTAATACGTCAAACGCAAACTCATCGAGCTGATCCTTCGACTTAAGCTTATTTTCATCGAGCAGAATTTAGGCTCAGGCCATGGAGAAACCAGGGCTGGCGGGAAGGCTCCCGCCCTTGGCAAGATCAGTGGCTCGCGCCTTAAGATGGAGGAAGCCGATTGGCACTTTGCGTTGAGAGATGCCTCTCCACTCAACGTCCTTTCAGTCTTTTGGTTCCCGCCTGGGGTAGGCGGGAAGGCTTGCGCTCAGGGCAAGTCGGGTTCCCGCAGAGCTCAGCAGGAAGAGTTCCGCCATGTGAGGCCCATACCTGAAATTACCTAAATACTCTTGGTCTGCATTTAGCTCCTCAAAACAGAGGAGTTTGGTTATTGGCAGACAAACCCAGGGGCATTTTAGTAATTTTAGGGCAGCAAAAGTATGTTTTTTGTAGACCCGATATTGAAAATCTATAAATAGACCCACAACATACCTCAGAAGGCGGATTCTCTATTACTCTCATTTTGCTTTCTTGATCTTTCTGAGGTACTCCTAGCCCGACAATTGGCTTTGGAGGGGAAGCGCTCAGAGAACTTTCGAGTTAATGGAGGGACCTCCTAACTGAGGCTTAGGGTCAGTTTCCAGTTCTTTGTTGCTAGTCTTGGGTCGAGGTTTGGGAGAAATAGGTGTTGGCAACACCCCAGGGTTCGAACTCTCATTGATGCCAGTTTTTGGCTTCAACATTTCTGATGCGGTGAGTGTGGACCATGGCTGACTCAAGAAAATCTCAAGTCAAGTCTCATGGCTGGTGGTGAAGGAGAAGGAGTTGGCTCGGGAGGATCTCCCTCTCGGGGAAGTGGTGTGACGTTGGGGATGTTGGAGGACTTCAGGCGAAAAGTCTTGCAGACCATCCACTTGGCCTTCTCGGCAAGAGGTGAGTGGGAGACTCCTCAGGTCCTTGTGGCAGCTGCTCCGTCATTGCGCGAGAACGCTCCCGGACGGCGCCCCGGTAAGGAGGTTCCGACAGAGGTTTCCAAGAGGTATGTCACCGGGCGGGAGTTGTTCCCTAGGAAAGCCAGTACGGTCAGGGCTAGCGAGCCGAGATCGCGGGACGAGGCCTCTCAGCAGGCTGGGGGAGGGAGCCCTTTCAGTGAGCTTATCATCTCAGCTCTAGTTCAAAATGGGTTCCGAGAGCCAGACACGTCCTACTACAAGGGCAGGGACGACCTAGTGTAGCATGTGCATTGGTTCGAGGATAATATTTTCATAAGGTAAACTTGTACATACCATTGTAATTTGTTATTTTTAGAATTGTTTCTTCGCAGGTTATAGAGTATCTATGGTTTTAACGGCCACGGGTAGACTCGCTGCTAGGCTCTCACTAGCTGGCAGGGCCGTAGGCTCACCTGGGGGGGGGGGGTAAGGGAACACCTCGAGTGGTGATTCTGTTGCGCAGGCTCTCCTAGCTAGCAGGGCTGGAAGGCACGCTCGGCCCCGTGTAGACTCGCTGTCTAGGCTCAAATTAGCTGGGCAGGGCAGTAGGCACACCTAGGGGTAAAGGAAGGGAGTTTGAAGAAAGAATTGAGAAACTAAGCAAGATCCCGAGAGGATCCTGCTGCATAGGCTCCCATTAGCTGGCAGGTCTGTAAGGCACACTCGACCCCAGGTAGACCTGCTGTCAGGCTCTCACTAGTTGGCAGGACAGTAGGCTCGCCTAGGGGGGCAAGGGAATACCTCGAGTGTTGATTCCGCTGCATAGGCTCTCCTAGCAGGCAGAGCTGGAAGTCACGCTCGTCCACAGGTAGACTCGCTGACCAGGCTCTCATTAGCTGGCTAGGGCAGTAGCCACACCTATGGGGAAATGAAGAGAGTTTGAAGAAAGAATTGAGAAACTAAGCAAGACCCCAAGAGGATGCCGCTACTAAGGCTTTCTCTAGCTAGCAGGGCCGTAGGTTTGCCTGGGGGGTTAGGGAACATCTCGAGTGGTGATTCCGCTGCATAGGCTATCCTATCTGGCAGGGCTGGAAGGCATGCTCGGCCTTGGGTAAACTCATGTCCAGGCTCTCATTAGCTGGACAGGGCATTAGGCACACCTGGGGGAAAAGGAAGGGGGTTTGAAAAAAGAATTGAGAAATTAAGGATGACCCCGAGAGGATCCCGCTGCTCAGGCTCCCATTAGCTGGAAGGTCTAGAAGGCGCACTCGGCCCCGAGTTGACCCTCTATCAGGATCTCACTAGCTAGCAGGGCCGTAGGCTCGCCTGGGGGGGGGGGGGGGGTAAGGGAACACCTCGAGTGGTGATTCCACTACGCAGGCTCTCATAGCTAGGCATGGCGGGAAGCCACGCTCAGCCCCGGGTAGAGTCGTTGTCCAGGCTCGCATTAGCTAGGTAGGGCAGAAGGCATACTTGGGGGGAAAGGAAAGGAGTTTGAAGAAAGAATTGAGAAACTAAGCAAGACTCCAAGAGGATCCTGCTGCTCAAGCTCCCATTAGCGGCAGGTCTGGACGGTGCACGCGGCCCCAGGTAGACCCGTTTCCAGGCCTCACTAGCTTGCAGGGCCATAGGCTCGCTTGGGGGTAAGGGAACACCTCGAGTGTTGATTCCACTACGTAGGCTCTGTTGGAACACCATATTACTGATTTGGGCAAGGATCGCTATGTCCTTAGGAAAATTGTTTTGACCTCCTTGTATAGTTTTTAAGGTCAATTAGATTGAGTATAAGGGTTAGAATTTAGGCTTGAAAGCTGCCCCCAAGACCCTCAGATCAGATATTCAAATTCAGGAGACTAAGTCATTTTCGTCGAGCTCAGGTCGACGAATCGTCGAACTCAGTTCGACTATCTTTGAGCTCAGTTCCACGAGTCGTCAAACGTCGTTCGACGATCTTCGAGCTCAGATCGACATTTCTGTCTCTAGCTATTTTCCCAGTCTCTGAGCTCAGGTCGACGATAGTTGAGCTCAGGTCGACGATTTTCTGGAGAGATCGACGATTCTCAAGAATCAAATTCAGACAGTTATGGAATTCTATCTTATTTATTCCTAGCATTTATTTCAAGGATCTTGTAGCCATTTTAATTAATCTGGAGCAAGTTTCAAGGGAGATTTAAAGGAATGTTTTCAAGGACTTTCCTCCAGAGACAAAATTCATTTAAGGAAGTCATTAATGAGTGGCTAACGACTATCTTGGAGACAGAGAATCAATTCATTCTTTTCAGATCTAAGGAATAGAAGAGGATATTATCCTGCTACTTCTAACAATTACACACAGAAAGAGAACAGTCACATACAGACACACAGTCAGAATTCATTCAGAACACTCACCACTGCAGGAGATCAACATACAGAAAAGAAGATTTTCTAGATCTCTTTTGACTGAGGTGTTCAGAGGCTTCATCCATCAAGACTCCAGACACTACACATTTCAGTAACTACTGGAATCATCCTTTGCTGGAGATCTAATCTATTGAAGGCCTATCACCCTAGTGCAAAGCTTCTTTTCCTGAACAACTTCCAGATCTCAGGGGGAGCAATGACAACATCATCCACTAGTCTTCTCTCTGATTGTTGACAGAGAAGAACATCTCACCTCTTTCTTTTTCTACTGTAAAAGGGTTTCTCAAAACTACCTTTAAAAGTTTTGTGCTGGTTTCTAAGACCTTGTCAAAACTCAGTGGTGGCAAGACACCTGATCAAAAAATCTAGTTTGGTTTTTGAGCACCTTATCAAAAGCTCATTGGTGCCCAGGACACTTGATCAACTCATCCTACAGTGGATTCCTACCTAGGGTGGTAGAAGAGTGGATGTACCCAGATTGATTGGGGAACCACTATAGCTCCTTGTTTTTTTTCCACTGCAAAATAATTTTTAACTTGAAAATTATCTTAATATACTATATTCACCCCCCCCCCCTCTAGAGTTAAGGTAGATCTTATCCCCACTTTCAGGCTCTCCTAGCTGGCAGGGCTGGAAGGCAAGCTCGACCCCGGGTACACTCGTTGTCCATGCTATCATTAGCTGGGCAGGGCATTAAGCACACATAGGGGGAAAGGAAGGCATTTTGAAGAAAGAATTGAGAAACAAAGCAAGACCCCAGAGGATCCCGCTACTCAGGCTCCGATTAGCAGGCACGTCTGGAAGGCGCACTAGGCCCCGAGTAGACCCTCTGCCAGTCTGTCACTAGCTGGCAGGGCCGTAGGCTCGCCTGGGGGTAAGGGAACTCCACGGGTGGTGATTTTGCTACTTAGGCTCTCCTAGATGGCAGTGATGGGAGGCAAGATCGGCCCCGGGTAGACTCGTTATCCAGTCTCTCAGTAGCTAGGCAGGGCTATAGGCACACTTGGGGGGAAAAGAAGGGATTTTGAAGAAAGAATTTAGAAAGTAAGCAAGACCCCAAGTGGATCCCGCAACTCAGCCTCCCATTAGCTGGCAGGTCTGGAAGGCGCACTAGGCCCCGGGTAGACCCGCTGCCAGGATCTCAGTAGCAGGCAGGGTCATAGGCTCGCCTAGGTGTAAGGGAACACCTCAAGTGCTGATTCCACTACGCAGGCTCTCCTAGCTGGCAGGGCTGGAAGGCATGCTCGGCCATGGGTAGACTTGTTGTCTAGGCTTTCATTAGCTGTGCAGGGCAGTAGGCACACTTGGGGGGAAAGGAAGGGAATTTGAAGAAAGTATTAAGAAACTAAGCAATACCCCGAGAGGATCCCGCTGCTCAGGCTCCCATTAGTTGGCAGGTTTGGAAGGCGCACTCGGCCCCGGGTAGACCCACTTCCAGGCTCTCACTAGCTGGAAGGGCCGTAGGCTCGCCTATGGGGTAAGGGAACACCTTTAGTGTTGATTCCACTACGCAGGTTCTCCTAGCTGGCAATGCTAGAAGGCAAGCTCGGCCCCGGGTAGACTCGTTGTCCAGGCACTCATTATCTGTGCAGGGCAGCAGGCACACCTGGGGGGAAAGCAAGGGAGTCTGAAGAAAGAATTGAGAAACTAAGAAAGACACTGAGAGGATCCCGCTACTCAGGCTCCCATTAGCTGGCAGGTCTGGAAGGCGCACTCGGCTCAGGTAGACCCGTTTCCAGGCTCTCTCTAGCTGGCAGGGTCGTTGGATCGCCTAGGGCATAAGGGAACAACTCGAGTGGTTATTCTGCTACGCAGGCTCTCCTAACTGGCAGGGCTGGAAGGCACGCTTGGCCCCGGGTAGACTCGCTGACTAGACTCTCATTAGCAGGGCAGGGTGTTAACCCCAAAATCGACGATCCTTCCTAAGGCAGCCAGCTCACTATTTGCGGCCTGCTCCTGGTTCCTCCTAGAGGTCGCGACGTCCTAGGGTGGGCGGACAGGATTTTCTGTCAGCTCAGGCCGCACGGCATGGGCAGTCTCAGCTGTTTGACCGCCCATGCCGCGCATTGTTTCTTTGGTCAGCAGGGGCTGCCGACTAATCCTGCAGTCCTCCCCTGCAGGTCGCGCCCCTTGTCAGCTTAACCGCAGGTTTCTCAACAGATGCCCCCTTTGTTGGACTCAAATGTCTATCCGCTCAAACCGCCAAACAAAAGTGGAAATCTACCTCCAGGCCGCCAGCCAGCTACCTCGGTTTCAACCTGGCCAACATACGCGGTCTGCCTCGTCAGTCCGGCAGGTCGGGAATCCCTTATCATCCAGCCGGAGTGGCAAGTTCCATTAAATAGTGGCGGACTCCAACAACATGGGCAGCCAGCTTCATCAGTCCGCCTAAGAAGCGCGGACGCTCCAACTCCCCAGCTACCCATAGAGATCGACGCACATCCCGTTCATCGCGAGCTGGGCAGACTCGAAGTGTAATCAAACCTTCCATTCCGCCTACATTGATGAACCTCAGCTCCTCAGCAACATGCCGCTTCATTACGGCATAGGCGGACTCAGCTTAGCAGCAGGCGCGGACTCCGCGGAATCAGCGGATTTGCTATGCAGCCCGCAATTCCTAGGCCTCCACCCGCTTCTCCCTAGCATAAGGCAGTCCCACACCGTACAGCCTCCTGCGGACTCTCGGACTAAGCGGATATCCCTTAGCTCGCACCTTCAGCACGTGCTCAGTTCAGCAGCGACGGACTCCGAGGATTCTCTTCGCAGTCCGCCACATAGCTTCCAGCTCCCGCTTCCCAGCAGGGGGTAGATAGTCCTTCAGCCCGCACAATCTTGCAGCGGGCTCGATCAGCTCAGTCCAAGCTGAATCTTCCCAGCCTTCCATCAGCAGGACCAGTTCCAGAAGCAAGCCCCAGTCCGCACGGCCTATTGCAGACTCGGCGGACTCCATCCTTTTCTCGGTCAAGTTACCGTCTCACTGGGGGTAACGTCACCGGAAGCCGTTACCTCCTCGGGCCTATAAATAGACCTCCATGCCTCTTATTTGGGGGAGGGGGGAACACGACATCGCCAAGGTGCTCACACTCGAAGACAGCACACAGCAAGCTCAAGTAGTAAACCCCTGCGGACTCCTCCTCTCAGTCCGCACCTTCTCCTCTGCCCTTAGTCACACGGCCTGCCGACTTGTCTCTCTAGTCCGCGAGGTCTCTTCTCTTCCCTTAACCATGCGGCCTGCTAGCCTCCAAGCTCAGTCCGCGCGGCTTCCTCTAGCACTCTTTCCTTAATGGACAGCTTCTTCTTTGTACCCATTTATTGCTTTCTTGTAAAGGTGTATTAGCAAGCTATAATAACACAATATTAATCATAGGAAATCCCATCGCAATAGTGGCATTCAAGCCGCGATGGGTGAAGTCTGTTGTTGCCGCTGCTAGCGGCGCCCTCTCTTCTTCACAGCTCAGCTTAGCTCTCTCCGCATCAACCTGCAAGCACAATCGTCCAAGTAACTGTCTGCTCGACAGCTCCAGATCAACCTCCTCTCCTGATCAACCTCCTCCGCTGATCATCAGCCTTCCCGGCTGCCCTCAACAAACCTCTCCTCTATCCCCCCAACAATTGAACAAGCGTTTGCTCCACTCTCAAGCACTCAGAAGCTTCCTCTCCTTCTCCTCAACCCCGCAACCTTCATCCTCTTCTTCACCTTGCCTGTGAGATCGAACACTCCTCCGTGTTAACTAGGCGGTGCTATTTTCGCGCATTTACAGTTAACACGCGACCTTCAGATCCGAACCGACGGTGAACAGTGACAACTAGCCATGTCAGATCATCATTCAGCCGAGAACCTTGCTCAAACAAGTCCTAGAGATGATTCTCTGTGGGAAGCCTTCGAGCAATCTTGTTGTGAAAATTCTCAGCAGTTCCAAGCGATCAACTAAATGCTTGCTGTGATAACACAATAATTAGACACTCAACCTGCAGCAGCTCTAATCCAGCTGCTCTTATCAATCTAGCACCAACATTGGAGCATCAACAAGCTTATCCTCCAGCTCACCAGCAGGTCTATCCTCCTTACAAAACAACCTTTCTGCAAGGGCTTGCAGTTCCTTTGCGACCTCAAGATGAAGAGTTTGTAGCTCCTCAAAACGTCTTCTGGGAAGCAGCCCGGGGAAGTACTGCAAGATTTCTCAACTTCCAGGGAAGTCATCCTTACCCTTCAGCTCCTGCCTTTGCTCCTGCAGTACCTTTTCCCTTTTATCCTCCTGCTTTTTTTTGCAGCTGCAGCTTATGCTCCCTTTTATCCTTGTTGGGTACATTGGTTTAAATGTACCTGATTTGAAGAAGCCTCACCCAACTCAATGATATACATCAAAATGTATTTGATGTGTTTTGAGTTTACTTGTGCAGGTTAAGTATTTGCAGGAAAGAAGAAAAAGTTTCTAAGTCCATGTATCGACACCCAGAGGGAAAGTGTCGACACTTAAGAAGACTTGTGTCGACACCCAGGCGAGCAGTGTCGACACTTGGAGTCATTGTGTCGACACCGGGGATGCTGTGTCGACACCAGACAGAAAGTGTCGACACAAGGAGCTGTGTCGACACTCAATGAAGAAGAGTGCAGTGAAGCTGTGTCGACACATAGCAGTTGTGTCGACACCCAGTGAAACTGTGTCTACATCAAAAAGTGTCGAGACTTGGAGGCTGTGTCGACACTCAGCAAAAGTCAGCAGAGACTAAGTATAAGTGTCGACACCCAGAACAATGTGTCGACACACAGTAGAAGAGTCAACACTTGAAGAAAGTGTCGACACAAGAAAGAATGTGTCGACACTCAGCTGAAGACTCAACACTTGAAGAAAGTGTCGACACAAGGAGCTGTGTCGACACTTAGAAAAGTTCAAGAATATTCTAAGTACAAGTGTCGACACAACTCAGATGTGTCGACACTCAGCCAGAGTCTCAACAGAAGAAGAATGTGTCGACACAAGGAGCTGTGTCGACACTCAGCAAGTATCAACACTGAAGACATGTGTCGACACCAAGAAGAAGTGTCGACACTTAACAAATTCAACACATGAAGATGTGTCGACACAAAGGAGTTGTGTCGACACTAAGAAGAATTCAGCAATATACTGAAGTACAAGTACTTGTGTCAACACTCATTATCAGTGTCGACACATGAAGAAGAAGCAATGTCGAGATATAAAATCTACAACACAAGGAGTTATGTCGACACCTTGTAGGCTAGTGTCGACACTTAGACAACTTGTGTCGACACTTGGTCTATAAGTGTCGACACATAAAGACAAACAGTCTCGACACTTCCAGACAGTTACAGAATTTTCAAGAACTGACTGGATGACTTGACAGCTGCCATTCCAGCCGGTCTACTGCACCTCAGCTGCCATTCCAGCCGGTCTACTGCACCTGTCAGAGTTATCAGAAATCAGTTATGAACCGAATCAGCCGGTTACCATGAAGAAGGCATATAAATAGGCTTATACTGTCTACAGAAGCAGATTGATTAGAAGATCAACACATCAAGTAATACAAAGAAGATCTAGCTATCAAGTGAAGATCTAAGTAGTTGGAGAGAGAGAGCTCCATCCAAGAAGTCAGCCGTTGGAACCAGGCTGAGAAGAAGGGTTCAGATTTATTCTGAATCTTAAGTAGCAGAGATCAAGGATCAACTACAGGAGGGATCAATCTTATTGTGTTCTACATTCAAGCTGCTTTGAAGAAAGCCAAGTCAGATTGATTTCAGCTGAGTTCGTCCAAGAACTCATCAAGAAACTCACAACTCTTATCTCTTTTCTCTGAGTTGTTGAGTTGCAATTTTTGTATTTATATTATCTTGTAGGATCCTTAGGGATCTGAGTCTTTGTAAGCCTGTAATTATAAAAGCTGAGTGTAGGGCTTGAGTGCCTGAGTATAGGAGATTTGAATCTCTGAGTGTAGGCCTATTGTGGCTGAGTGTAGGCCTTGGTGGCTGAGTGTAGGCCTTGGTGGCTGAGTGTAGGCTTTGAGAAGAAGCTGAGTTGTAGGGCCTTGAGCCTGAGGTGTAGGAACCTGTTTTGGGGTTCTGAGATAGTGGAGGAGTTTGGCCGAATCTAGTACACTACTAGATAGGCGAAGGGGGAAAGTGGATGTACCCAAAGCTTGGGAAACCACTATAAATCTGGGTGTCTACTGTGTGCTTTTGATTTTCTGTGATTGCTGTGTGATTGATGTGTACAAGTAGATTTAATTCTGTGTTATAAGTTGAATTCTGCCTAGAAAAGTTAAAAAGATTTAAGTCACCTATTCACCCCCCCCCCCCTCTAGGTGATTAGGTACAATATCTTTCAAGTGGTATCAAAGCGAGGTTACTCAAAAAGGGACTTAACTGTCTGAGTAGATCCAGTTGGCAGATTCAGTCTAAGTGAATTACAGAATCAAGAAGATCAAGAACCATGGGTTCCACTGAGAATCATAAGGAATTGGGATCCATGAAGTTACCCATTTGCAGAAAGGAAATCTTTGGCATCTGGAAGGAAAGGGTGAGACTGTTTATGGAAGCCTCAGACCCTAGAATTTATATCACAGTGAAAGAAGGGTCATATGTGCCCATGAAGGTGTCAGTCTTAGATGCAACTCAGAGAACACCTAAGGATTTCTCTGAAATGACAAAGGATGAGATTGTTCTAGCCACTATGGACAAAAGGGCTCAGAACATCATTGTGAGTGCTATAGATGATGCAACTTTTCAGAATTTGATATACTGCAAGACATCTAAGGAGATGTGGGATACCTTGGTAGTGTATATGGAGTGTTCTGAAGAAGTGATGCAAGACAGAAAATTCTTGCTCAATCAAGAATATGAAAGTTTTAGACAAGGTAAAGCTGATAGCATAACTGAATGCTATAAAAAGTTCTATAGGATTGTGAATGAGCTTATGTCCTATGGAAGAGAGTTCAGTAATTATGAGCTCAATGATAAGTTCTTAAGGTCCCTTACAAAAGATTGTGACACCAAGATCTGTGCCATTAGGGAAATGGCAAAGTTAGCCGAAATTCCTCCACCAACACTATTTGGCAAACTGCTGTCCTATGAAATGCAGTTATTGGTGAGGAAAGAAGAGGAGAAATGTACAAGAAGTGAACATAAAGAAAGGACAGTGGCCTTTAAAACAGAAGCCCCCAGAAAGTACAGAAGTAAGTCACCAACTTCACCTCCAAAAGCAGCTGAAACTGAGTCAGATGAGTCAGCAAGCAGAAAATTTGAAAGCAGTGAAAGTGATGAAGACTTTGCTGCCTTCACAAGACATTTTCAGAAGTTTTTAAAGAAGAAACAGTGGAGGACAAGGCCATCTACTTCACAGGGTAAAGAAGACTATTATCAGAATAAAAAATCTTCAAAGAAAGACAGGAAAAAGTCCAAGTCTAGCAAAGCAACACTTTCAAAAATTGTATGCTATTGCTGTAATAGACAAGGACATGTTGTTGCAGACTGTCCAGAGAAAAGAAAAGAGTCTAATGACAAGAAAAAGACTCAATACAAGGGCAAGAAGGAAAAGTCTTTTGTTGCCAAAAAGGACAAGAGCCTGTCAGATATTTCTTCATTAGAAACTGAGTCAGATGCAGAGGCATATATAGGACTGTTTGCAGAGGAAGAAGAAGAAGAGTTCATTTAGATCATGAACTCTATATATGAACGAGAGGACAGTCAGTGCCAAGGGCTAATGGCATTGACAGAAAGTGACAAAATCCGGGACCTAGTACGGTACTAAATTGTTCTTTAAGTTCAATTTCTTGTGCTAGTTCAGAATCAGATTCATCATCATCAAATGATGAGAGTACATCTGAGTCTGAAGAGGATATTCATCAATTGATAGATGAATATAAAGTTCTGTTGCAAGCATTTAAGAAATGCAAATCCTTGACCAAGAGTCAAGCTAAGGAGATTGCAAGTCTCAAAATGGCTGCAACTGATTATGAGAAGATGTTTGATCAAAAGCTAAATGAGATAGCCAGACTGAAGTACATAACTGTGATTCAGATGGGGACTATAACATATAAGAATGATCAAATCAAGAGTCTGGAGATTAGTCTTCAGAAGGAGAGAGATCTTGTTGCTAGGTTTTCCAAACCTAAGTCAGTTCTACCTTTAATTGATGAATTTGTTCATCATAAAGGTAAAGCTGGACTAGGTTTTACTAAACCTGCAAGGACTGTTCAGTCCAAGTCCAAGGGCAAAGCCCCAACTCTCAACAAACCAGCTGTAGATAAAACAGCTAAAACTGTACCTAAGCAAAGGTACAATAAGTTTGAGTGTTGGTGCTGTGTCAAGGTAGGCCACTTTGCAATGGACTGTTGGCACAATGCTATTGCCAAAGTGAGTAGCAAACTGCCTGTTGGAAAACCTGCAGGTAGCTTTGTTAGGAAGCAAACTAACCAGTACAAAGGACCCAAGAATTCTTTGGGTTCTAAGGTTCACTAATCTATTTTGCAGGTGAGTCCAAGTGGCCATGCCCCAATATGGTACTTGGACAGTGGATGTTCCAGACATATGACTGGAACATGGGGTTTACTAAAGGACTACACACCCATCAAGGATGGTCCAAAAGTCAACTTTGGTGGTTCTGAAAAAGGGATCATCAAGGGTTTTGGTAACATATCTAACTCCTTTATTACAATTACTCAAGTGGCCTATGTTAAAGGTTTGAAACATAACCTTATTAGTATAAGTCAATTGAGTGATGTAGGATATGACATCTCATTTGTGAAAGATGGTTGTCATATCAGGAGGTCAAATGATCAAGAGATCATTTTGACTGGTTATAGAAAAAGAAATGTCTACTGCTTAGACATTATGGTTGAGAACAATGGTTCTCCAGTGTGTCTAGTAGCTGATGAGACAGTCTGTCATTGTGTCAAATGGCACAAGAGGCTAGCTCATCTAAACTACAAGACAATTGACAAACTCTTTAGCAAAGAGTTAGTGAGGAATGGTCCTCAAGTTAAGTGTATTAAAGATGGTATCTGCTCAGCTTGTCAAAAGGGCAAGCAGACTAGATCCACCTTTAGAAGCATTGAAAACAAAGATGCTGTGAGGTGTTTATACCTCTTGCATATGGATCTCTTTGGTCCAATGCCAGTTCACAGCCTGGGTAGGAAGGTCTATACCTTTGTAGTTGTAGATGACTACTCAAGGTTTTCCTGGGTGTTCTTCCTTAGACAGAAATCTGAAACACCTAGTGTCTTCTATAGTTTTGTCAAACAAATTCAGAATGAACTGGATAGTACAGTGGTCAAAATAAGAAGTGACCATGGTACTGAATTTCAGTCTGATAGTATGACAAAACTATGTGAAGAATTTGGGATATTTCTGTTTGGTATTGTATCCACAAAGTACCTGATTTGAAGAAGCCCCTGGACAAGCTAAGGTAAATAGACAACGTATTTGACAAAATATTTCAGGTTGTGCTTGCAGTTATTCCACGCTAAGTGCACACCAATGTCAGGTTGCAGTAGGTCAATATACACGGGTCTGCACGACGTAATCCCTCGTTGAGCAGATCAGTGTGTTGGCCTACGTGTACTCTCTCTATTGGAGTGCACTTATTTTCAAGTACAGGGTCGTGTTTATGCAAGAGCAGACAAGGAGCAAGGATGAGTCAAAGAGCAGCTCAGAGGCGTAAGACGAAAAATCATCTAAGTAAGAATCGACGAGAATCACCAAGTGATTCTCGCCGAATCGTCGAGAATCACTGGCTGATTCTCGCCGGCTAAATCAGAGTGCAATCAAGTCAAATTCGACGAGAATCACTTTGTGATTCTCGACGAATCGTCGGGAATCACTTTGTGATTCTCGCCGAATCGTCGAGAATCACCCTTGATTCTCGACGATTCGACGAGAATCACAGGTGATTCTCGCCGATTTTTACTTGGGCAATTTTCGGGAAAAAGTTGGACCGGATTCTGCCGCTGGCACTATTTTGAACCGGATTTAGGGTTTCTTCTTGTGGGACCCACAACGGTCTTTAAGGTGTTTACTTGTGTATATATATACGGGTATTTTTTGAACAGTAGAGACACACAGAAAGAAGCCGAGCCGATCTTAACCTAAAATCGCGAAACTGCTCCGCCGCCGCTGTTGCCGCTCGCGCTAGTTGGTCGCCGCTTTTGATCGCGATTCTTCCTGATCTTCCGGCGACAGAAGCTTAGCCAAGCTTAGAGTCTCACGTGTCTAACCGGAGATCTCTTGTCTCTTGATTTGTAGATCGGGAAAATCTTCCCCATCTGAATCGATCAAGACGATTTATCCTAGTGTGACCGTTGGTAGACCTAGCTAGCTTCACTACGAAGTTTGGATCTCCAAAGTACAGCAGCCGCACATCGTTGTCGCCGCCGATCCCGTGAACCTAGCCGCCGCCCATCTTGCCGCCGCCGGTTCCGGGGAGATTCTCTCCAAGAGAGATCTAGGGTTGTGGACTTTTCGTGGACTTCAAAAACACGTCGTCAACGAAGAGAGACACCTTAGTCTCCAAACGTAGTTTGTATCTCTTGTACATTCTAGTTTTACTTTTGTTGTAAAGGAACGTTGGTTCCTAGTTGTAAGGGTTGGGTGCAACCCATGTTGTGGGAGTGTTGACTCCTACGTGTGGAATGGTTCCTTCCGATAGTGCAGGATTGGATTTCAATCCTGTTGGAGAAGTGACCGAGTCGTCCCTGGTTGGGAGATAGGTCGAAGGGGGAAAGTGGATGTACCCAAATCTGGGAACCACTATAAATATCTTGTGTACTCTTTTGTGTTGTGTTGTTTTATTTTCGTGTGCAGGTACAATTTTAATTCCGCAAAAACGCTGCACGTCACCTATCCCCCCCCCCCCATAGGTGAAGCTAGTTGACACTAGGTGGACTTTCAAGTGGTATTAGAGGGAGGTTACTCATCAAAAAGGTTAACACATTGAGTTGAATCCTGCCGCTAGTGTCAAGAAGAAGGCAAACATCTACTATGGACGGGCTCAAGTTCACAGGCAAGATCCCCGTGTGCACCAGGCTCAACTTTCCTATCTGGAAGGAAAGGATCAGATTCTACATAGAGGCAGTTGATCCTAGACTCTTTATGATCGTGGAGGAGGGACCTTATGTCCCCACTAAGGTCTCCACCATTGAACCTACCAAGAAAGTGCCGAAGAAACTTTCTGAAATGGACATGGACGAGATGGTGCTAGTGGGACTTGACAAGAAGGCGCAGAACATTCTGGTCAGCGCGGTCGATGACTCAATGATGCAGAACTTCAGCAACTGCAGGACATCAAAGGAGATCTGGCACTGCCTGATTATCCTAATGGAGGGCACTGATGAAGTGAGGGATGATCGGAGATCCCTTCTGAACCAGAAATATGAGGCCTTCAGACAAGGGCCTAAGGAAGAGATCGGAGTCACCTTCGAGAACTTTCTCAAGATTTTCAATGCGCTCAAAGGATACGGAAGAGTGTTCACTAATGGTGAACTCAATGATAAATTCCTTAGGTCCCTTACTAAGGAATGGGACACAAAGATCTGCGCCATCCGAGAGTTTGGCAAACTAGCTGAAACAGACCCGCAAATTCTGTTCGGGAAGCTGATGTCCTATGAGCTTCAACTGAACACCAGGAAAGCAGAAGAAGAAGCAGAGAAGGCTGCAGCCAAAGAAAAGACTGTGGCTCTAAAAGCCAGTCACTCCAGAAAAGGCAAGGGTGCGGTTTCATACCATACCAGGAAAAAGGATGAGGAGGAGTACTCCGAGCCATGCTCCTCCAGCTCAGAGCTGTCGGAGGAGGATTTCTCCCTCATCACCCGAGAGTTCAAGAAGTTCCTCAAGATGAGGAATCAAAGAAAGAAAGACGGCTCCTCCTCCAGGCATCAGAAGAAAAATTATTCTTCTGACAGGTATGCTTCTAAACCGAACAAACATCGCTCCTCTGACATTATTTGCTTTGGATGCAATAAGCCAGGACACGTCGTGGCCGACTGCTATCAAGGCAAGAGAGAAAAAGGGAAAGGAGAGTAGCACAAATCCTCTAGAGATAAGAAGAAAGAGCGGAGCTACATCGCCAAAAGGCCAAAGACACTGAGTGAGTCTGATTCCTCAGACTCCAGTGATGATGAGGAAGCCTACTTTGGGCTGGTGGGTCGCTCCGACTCAGAAGGAGAATGCCCCCCATTTACTGGGAAGGTAAAAGCTCACACCCCTCTCTCCGACTCTGAATCTGATCCTGAGTCTCAGGATGATGAACCTGAAGATAGACTTTCGGCCCGTGAAGCGGAGCTCCTCGAGAAGTATGAGCTTCTGCTCAACACTTTCGAGGAGTGCCGTAAGAGATTGAAGGCTGAGAAAAAGAAAGTGAAATTCCTTAAGGGTGAGTGTGTCTCCCTAAGGGAAGAGGTCACCAGTTTGATTTCTCTCCGACAGGAGCACCTTGACCTATCTTCAAAGCATTCAGAGTCTCTCAAACTCCTTGATCTTAAGCAGGAGGAAGTCGACAAGTTGGAAGAACAACTTGCGGCAGAAAGGAAGATCGTCAAGAGCTTCTCTATGCCAAAAACTGTTTTTCCAGTTGTTGATACCTTCTCTGCTCATGCCAAAGGAGCTGGCTTGGGGCATGTAGGGGTATCTGGTTCCTCATCCAGGAGAAACAGGAACCAGAGGAAGAATAAGGCCGCCAAGAAGGCCTCTGCTGATGAAAAGGGAAAGGCTCTGCTTAGTCCTGTTGCGTTCAGAAAGCCTAGCTTTCCTTGCAACCAACATGACTTTGAATCAACCTTTGGTCATCATTTTCGGCCCTCGGTTGCAAAGCCAAAGAGCCGATATGATGGTTGGACCTTTCCCTGGAACTTCGGTGAGAGTGCCCTCAAGGCACCTTATGAGGAAATCCACATGGGAAATTATGGTCAATTCTCTAGCGGCCATAATGGAAAGCAAGCACCAAGAGTCAAGCCTGTTATACTTACGAAACAGAAGGTGAAGAATTCATGTGACTACAATCACTATGAGGCCTCCACCTCCAGAATCAAGGCCCCGGTTGTACCCACCATTCCCAGGGTAAGGCAGGAGCCTAGGAAGAGGTACAACAGATTCGACTGTTGGTGCTGTGGCAAAGTCGGTCACTTTGCCGTGGATTGTTGGTTTAATCTAAGGTATTACGAGACTCCCTATGTAAGCAATGCGAGGACGACCACTTGTAGGGTTAACCAACTGAGGGGGAGTATGCTAACCAGGAATCTAGGACCCAAGTTCGATTGGGTTCCTAAGGGAAATTAATTTTGTTTTGCAGGAATGTCCAAAGGCCACCAAAACGCCGATCTAGTATTTGGACAGTGGATGCCCCCGGCATATGACTGGGATAAGAAGCCTGCTGCGTGATTACACTCCAGTCGAGAATGGACCCAAATTCATCTTTGGAGGGTCAGATCGAGGAGTCACCAAAGGTTATGGTATGATTTCCAACGGTATAATCTCTATCACCGACGTGGCTTATGTTGAAGGGTTAAACCATAACCTGATCAGTGTAAGTCAGTTATGTGACAAAGGTTATGACGTTAAGTTCTGCAAGGATAATTGCCTGATAATTTCACATATCTCTTCTGAGACGGTATTATCAGGCATTAGGAGCAGAAATATCTTCTGCTTAGATTTTCTCAGTTTAGATTCATCTACCCTCGTATGCCTTGTGGCAACAGGCAGTGCATCTCTTTGTGAACAATGGCACAAGAGATTGGCATATATTAATTTCAAAACAATTAGTATGCTGTTTTCTAAAAACTTAGTAAGGGATGCTCCCGTTATCAAGTGCAGCAAAGATAGCCCCTGTCCTGCATGCCAGATGGGCAAACAGACTCGGGCTACCTTTAAGAGCATTGCAGACAAAGACTCTTCCCGATGTCCTTACCTTCTACATATGGACTTGTTTGGTCCAATGCAAGTTCATAGCTTGGGAGGAAAGTCCTATACGCTAGTGATAGTTGATGATCATTCTCGGTTTACATGGGTGTTCTTCTTAAAACGAAAGTCGGATACGTTTGACATCTTCACTAGTTTTGTCAAGCAGGTTCAGAACGAATTTAACTGCCCAGTGGTCAAAATCAGAAGTGACCATGGAACAGAATTCGAATCTGGTGCTATGACAGAATTTTGTGAAGAACAAGGTATCTTTCATGAGTTTTCCTCCCCGCGCACTCCTCAGCAAAATGGAGTTGCGGAGAGGAGAAATAGAACTCTCATTGAAGCCTGCACGACAATGTTGAAAGACGCTTCTCTCCCAGAATACTTCTGGGCAGAGGCTGTCAACACAGCTTGTCATGTACAAAACCTAGCATTGATCAACAAGCATCATCGTAAGACGCCTTACGAGCTACTGAAAGGCAGGAAACCAACCATGTCCTACTTGAGGATCTTTGGTTGCAGATGCTATATACTGAATAATGGGAAGTACCCGCGTACTAAATTTGGTGAAAAATGCTTCGAAGGCATATTCATGGGCTATAGTTCCCACAATCGGGCATATAGGGTCTTCAATAAGAAAACCCTAGTGGTAGAAGAATCAATTAATGTTGTATTTGATGAAGGAAGTTTGCTTAACAGCAATTCTTCCAGTGGTATTCTTGAAGATGCAGGTGCATGACTTGAACAACTGGATCTCGATGAGACCGCTAAAGATGACACTCCTAAGTACGTCAAAGTTTCCACCTCAACATCAACTGGGAATGTTGAAGATCAAAATGGTACAAATCTCTTAAAAGAAGGAGAAGCCCAAGAAGTAGTCGAAGCTCCGGACGCCAGACTTCTTGAGCTCCGGCACGTGAGGGATCATCCTAGAGATTAGATCATCGGAGATCCTCGTGACGGTGTCAGAACTCGAAGAGGTACCATTAACGAGATTTTGCATCATAGCTTCCTGTCACAGGTTGAGCCAAAGAAGTTCGACGAGGCAAACAAAGATGCGACATGGATTCTGGCCATGCAAGATGAACTACATCAATTCGAACGTTGCAACGTTTGGACACTGGTTCCCAGACCACACAAGCAGAATGTGATTGGCACCAAGTGGATTTTCAGAAACAAACTGGATGAACATGGTGTTATCATAAAGAACAAGGCAAGGCTGTTGGCTCAAGGTTACAGACAGGAGGAGGGGATTGACTTCGACCAGACCTTCGCACCAGTAGCAAGGCTCGAGGCAATCAGATTGTTCCTGGCGTATGCTTCGCACAAAGGATTCACAGTCTATCAAATGGATGTGAAATCAGCATTCTTGAACGGAGACCTGAAAGAGGAAGTATATGTCGCTCAACCCCCAGGTTTTGTCAATCCTACTTATCCCAATCATGTTTATTTTCTTAATAAAGCTTTATATGGTTTAAAACAAGCTCCACGAGCTTGGTATGAGACTTTATCTAGTTTTCTTTTTGAGAACAAGTTCTCTAGAGGTAAAATAGATAAGACATTGTTTCTCAGGGAAGTCAAAGGCAAGATTTTGCTGGTGCAAATCTATATCGATGACATAATATTCGGCTCAACGGACAACAATATTTGCAAAAAGTTTTCCAAACTTATGCAAGGAAAGTTTGAAATGAGCAGTATGGGAGAGCTAAAGTATTTCCTGGGACTTCAAGTGAAAAAGTCTGAGGATGGAATCTTCATTTCTCAGACGAAGTTCACAAATGAACTCCTCAAGAAATTCGGTATGGAGAATGCAACCTCTATGAGGACTCCAATGGGATCCACTATGTCTCTGGATAAGGATGAGAAAGGTAAACCTTTCGATGAAACCAAAAACAGAAGCATCATTGGATCCCTGCTCTACCTTACGGCCAGTAGACCAGATATTATGTTCTCCACATGTGTCTGTGCCCGATATCAGGTGAACACTAAGGAATCTCACTATGTCGCTGCAAAGCGAATTCTAAGATACCTTAAAGGTACTCCCAATCTTGGCTTGTGGTACCCGAGAAACAATGATGTCGAGCTAATAGGTTTTTCAGATGCTGATTTTGCAGGGAGTAGGGATGACAAGAAAAGCACCTCCGGGACGTGTCAATTCCTCGGACGAAGGCTTATTTCATGGAATAGCAAGAAACAGAATTGTGTTGCAACCTCAACAGCAGAGTCTGAGTACATCTCGGCAGGCAGCTGTTGCGTACAACTCCTATTGATCAGAAACCAGTTAGCCGACTACGACCTTCAGTTCAAGGAAGTTCCAATGTACTGCGACTCCTCCAGTGCAATTGCAATTGCCAACAATCCGGTATCGCACAGCAGAACGAAGCATATTGAAGTGCGATACCACTTCATTCGGGAGCACGTGGAGAACAACGACATCTCTCTCTGTTATGTTCCCACGGACAAGCAGATTGCAGATATATTCACAAAGCTCTTAGACAAGGCCAAGTTCAGTCTTTTCAAAACTGAATTGGGGATGCTAAACTATGAGGGATGAACACTACAGAAGCTCCAGGCTCGTGCATCTAGGGGGAGCCTCTGCCAGGAACTCAAGTGAGAGCACAGGTGCAAGAACTGAGGGGGATCACGGGGTCAAACGCAACAGACCCAGATTTGCAGAAGCCGAAAAGGGGGAGATTACCCTCTCGGCTAAGGCTAAGGTGGCTCCCAGTTGGCTCCCAGTTTGCTCCCAAGAAATTGGTTTTGGTAATGAATACCTCACTCAACTCAATTTCAAATTTATGATTTTCATTCCCATATGCTCTATTCACCTTAGCTTGTAGGGTTTAGGCTTTTTCAAATAGGGGGAGATTGTTGGGTATTGTATCCACAACGTACCTGATTTGAAGAAGCCCCTGTACAAGCCAAGGTAAATAGACAACGTATTTGACAAAATATTTCAGGTTGTGCTTGCAGTTATTCCACGCTAAGTGCACACCAATGTCAGGGTGCAGTAGGTCAATATGCACGGGTCTGCACGACGTAATCCCTCGTTGAGCAGATCAGTGTGTTGGCCTACGTGTACTCTCTCTGTTGGAGTGCACTTATTTTCAAGTACAGGGCCGTGTTTATGCAAGAGCAGACAAGGAGCAAGGATGAGTCAAAGAGCAGCTCAGAGGCGTAAGACGAAAAATCATCTAAGTAAGAATCGACGAGAATCACCAAGTGATTCTCGCCGAATCGTCGAGAATCACTGGCTGATTCTCGCCGGATAAATCAGAGTGCAATCAAGTCAAATTCGACGAGAATCACTTTGTGATTCTCGACGAATCGTCGGGAATCACTTTGTGATTCACGCCGAGTCGTCGAGAATCACCCTTGATTCTCAACGATTCGACGAGAATCACAGGTGATTCTCGCCGATTTTTACTTGGGCAATTTTTGGGGAAAAGTTGGACCGGATTCTGCCGCTGGCACTATTTTGAACCCGATTTAGGGTTTCTTCTTGTGGTACCCACAACGGTCTTTAAGGTGTTTACTTGTGTATATATATACGGGTATTTTTTGAATAGTAGAGACACACAGAAAGA
Organism: Platanthera guangdongensis; assembly: GCA_039583875.1. Lineage (NCBI taxonomy): Eukaryota > Viridiplantae > Streptophyta > Magnoliopsida > Asparagales > Orchidaceae > Platanthera > Platanthera guangdongensis. Next base: position 149,596,819 of record CM077158.1, read on the forward strand.
AGCCGAGCCGATCTTAACCTAAAATCGCGAAACTGCTCCTCCGCCGCCGTCGCCGCTCGCGCTAGTTGGTCGCCACTTTTGATCACGATTCTTCCAGATCTTCCGGCGACAGAAGCTTAGCCAAGCTTAGAGTCTCACGTGTCTAACCGGAGATCTCTTGTCTCTTGATTTGTAGATCGGGAAAATCTTCCCCATCCGAATCGATCGAGACGATTGATCCTAGTGTGACCGTTGGTAGACCTAGCTAGCTTCGCTACGAAGTTTGGATCTCCAAAGTACAGCAGCCGCACATCGTTGTCGCCGCCGATCCCGTGAACCTAGCCGCCGCCCATCTTGCCACCGCCGGTTCCGGGGAGATTCTCTCCAAGAGAGATCTAGGGTTGTGGTCTCTTCGTGGACTTCAAAAACACGGCGTCAACGAAGAGGGACACCTTAGTCTCCAAACGTAGTTTGTATCTCTTGTACATTCTAGTTTTACTTTTATTGTAAAGGAACGTTGATTCCTAGTTGTAAGGGTTGGGTGCAACCCGTGTTGTGGGAGTGTTGACTCCTACGTGTGGAAGGGTTCCTTCCGATAGTGCAAGGATTGGATTTCAATCCTGTTGGAGAAGTGACCGAGTCGTCCCTGGCTGGGAGATAGGTCGAAGGAGGAAAGTGGATGTACCCAAATCGGGGAACCACTATAAATAGCTTGTGTACTCTTTTGTGCTGTGTTGTTTTATTTTCGTGTGCAGGTACAATTTTAATTCCGCAAAAACGCTGCACGTCACCTATTCCCCCCCCCCCCCATAGGTGAAGCTAGATGACACTAGGTGGAATTTCAATTTCAAGAGTTTTCTTCACCAAGAACACCTCAGCAAAATGACATTGCTGAGAGGAAGAATAGAATCTTGATTGATGCTGGTAGGACCCTATTAATTGATACATCACTACCAGAATATTTCTGGGCTGAGGCAGTTAATACTGCATGCCATGTTATTAATAGGGCTACCATTACTAAAATGCACAACAAGACCCCCTATGAGGTTGTGAAAGGCAGAAAACCAAACCTATCCTACTTCAGGATATTTGGTTGTAAGTTCTTTATACTTAACAATGGAAAGACTTACTTGACTAAGTTTGCTGCCAAGTCGCAAGAGGGAATTTTTGTTGGGTACAGCAATAATAGTAAGGCTTATAGAGTCTACAACTTGTCTACTCAAGTTGTAGAGGAATCTGTACATGTAGTATTTGATGAAACTAGACTTATTAACAATGAGTTGTCTAGTAGTGTATGAAGCTCCACAGGTATAACAAAGAAGATGGACAAGCTCACTATAGAAGAAGAACCTACTGCAAGGCAGCAAGTAGAAGATAGTGGCAGCTGTCCAAGGGGAGTACTACATGTACCTAATACAGATGAAGTTCAAGGAGTGCAGCAAGATGAAGAAACTGAAGTAGTTCAACCTGAAGTCAGGATGCCTCCAGCCAATAGGCATCTAAGAGATCATCCAGCAGAACAAATCATTGGTGATCCAAGACAAGGGGTACAAACAAGGAGCAGAAATCTGAATGCAGCAATCTACTCCAGTTTTCTATCCCAAGTTGAACCAAAGAAGTTTGAAGAAGCCATCCAAGACCCTCATTGGATTGAGGCAATGCAAGAAGAGCTGAATCAGTTCAAGAGGTGCAAGGTCTGGGAACTTATTCCTAGACCTAAAGACCACAACATAATTGGGACCAAGTGGATCTATAGGAACAAGATGGATGAACATGGAGTCATCATTAAGAACAAAGCAAGATTGGTTGCTAAAGGATATAGGCAGGAAGAAGGTATTGACTTTGATCAAACCTTTGCTCCAGTAGCCAGACTGGAAGCCATAAGGATGTTCCTGGCCTATGCAACCTTTCAAGGATTTAAAGTTTACCAAATGGATGTCAAGTCAGCATTTCTGAATGGTAATCTTAAAGAGAAAGTCTATGTGGAACAGCCATCAAGTTTTGTTGATTCAACTCAACCTAATCATGTCTATAGACTTAGAAAAGCATTATATGGGTTAAAGCAAGCCCCTAGGGCTTGGTATGAAACCCTGTCTAGTTTCCTCATTGATAATAAGTTCACAAGGGGGAAAATAGACAAGACTCTATTCCTTAGGGAATCCAGAGGCAAAGTTATACTAGTCCAAATATATGTAGATGACATAATATTTGTGTCTACTGAAAGTAGTCTTTGCAAAAAGTTTGCAAAACTAATGCAAGGACAATTTGAGATGAGTAGTATGGGAGAACTTAAGTTCTTCTTGGGTCTCCCAGTAAGACAGACTGAGAATGGATTATCCATATGCCAGTCTAAGTTCACCCTAGAACTCATAAGGAAGTATGGTATGGATTCATCCAGTACCATGAAGACTCCTATGGGGTCAAGTATGTCTCTTAGCAAGGATGATGCAGGGAAACCTGTAGATGAGTCTTTGTATAGAGGGATAGTTGGCTCCCTATTATATTTGACTGCAAGTATACCAGATATCATGTATGCTACATGTGTCTGGGCAAGGTATCAAGCATGCCCTAAGGAGTCTCATTTGACAGCAGTCAAAAGGATATTGAGATATCTAAAGGGCACTCCTTATCTAGGTCTCTGGTACCCTAGGAATGGGGATTTTGAACTAACAGGTTATTCAGATGCAGACTTTGCAGGATGCAAAGAAGACAGAAAAAGCACAACTGGAACCTGTCAATTCTTAGGTGGAAGACTGATTTCATGGAGTAGCAAAAAGCAAACAAGTGTGGCTATCTCAACTGCACAGTCAGAATATGTGGCTGCAGGAAGTTGTTGTGCTCAACTTCTATGGATACAACATCAGCTTGAGGATTATGGATTTCAGGTAAGTAGAACTCCACTATTTTATGATTCTACTAGTGCTATATCAATTGCACATAATCCTGTTTCCCATTGTAGAACTAAACATATTGAAATAAAATATCATTTTCTTAGGGAGCATGTAGAGAAAGAAGATATTTTACTGGAATATGTTAAAACAGATGATCAACTAGCTGATATGTATACTAAGCCCTTAGAAGAAACTAAGTTCAATAGGTTTAAAATTGAACTAGGTATGATAAACTTAGAATAAGTTTATAGAAATGGCTAAGTAAAAAGGTGTCGTCACACAGAGATATCTGTGTCGACACAGAAAAGTGGTGTCGACACTTCAGGGAAAAGGTGTCGACACATCTAGGAAGTTTGTGTCGACACTTCAGAATATTAGTGTCGACACATACAGAGTCAGTGTCGACACATCCAAGGTGGTGTCGACACTTAGGCTTTACTCAGAATTATCTAAGTAAAGTCTCGACTAAATGTCGAGTTATGTGGTGTCGACACATAAACAAGTGTCGACACATATATCTGTTGACTAAACTTGTGTCGACACATATGTGTCAAGACATTATAAGTCAGTGTCGACACTTATCGACAGTGTCGACACAATTTAAGATAGTTAACCCGTCTTTTCATCTTCAAACCTAGAAAGGTATAAATAGGATTTTGCCTTAGTCTGTCGACACGCTTTCAAAAGTTTCGAGACCAAACTTGTGTGTTGACACCACTCTTCTCTCCAGTCAAATTCTTCAAACCCTAATGGCGCCAAAGCTCGAGGAGAACGTCAATGAAGGCTACGAACTGGTGCGACAAGCATTTGAGGATGCAGACCCAGAGATCAAGAACGTAATAACCCTAGTTGCAGACTCAGGGTTGGAATTTCTTGTTTCTGAGCCCACAAAGATCTGGAAGAAGGAAGTACTGGAATTCCTAAATGGAGCTGAAGTAGACGAATCTGGATTCAAGATCAAGTCCAGGGTCCATGGAGAAAAAGTGAAGGTCTCACCAAAAGGTTTGAGGAAAGTACTACAGTTACCAAGAACTAAGGAAGAAGAAGAAGTTACTGCTTCTAAAACCAGAGATGCATTAACATGGTGTGGTCTGGATTCAAAAATGAAAATTGGATCTGTGTTTAATAGAAAGGGCATGAATAACCAAGGAAAATTTCTATCAGAAATTGTTGGAAAAGTAATCTTAAGTAAGCCTGGAGGGCATGATAGGGTATCAGCCCATATGTTCAGCATCATGACCAGGATAATCTTCAGCCTGAAAACTGACTGGTCTGTAGTGATCTTTGAGAAGATTAAGGAAAGCCTAAAGAAGCCCAACTTGGGCAGGATCTTAAGTTTATAACTTGCTGGTATTATACCAGAAGTTATGAGTCAAGCTGCTGCCAGTAAAATCAACCACATGAGAAGAATGGACATGAGAATCTTCTCAAGATGGGACAGAGTTTTGACAAAGGAGATGCCTACTCCTGAGAAAGAAACCCCACACAAGAAGAAGAAGAAGAAGGCTGCCCCAGTAGCTCAGGTTTCATCTAGCAGCTCTGGTAGTGAAGAGCAAGTGGTCTTCACACCTGATGAAGAAGACACTGGAACTGCTGTGAAGTCTCCAGCCCAACAAGTAGTTGCTGAAAGGCAGGGGGAGCTACCTCAGGCTAGCCCCTTACACCAGGATTCAGTCCAGGGGGAGCCACTAGTAGTGGAAGAGCCAACTCCTCTTGAGAGTGAGCAAGCTACAAACATCATCCTTGAGGTAATTACTGAGCTTAATGCTTTAGATTTTCTTAAAGTGGATACTGCTTTATCTGATCCATTAAGTAATGATAATAAGCAAACTCAGATGGATAGCCAACCCCCAGATATTGTCATGAAGGACACTTCTGTTTCAGCTCCAATTATATCTGATCTAGTGGTAGATGGGCAAAGAATTTCTCCTGCCCATTCCCCACAAGAATTTACAATGGAAGATTTATTCCTTAACCTGGATCAAACTGATTTTGACAAAGAAACTGCTGCTAAGGGGGAGAATGCTCCAGTTGAGGGGGAGCAAGTGTTAATTCTTGAAGAACTTGCAAGGAAAGAGCCTGAGAAATAACCAGCTGTTGAGGAGCTACCTAAGGAGAGGGTAGAAATAGCCAGCACCTCAGCTTCTGAAGATGAGGAGGCAACAAGGGCTAAGAAAAGGAAATTTCAAGTATTCAAAAGAAGGAGCCAGAGTTATAAGAAGGCATTGCAAACCATAGCTCCACAGCCTACACTACAGCCAACTTCAACTGTAGATTACAGTGCTCTTATGGTTGCTATGCAGATAAAGCTGGATGAGCACAGGCAAGCCATTGAGAAGTATGTGGATGAAGGGCAAAAATCATTACAGTTTGATTTGACCCAAGATATTAAGTCTATAAGATTTGAGATGAATCTCAATAAGAAGGAGATGACTGACTGCTTCCACAAGGGAGGGAATGCAGTAGTCTATCTAGCAACTCATCAAGAAAAGATAAAAGCTCAAGTAGATGATATAGCACTGAAGCAGGGGTATGTTCTAGAGAACCAAATCAGAATGAATGACAATTTGACAGAATCTCACAATGCTATTGTCACAGAGATGAAGAACATTGCTGCTGGCCTAACAACTTCTACTGCTACTGCTATGGCAGATTTTGACAAAGCATTTCAAGGGGAAATAACTACTGTTAAAACTTCCATTCAAGACTCTCAGAAGCTTCTCACTGAAAAACTCCAAAGGTTAAAACCTTTCTACAGGGATGGAGTCAATTATCTAAATGCCCAAATCAGATTTCAAAAAGATGATTTAAGGGATCACATAGAAAGAGAAGTCATAAAGGGGGAGAGGGTATTAGTCAAAGCTGGCTCTGACCATGCAAAATGGGTTTCTAAATCCATCAGAGCCACTCTTGGTTATCCTCCTTTATGTGATGATAATGATGTAGCAGAATCTGGAGTTAACCCTGCATATCTTGGAGGTGAGCAACCAGAAGTAGCTCAAGTGATCTATCCTCCAACAGATTTTGATATGGTTCAAGCTGACATACAGTCCATGTATAGTCCACCTGATGGAAATTAGAAGGTTATTCTTGACAAAGTGGTTCAGCCAGTATCTGAGGCTTTACAGGAAGCTATCTTGAAAGAGCAAGCTGAAAAAGAAGCCAGACTATCTAAGGAGAGGTTCAGGGAACAAGCTGAACAAAGACCTGACTTTGAGCAGTGGAGCCCCACTTCAAGAAACATTATTTTAACTGCATGGAAAGCTGCAAAAGATAATATACAGGACAGAAACAAGTGGTTTTCTGAAACAGAATGGAGGAAGCATGAGATAAGGCAAGAAGCCATAGTCCAATATAGAAGAAAGGCCAAGATGGGAAAGCTACCTCCTACTTCTCAGGAGCCTAGCAAGTACTTTCCCAAGCCTTATCATTATTTTGAAAGGCAAAAGATCAAAGCTGAAGAGCTAAAGAAAAAGGATCTGAAAGGCAAAAAGTCTGCTGCTGCTGAAGACACTGAAGCCTCAGTACAAGCCAAAGTACAATCTGGGAAGGGCATAGTAATTAAGGAGGCTGAACAGAAATAGAATTGAAATTTTCTTAAGTTTACTATGTAATCTTTTGATGTTAAACATTCTGTAAACTTTTGGAAAATGAATATGACAAGTTATTAGAACAATATGCTGTGTGATAAATTTGCTATGTGATAAATTTATTTCATTGTTGTTCTGAGATTATGTCTATGTATACATGTTTGATTGATACATATTTATGTTTGCCCTGTTATATATTACTGCTATACATCATGTTATGATTTTACTCTGTATGGTGTATATCATTGACTGAGGGTTATGACTTCTCCAAATAGGGGGAGATTGTTGGGTACATTGGTTTAAATGTACCTGATTTGAAGAAGCCTCACCCAACTCAATGATATACATCAAAATGTATTTGATGTGTTTTGAGTTTACTTGTGCAGGTTAAGTATTTGCAGGAAAGAAGAAAAAGTTTCTAAGTCCATGTGTCGACACCCAGAGGGAAAGTGTCGACACTTAAGAAGACTTGTGTCGACACCCAGGCGAGCAGTGTCGACACTTGGAGTCATTGTGTCGACACCAGGGATGCTGAGTCGACACCAGACAGAAAGTGTCGACACTCAATGAAGAAGAGTGCAGTGAATCTGTGCCGACACATAGCAGTTGTGTCGACACCCAGTGAAACTGTATCTACATCAGAAAGTGTCGACACTTGGAGGATGTGTCGACACTCAGCAAAAGTCAGCAGAGACTAAGTATAAGTGTCGACACCCAGAACAATGTATCGACACACAGCAGAAGAGTCAACACTTTAAGAAAGTGTCGACACAAGAAAGAATGTGTCGACACTCAGCTGAAGACTCAACACTTGAAGAAAGTGTCGACACAAGGAGCTGTGTCGACACTTAGCAAAGTTCAAGAATATTCTAAGTTCAAGTGTCGACACAACGCAGATGTATCGACACTCAGCCAGAGTCTCAACAGAAGAAGAATGTGTCGACACAAGGAGCTGTGTCGACACTCAATAAGTATCAACACTGAAGACATGTGTCGACACCAAGAAGAAGTGTCGACACTTAACAAATTCAACACATGAAGATGTGTCGACACTAAGAAGAATTCAGCAATATACTGAAGTACAAGTACTTATGTCGACACTCATTATCAGTGTCGACACATGAAGAAGAAGCAGTGTCAAGATATAAAATCTACAACACAAGGAGTTGTGTTGACACCTTGTAGGCTAGTGTCGACACTTAGATAACTTGTGTCGACACTTGGTCTATAAGTGTCGACACTTAAAGACAGACAGTCTCGACACTTCCAGACAGTTACAGAATTTTCAAGAACTGACTGGATGACTTGAAAGCTGCCATTCCAGCCGGTCTACTGCACCTGTCAGAGTTGTCAGAAATCAGTTATGAACCGGACCAGCCGGTTACCATGAAGAAGGCCTATAAATAGGCTTATACTGTCTACAGAAGCAGATTGATTAGAAGATCAACACATCAAGTAATACAAAGAAGATCTAGCTATCAAGTGAAGATCTAAGTAGTTGGAGAGAGAGAGCTCCATCCAAGAAGTCAGCCGTTGGAACCAGGCTGAGAAGAAGGGTTCAGATTTATTCTGAATCTTAAGTAGCAGAGATCAAGGATCAACTACAGGAGGGATCAATATTATTGTGTTCTACATTCAAGAATCTTTGAAGAAAGCCAAGTCAGATTGATTTCAGCTGAGTTCTTCCAAGAACTCATCAAGAAACTCACAACTCTTATCTCTTTTCTCTGAGTTGTTGAGTTACGATTTTTGTATTCATATTATCTTGTAGGATCCTTAGGGATCTGAGTCTTTGTAAGCCTGTAATTATAAAGGCTGAGTGTAGGGCTTGAGTGTCTGAGTGTAGGAGATTTGAATCTCTGAGTGCAGGCCTATTGTAGCTGAGTGTAGGACTTGGTGGCTGAGTGTAGGCCTTGGTGGCTGAGTGTAGGCTTTGAGAAGAAGATGAGTTGTAGGGCCTTGAGCCTGAGGTGTAGGAACCTGTTTTGGGGTTCTGAGATAGTGGAGGAGTTTGGCCGAATCTAGTACACTGCTAGATAGGCGAAGGGTGAAAGTGGATGTACCCAAAGCTTGGGGAACCACTATAAATCTAGGTGTCTACTGTGTGCTTGTGATTTTCTGTGATTGCTGTGTGATTGCTGTGTACAAGTAGATTTAATTCTGTGTTATAAGTTGAATTATGCATAGAAAAGTTAAAAAGATTTAAGTCACCTATTCACCCCCCCCTCCCCCTCTAGGTGATTAGGTACAATATCTTTCAATACTTATGATGTAGGAGAGCAGGAAGAGCCTTCGCCATTTACAGAGAATGTTCGCCATAAACCTACTCCAGCTAACTTCAGAGAGCCACAGTTTCCAATTTATACTGGAGATACTGATCCAGTGAAGCATCTTCAAGACTTCGAATCAGCCGTTGCTCTCAAAACTCTCTCAGATGCAACTAAGTGCAAGCTCCTTATCATAACCTTTGATGGACAAGTGAGGGATTGGTTCTATGGTCTTCTCCCTCACTCCATCACTTCCTTTAATGATCTGTGAAGGGAGTTTTTGCTCAGATTCTCTACCTCAACCAAGAGAAAGGGCAGTCTAGAAGCCCTCTTTGAGATCAAGCAACGTGAGAACGAGACTTGGTCTCAGTTCATTGATCGATTCCAGAGAGAAATATTGGACATCGAGATTGCTGACCAAGAAATGTACCGAGTGGCTCTTTTCCACGTTCTTCGTGAATGGCGGCTCAAATTTGAAGCCAATGTCCGAGCGCCAAGAACGTACCAAGAGTTGATTGCCTTAGCCAACTCATACATCCGAGGCGAAAAGAGCAACCCAAGCTTCATCTCCAGGCTTCTATCAGAGAAAGATCCTTCTCACAAGCAACCTTTGAGATCTCCTCAGAAAGATTTCCCAACTCACTCGAGGAGGGAAAGAAGATTTCAACGCCATCGATACCCTTTCCCGATCCGTGATCGTGCTCAAGATCAACTGCTAGGGCTACCAGCCCCATCTTCGCAAACAGCTGCGGTCTATCAACAGCATGATGATGACTTCCATGAGTCTGAACTAGTTGAAGTCATGCTACAAGTAAGCCAAGTCATGAAGGATAGGGCTAACTGCAGAAGTCCTTATCGGTCAGCTGATCAAAGATCTAGAGTCTCTGATCCATATTACGAATTCCACAAAGAGTCAGGCCACCTGACTGAGAACTGCCGAGCACTCCGCCAACTGGTGCAAAGGATGCTACGGCAGGGTAGGATGCATGACCTGTTTCCCAAAGAAAATCGCCCTGATCCAGCAACCTCAAAGGGCAAAGAAGTTGCAGACATTCCTTGCAGCTCAAGAGGAGTGAGCCATGTCGAAGAACATCCTCTCCTTGTTGTTAACAATGTTGTCGAATGCTTCGATGCTGATGACGAGGGAGCGCTTGGAAGACTATTCTTAGCCGACAAAGGACTTCATAGTTCTTCAACATTTTTTCATAACCTTGACTGGTTACTCTTACTCTTACTCTTTCAAACATTTTCTTTACAAAACACTTCTAAGTGTTCATTCTTGCTTTTCAATAAAGTTTTCATCGGGGATCTCATACTGACAGAATTCCGTTCTTGTAATGTTTCTTCCTCCATTTTTCTCTTTGCCAAAGAGATCGCTGAACCAATGAGATATCGCCAAGTCTTGTTATTCCATCCATAGATTGTTCTCTTGCACGACCGCTATGACCACATACTATGGGGAGTGTTCACGTATATGCAGTGGGAGCCGTTCAATCTACGATGTTGGGCTTCAGACTTCGGATCCTAGCCGGCATCTGACACACAGTGTGTGCTAAGAAGGCCCCATGTGTTAGCTCTACTGTACTTCGCAGAGGATACATTACAGTTAAGATGATCTTTGCTTGACAAGGAATGGAGACCAAGAGTAGCCTTGTCTCTTCGAGCATCTCATGACTGTGATGGTCGAACACTCTATGGTACTCTCAATCTGTGCCTTTGTGAGATCCACAATTCCACTGATCTTTCCACAAACAAGCAATGCTTTAGTCCACTTGGTGCAACTAGTCTCATTGATCAGTGATGATTGTACCTGATGCAAGAGAGCAGTGCATCCGCCGCTCCCTTCTTAGGATATTTTGTGCGTATCTCCCTTTTATGAACTGTCAAGGGAGTATCGCTAGTCCGCTCTAAGTAGGGCTATATTGGTGATAACATTTCTTGGTCACCTCCGAGTATAGAACTCTTTGTTATCAACTGCCTTTTTCCACAGGTGAATAGGTTAAATCCTACCTACCAAAAAGATTTGCAACAATCGTTCTTCTTATGCTCATCTTATATGCGTTGTCTGCATAATCTCTATCAGAAGATGACTTACAAGCTCTCAACTTATATAAGCTCTATTACTCTCATATTTTATTCACTGCTTGCTTAATCTCTATCAGATGATGATTCATAAAGCTCTTCATTACTCTTATTAAATGTTAATGGCGTCAAACATTGATCAAAGAATATAACTCTCCTTGATCATCAAGCCTTGCTGTCTGAATCTAGTTAAGATTGGCAGAATTCGTCAAGTTTCCTCTCTGATAATCTGGTCATATCCATCCTATTATATCAACAATCAACACTCGACTTATTGATCTGGACTTTATGTTAAAGATATCATCTCTAATATAGCAAGAAGAGCACTACTCTGGTTTGATCTTTATTCAATTATCGCCAGAGTTCATCAGGCATTTTCTCTGCTATTTGGTCATATCCATCTTATCTCATCAACAGTTAGCGCTTGCAAGTTCCCTTCCAGGTACTTGCAGCTTAGTTCATTATTATGTATGCTGCTCACTCCTCTCTTTGTAGTGATTAGCAGGCACTCGCAAGTTCCACCCAGGTACTTGCAATCGTCACATATTATGTTGGATCGCTAGTTGATTTTGGATATGTTCACTAACTTAGGATGTGACCCAACATATAGAGCCAGGGTCAAATTTGTGTCCTAGAGTCTAGGCCAAGTCCTTAGAGTCAATATTAGACGGACCAGCTATCAACAAGACCATCAAAGACTCAAGACTTAGAAGATTTCAAGACCAAGTAAAATGAGTTCGACGTTCGTCGAACTCAGATCGACGAAAGGTGTTTTCAGCTCGACGATCTTGAGATACTTCTCTGAGCTGAGCTCGATGATCTTCGTTCTCTATTCGACGAAAATTGGGACACTTCGACAAACTAAAATCAGGGTAACTCTAGATTTTTCTCAGTCCAACTTCAGGCTTTGGTCGACGAACAAGATTCTGAGCTCGATGAACCTGGACCTCAAGTTCACAACTTATCAGGTCGACGAAGTCAACTTCTCAGGTCGACGAACTCAGTACTCTAATCGACGAATTCTGGAATCAGAGGATTTGTGTTGACACTTAGGGCATGTGTCGACACCAACTTAGGTCGACACCAGAAAGATTATGTGGACACCAGAGAGCTTATGTCGACACCAGAAGATATGTGTCGACACCAAGATTATCTGTCGACACCAACTTGTGTCGACACCAGAAATTTCATGTCGACACACAGAATATCAGTCAACACAAACTATTTGTCTAAGTCCAGAACTATTGCTGAACTCCAGTCGACGAATTCTGTTATCAGCTCGACGACATTCAGACAGAAAAGGCAAAGGTTCTGAAGTATACAAGTTCTGTTATCAGCTCGACGAACAGAAGATGTCTGGTCGACGAATACAAAATCTCAGCTCGACGAACTGGTAACTCTGCTCGACGAATTCTGTTATTCGTTCGATGAATCCAGACTTAGCCATTCCCGGCATTCTATCCTCATTCCAATGCGGAAATTCCCGGGTAATTAATGCTCTACTCACTCTGAATGTATCCGTTATAGGAAACATTAATTACAGTCCTCTTCAGGAACATTACTTGCTGATTTTCCACAAGACAGTTGTGGAAATACATCAATGTCGATTATTCTCAGGTCGTCAGCATTAATTACAGAGGATTCAAATTTTCGAAAAGAGATATAAGAAAACAATTTTTAGAGTCTGAAACAAGGGACACAAACAACAGAACAAGAACATACTCAGTCAGAAAATCAGTGTCACAAAAACTTACTGCTAGAGTTCTCATACAACACCAGAAAAGCTTCACACAAAAACTCATACTGAAGCTTACAAGTGACAGGCAGTGATATTCATTCATTCAGAAGAAGAAGAACTATACTATATCAAGAGTGTTCTTCTTCAACATTCACTCCAGGACTTCCAAGCACAACAAATATCAAATCAGTTAAGAAGATCCTGCATCACTGCTTGTCCAGAATTCTGATTGAAGACCTATCACCCTACGGCAAAGCTCCAGATCTTCCCTGAAACATTTTACATCTCAGGGGGAGCTGTTTGTTAACATCATGTTAAATTTTCTCAACGTGGTCAGCAAGATAGCCCAAACGCCAAATTAATATCTTCGGAACTACCCGTTCTCACGTTGAACCAGCGGAACCCAAGGATCAAAGGTTACACCCAACAAACAATGGAAGCACAAGCAGGTCTTTATACATTCACTTCTTACAATTCGAGGCATACATAGCAAGACATGATTTCGCTAGTATAACAGCTGTAAACAGAAAGCACCAAAAAAAACAAGCCGGGCGGACAGCACCAGAGTCCGCCGAGACCGCGAGGTCGCCGAGGTCGCCGAGACCGCTGAGCTCGCCCAAGCTATGCTGCAATCCGCCGAATAGACATGAAGTCCGCCGAAGCCGCAAGGCCGCGCGGACACACCGTTATTCGCCTCCTGCTGAACCTGAACTGAGGAACACCCCTACCTGCTTGAAACCGGCGGTCATGTTATTGAAGCTGACAAAGTTGAAACAGAACTGACAAGCCGCAGAGCGACCTCCTGCTGAGTCCGCAGAGACTGCACACAGCAAACCGTCATCCTGAAACAATCCGCGCGGACTGGAAAACACAGACCGCAGCTCCTTGCACACCCCAACTTACTGTTCACTCAAGTTACTTAGGTTTCTGTAGATGTGCCAGGGGGGTCCTATTTATAGGCCAGGTGAGGAGTGTGGTCACCGCCCAAGAGATAGCGACACCGCCCCAGCCCGCGCGAATACAAACCACCGTCCGCTGAGTCCGCAAGGACTTAGCCGGATACCATGGAAAACCGCCAGGAGCAGGCAACCATTGGCGAACTCGCTCCAGTCTGCCCAAGCGATGCGGACAAGGCATCATCCCGCAAATCTCCAACCACTACAGGCAAACACCCCCTTCAATGGCAGTCCGCACCAACCCGAGGCAGTCCGCAAGACTCACACCTCAATCCGCCACAAGTCCACGACCAAAGGCAGACAACAACAGTCCGCCCGGTCACAGCGGACTTGGCGGATACGGCGGACACCATGAACTTGACACAAAGTGTGACCAAGTCCAAAACCATCAAGGGCCAGTGCGAGCATGGCGGACGCAAACTCCCGTCCGCCAAACACCCTAGCACAGACCGCCATCAGTCCGCGAGCTCCTCGCACTTGTCCAACGCAGCAGCTTCCTCCCGGACTCCAAACACCAGTCCGCCAACCGGTCTCCACAGCAAATCGCCTGCTGTGCCACCAGAGCTCGACAAGGCCTCAGCCAAGCTCTAAGCTCAGTCCGCAACAGCCAATACCGCGGACACTCCAGTCCGCAAGCTACCCGCAGACACGAGCCAACCCGCCTATCAGCACAAACTTGCACCCGCGGCCACTGAGCAATGCACAAGTCCGCAAGCCTCCATCCGCTCTGGCCGCTCCTTGGCAAAGCCAATCAGCACACCCTATCCGCAGACACCTGGCCGCATAGTCCGCGGACTCCATGCAACAACCCGCTTAGAAGACAGCCGGCTTCCCACTAGTCATACCACCAGGCCGCACATCTCAGTCCACCTAGTCCGCCAATGCTGTCCGCCCAGGCCGCCCGGCCTGTCCTGTCACCCACTTCCACTTCACAAATTTCAACACTCCCCCTTGAAGTGGGAAGTGGTGACCAAGCACAGCAAGCTGCGCAAGCGTTCAAAGGGCCCCTTCGACAGTGGCTTTGTGAATATGTCAGCAAGATTATCTTCACTCCGAACATGCCCGACTAGCAGAGACCCTTCCAACACCTTCTCCCTGATAAAGTGGTGATCAATCTCTATATGCTTGGTCCTGGCGTGACACACTGGATTGTTAACCAGTTTGAGAGCACTCTCATTGTCACCCCGGAGTAAAGTAGGCCCTTGCACTTCTTCATGAACATCCTCTATAAGCCTCCTCAACCAAACGGCTTCCCGAGCAGCCAAGGCCGAAGCCTTATACTCCGCCTCCGTGGTTGAAACCGACGCCGAGTCCTGCTTCTTGCTACACCACGAGATGCTAGCTGAACCACAAGTGAACACATAACCTGAAGTAGACCTTCGATCATCCGAATCACCGCCATAGTCAACATCTGTGTACCCGAGCAACACAAACTCCGCGTCCCTTTCATAGAGGAGTCCCATATCAGAAGAAGCCTTGACATACTTCAGAATTCCCTTTGCCGCCACTAGATGAGATTGCCTTGGTTCAGCCATATATCGACTTACTCGGCCAACAGCATAAGCTATATCCGGCCTTGTAATCGTCAGATAAATCAAGCTCCCAACAAGAGCCCTGAACACCAAGGGATCATGAAGAACCCTTCCCTCATCTCGTCGAAGCTTAAGCCCAGATTCCAGTGGAGTAGAGCACTTCTTCCCTTCGCCCATACCGAACCGCTTCACAATACAATCAGCAGATCCTTTCTGGCTAATGAGAACCCCGCACTCCTTCCTCTCCACTTCAAGACCAAGAAAGTGATGCAACTCTCCCAAGTCTTTCATCTCGAAGCATATAGCAAGCTCTGCTCTGAGCCTTGCTACTTCCTCCTCCGAATTCCCTGTGATGATCGTGTCATCCACATACAGTAGGACCAAGACCCGTAGCTCTCCCTTCTTCTTGACGAACAAGCTTGAATCCGAGTTAGAAGCAAGGTATCCACAGAATTGCAAGTACTCTGCAATCTTCCCATACCAAGCTCTAGGAGCTTGCTTCAACCCATAGAGAGCCTTCCTGAGTTTGCAGATATAGTCCAGATGCTTCTCAGAGACGAAACCAAGCGGCTGATCCATGAAGATGTCCTTGTCAATCTCTCCGTAAAGAAAGGCATTCTTCACATCGAGTTGCCACAACCTCCATCCCTTGCTAGCAGCCAAGGCGATCACCACTCTTACCGAAGTCATCTTCGTAACTGGACTGAATGTCTCCTCATAGTCTTCTCCATACTGCTGTGAGAATCCTCTAGCGACCAGGCGAGCCTTGAACCGATCAATGCTCCCATCATCCTTCTTCTTCAATTTATACACCCACTTGCAAGTAACCGGAGTAATGCCATCAACCTTGGGCACAAGGTCCCAGGTTTCATTCTTCTTCAGAGCATCAATCTCTTCCTTCATGGCATCTTCCCACTCCTTCACTCCAGTGGCCTCGTTGAAGTTTGCAGGCTCTCGCACATCCAGAGGACCTGCAAAGAAGCAGGAGACAAAGCTCACTGCATTCCCATCACAGTACCGAGCCGGTGGTTTAACCACCCTCTTCGATCTCCGAAGACACGACTCCTTGCTCACGGCTTCCGTTGCTTCTTCAGGCTCCACTCCTACCTGGGGCAAGCATTGAGCAGTGCTCCCCCTGCTTCCTGAGCCAGAAGGCTCAGCCTCGGAGTTCGAAGCAACAGGAGCTGCTGGTGAAACAACAAGCTCCTCTTCCAAGCCTTCAGCAGCCACCACCGGTGCTTCATCAACCTTGCTACTTCCGGTAAGCTCCACCGAGCCACCTCCATATGACGTCAGCTCGTCAAAGACAACATCTCTTGACACCACGAACTTCTTCGTCACAGGGTCCATGCATTTCCATCCCTTCTTCCGCTCATCATAGCCAACAAAGACAAGCTTCCTTGCCTTCGCATCCAGCTTTGTCCGTGAAGCATCCGGGACATGCACGTAGCAAGTTGAACCGAACACCCGAAGGTGTCCCACACTCGGTTTCTCCTTCAGCAACAGCTCAACAGGAGTCTTCATGTTGATAGGGCTGAGTGACATCCGGTTGATAACATAAGCAGCACAAGACATTCCCTCCGCCCAAAAGGACCTTGGGATATCTTTCGCATGAAGCCAGCATTTGCAGGATTCCGTCAGATGACGGATCTTCCGCTCCGCTACTCCATTTTTTTGTGGAGTGTGAGCACAAGTAAGCTCTCGTTGGATCTCGTGCTTCCTGCAGAAGATAGAAAACTCGGAGGAGACAAACTCACCCCTGTTATCAGTTCTAAACTTCTTAATCCGCAAGCCAAGCCGGCCTTCTACCAACTCCTTGAACTCCACGAACAAACGAAAGGCTTACGACTTCTCCTTTAAGAAGTACACCCAAGTATACCTTGAGTAGTCATCAACCAAGACAAGCATGTATCTACTTCCACCAAGGCTGGCAGTAACAGTTGGTCCCATCAGGTCGCCATGAATACACTCCAATGGTTTCTTGCTCCTTGTTTGTGATTTATCAAACGGAAGGCGATGTGCCTTACCGTATTGACAGCCCGCACAAACATGCCCATCACCAAAGGAGGACAACTTTGGCAACCCCCTCACCAGACTTCTACTAGCCATCGCCTTCAGCTTGTCCATGCCAACATGCCCTAGCCTCTCATGCCAGATAGCAACACTATCATTGGCCCTCATCTTATCAACATAAGCATTGGTGGAAAGAACAAATAAGTTCTTCACCCTCCTCCCAACAGGAGCAACATCAGCCTTTACCGCTGATACGTTGCGAAGGAACCTCACGTCTGTTGGTCCAAACAGAACGTGATACCCAGCGTCCACCGCATTGGTCACCGAGAATAGGTTCTTCTTCATGCCCGGTACGTGATACACACTCCTTAACGTGAGTGGCCCCTGATCACTACCCAAAGACACGACCCCCTCCTTCTCTACTGCATAAACAATATTATCAGCAGTGATAATAGCTTCATTACCTGAGTACGCCTACATGGAGGTGAACTTCGATTTGTCTCCGATGAGGTGATGACCACACCCGGAGTCCACGATCCACTCGTTGTTGAAGTCCTCAGCAGACAAGGCCCGGACACAAGTGCCCGTCATAAAAGCTCCGCCCCATCCTGCTTCTTCACTTCTCGAGCAAGCTTCCTCCTTTCCCGCAGCATGCCCAGGCTGCAGTTTGACCTTGCAGTCCCGCTTGAAGTGCCCTCGCTGATGACACCGGTAGCACTTCAGATTCTTCTTCCAGTCCTTAGGAGCATTGTTCCTCTCCGGTGGATATGAAGTTGAAGTCTCCTTCTCAACAACGGCCTGCACCTTCTTCTTCTTCTTCCCTTCCCATCCTTTCTTCTTACCTGAGAAGAGAGCTTCGCTGCCTTCCTGATTCAGATTTACTCCAGCCATCTGCCTTGCTAAGCTCTCCTGCGAGGCAAGCAGATTTTCCAGCTCCAGCAACGACGGCTGAGTAGCCCACCCTTTAACAGATGTAACAAAGGCCACATACTCCTTCCGCAAGCTGCGGATAATGTGCCTTTTCATCTTAGCCTCAGAGATAGGCTCATCAGGATCCAGTGCTGACAGCTCAGCGCACAAGCTCTTCATCTTTAAGAAGTACTTGGAGATGGAAAGGTCTCCCTGAGTTGCCCTGGCCAACTCATTCTCCAGGAACTGAAGTCGCGCCACATTCTTCCTATTGAACAACTCATCAATGGTTGTCCAAATATCAGCAGCCGACTCACACCCTACGATGTGATCAAACAGTTCCGGAGACACGGCTCTCTTCAGAATGAACTCCGCCTTAGCATTTGTTCTTCTCCAGAGCCTAACCTGCTCAGCAGTACCGAAAGCAGCAGTAACTTCCTGTCTGTCGTCACCACCGACGACTTCCCACAGCTCCTCGCCAAGAAGATAACTCTTCATGCACGACTTCCACTTCTTGAAGTTAGTCGGCATTAAGAGTTCAATGCCAAGACCTCTTGCAAAACTCCCTTCCATTGTAACACCTGTTGGCAACCTTTCAGAAGCTCCGAGCAACAACACAGGTTGATCACCACTCAGTCACTGAGTAACAACACTGGCTGACTTCCGCTCACGCAACTGAACCTCAGTAACCTCCCTCTGATACCATGTTAAATTTTCTCAACGTGGTCAGCAAGATAGCCCAAACGCCAAATTAATATCTTCGGAACTACCCAGTTCTCACGTTGAACCAGCGGAACCCAATGATCAAAGGTTACACCCAACAAATAATGGAAGCACAAGGAGGTCTTTATACATTCACTTCTTACAATTCGAGGCATATATAGCGAGACATGATTTCGCTAGTATAACAGCTGTAAACAGAAAGCACCAAAAAAACAAGCCGGGAGGACAGCACCGGAGTCCGACGAGACCGTGAGGTCGCCGAGGTCACCGAGACTGCTGAGCTCGCCCAAGCTATGCTGCAATCCGCAGAATAGACACGGAGTCTGCTGAAGCCGCAAGGCCGCGCGGACACACCGTTATTCGCCTCCTGCTAAACCTGAACTGAGGAACACCCCTACCCGCCTGAAACCGGCGGACAGGTTATTGAAGCTGGCAAAGTTGAAACAGAACTGACAAGCCGCAGAGCGACCTCCTGCTGAGTCCGCAGAGACGGCACACTTCCAAGCACTTGACCGAAGTCACATCCAAACTCCTGGCTCCTTGAAGTTATCCGCGCGACCTGCACACAGCAAACCGTCAACTTGAAACAATCCGCGCGGACTAGAAAACACAGACCGCAGCTCCTTGAACACCCCAACTTACTGTTCACTCAAGTTACTTAGGTTTCTGTGGATGTGCCAGGGGGTCCTATTTATAGGCCAGGTGAGGAGTGTGGTCACCGCCCAAGAGATAGCGACACCGCCCCAGCCCGCGCGAATACAAACCACCGTCCGCTGAGTCTGCAAGGACTTAGCCGGATACCAAGGAAAACAGCCAGGAGCAGGCAACCATTGGCGAACTCGCTCCAGTCCAACCCAAGCGATGCGGACAAGGCATCAGCCCGTAAAGCTCCAACCACTGCAGGACAACACCCCCTTCAATGGCAGTCCGCACCAACCCGAGGCAGTCCGCAAGACTCACACCTCAATCCGCCACAAGTCCACGACCAAAGGCAGACAGCAACAGTCCGCCCGGTCACAGCGGACTTGGCGGATACGGCGGACACCATGAACTTGACACAAAGTGTGACCAAGTCCAAAACCATCAAGGGCCAGTGTGAGCATGGCGGACACAAACTCTCTTCAGCCAAACACCCTAGCACAGACCGCCATCATTCCGCGAGCTCCTCACACTTGTCCAACGCAGCAGCTTCCTCCCGGACTCCAAACACCAGTCCGCCAACCGGTCTCCACAGCAAATCGCCTGCTGCGCCACCAGAGCTCGACAAGGCCTCAGCCAAGCTCTAAGCTCAGTCCGCAACAGCCAATACAGCGGACACTCCAGTCCGCAAGCTACCCGCGGACACGAGCCAACCCGCCTATCAGCACAAACTTGCACCCGCGGCCACTGAGCAATGCACCAGTCCGCAAGCCTCCATCCGCTCAGGCCGCTCCTTGGCAAAGCCAATCAGCACACCCTATCCGCAGACACCAGGCCGCATAGTCCGCGGACTCCATGCAACAACCCGCTCAGAAGACAGCCGGATTCCCACTAGACCTACCACCAGGCCGCACATCTCAGTCCGCCCAGGCCGCCTAGTCCGCCAATGCTGTCCGCCCAGGCCGCCCGGACTGTCCTGTCACCCACTTCCACTTCACAAATTTCAACACATCATTCCACATAAGTTTTCTCTCTGATTGTTGACAGAGAAGACAAAATCACTCTCTCACCCCCACCTGTACAAAGGGTTATCATCTTCCTTCAAAAGTGATTCCTGGTTGCAAGTCTCCTTACCAAAAGACTTGTGTTGGTTTTTGGGGACCTGATCAAAACACATTGGTGTCAGGCACCTGATCAAAAACCTGAGTGGATTCCTACCAAGGGTGGTAGAAGAGTGGATGTACCCAGTTGAGGGGCAACCACTATAAATTTCTTGTGTCGTCTGGTTGTTTATCTTTTCTTTTTATTTCTTGTTGTGTGGCTATGATTGGGTAGATTTTATCTGATTTACAATTTTCTATCACTGCACCTTTTCAGTTTACAGCAAAAGCTATAACAGCAATTTTATTGGGGAACTAACAAATTTTAAATATACTCTATTCACCCCCCCCCCCTCTAGAGTATTGTAGACCTAACCCTCACTTTCAATTTGTATCAGAGCATGGTTCCTTTGGTTGCACAAGTTAATCCTTGAACCAAAGATCCTGTGTTAGATCTATATATTACTTAGTTCACATTTTAAAGTAGAACCACAGCCATGACACAGAACAAAGATTATGCAAGCACCAGACCTACAGTTTGCAACTTGCAAAAGTTTGGAATCTGGAAGGCAAGAATCAAGTTGTATATGAATTCTATTGATGAAGATATTTTTGCTTCTATCTTAAGAGGAGTACCTCCAGCACCTGCAGCTTCTCCAAGCACCTCTACAAACATGACTGCAGTACCTCCTCCAGATAATAATGATGCTTATAGGAATGCCAAGATGGCTGATGCAAAAGCCATGAACATCTTGGCACAGACAATGTCTGATGACATATTTCAGAAGGTGGCTGTGTGCACCTCAGCCAAGGCCATTTGGGACTCCCCTCAACCAAATGGTAGCTGGCTCAGCTGATGAAAGGAAAGACAGGAGATCAAATCTCATATCCCTGTATGAGAATTTTAAGAAGGATGAGGCTGAATCATTTGTTGAAATGTACAATAGGTTGAGCTCAATCATCAATGAGCTTAAAACCTTGGATAAAGATATCACCCTTATAGAGGTGAATGACAAAATCTTGATGTGCTTCCCCAGCTCTTGGGACTCAAGAATCTGGCCTATCAAAGAAGCCAGAAGCCTAAATGAGATATCAACTGAATCTCTGCTAGGCAAACTAAATTCTTATGAGTAGTTGATTAAATCAAGAGAAGCAGCTGAACAGAAATCAACAACTATAGTGAGAAATGATCACAGTATAGCTTTCAAAGCATCAGAGGAAAGTGAGACCTCAACATCCAATGAAGAACTAATGAGCCTCTTTGCAAAAAGATTTTATAAGATGGCTAGAAAGGACATCAGAAGAAAATCATTCAGGCAGGATGATAAGCCCAAATATGACAAGACACCAACCAAGGAGGTTGTGTGCTTTGGGTGTAGAAAGCCTAGACATTACATCTCTGAATGTCCAGAAAGCCAGAAGAAGGAGAAAAGCAGAGAAAAATACTCCCGGAGAAAACACAGCAGCAGATCCTCTCCAGCAAGTACAAAAAGAGAGACAAAGGCTTTGTTGCTGAAACATGGAGTGATACTAAAGAAGAATCATCTTCCTCCAGCTCAAGTGAAGAAGAGGATGAAGCAAGATCCAAGGAGGTTTGCCTTATGGCAATTGATGCCTCCAAGAGCAGTTCAGGATCAGAAGGAGAATCTGAAGATGAGGCAGCCTCAGAGTTAGAGGCAGATCAGGTTCTTTCAAGTTTTAATTTTAATTCTGATTCATTTAAAATTGAATTCAAGGATATGTGTTTAGATTTAATTAGTTCAGAGAAAGAAATAAAAACCCTTAGAGAAAAACTAGGAAATCTTGAATCTGTTAACTCAGAAAATCTTAAACTAAAAGATCAACTAACTTTAGCAAATGAGAAGATAATTAAATTAAAATCTGATTTATGTGAGGCCAAACAACTTGATCAATCTCTCAATGGAAGAAGACTCAAGCTGATGGACATAACAAGCACAGTGAATGCCAGATTAAATGACAAGCTGGGCTTGGGTGCATCATCAGGTTTGCCCCCCATAATTAAGAAAAATATTCTTACCACACCCATTAAATTTGTTTCTGCCAAGGGAAAAGAGAAGATAATAAACAAACTAATGTCTGAAAACAATCCAAAACCCATAGACAAGAGCAATAAAAATCAGAAAATAGCTAATAAAAACATGGTTCAGCAGCATTTGTTGAACTCAGATCGACGAAATGTGGCCCGTTCGTCGAACCTAGATCGACGAACGCTGAACGAAAACTTCAGTTATAACAATTCGTCTAACTGCGATCGACGAACTTTGTATGGTTCGTCGAGCAGAGGTCGACTAACATGGGGCGCAGAAAATGACTATTGTCATTCTCTGAGCAGAGATCGACAATCTCAGCCCTATTCGTCGAACTCTGATCGACGAACTTACAAGAATTCATCGAACCCAGAAGGATCAAACATAAATCATTTCTCTTACAGAAATTCTAAGCCAGTTAATAAACCACTCAATCCAGTAGCTGATTGGGTTATTCCACCTAGGAGATATCACCTTTTAGGTTATAAATCTCAACCTACTTTGTCAGTTATATCCAGCTTTTCTTTTCAACAAAATAAAGGACCCAAGGTTACCTGAGTCAAGAACAATTAATGTTTATTTTTCATTTCAGGTAAAGAGCTGTCCAAGGGTAAGTCAGACCTAGTACTTGGACAGTGGTTGCTCCAAGCATATGACAGGCAGCAAGGACAATCTATCTAATTACAAGTCCAAGGTAGGACCAAAGGTGATCTTTGGTGATTCAAATAGTGGCCAGTCTGAAGGATATGGAGCAGTAAATATTGGAATAGTTATCTTCAAGAGAGTAACATATGTAAGAGGTCTCAAACATAACCTAATATCCATAAGCCAATTATGTGATGAAGGTTATCATGTATACTTTAACTCTACCTCCTGTTCTATTATTAATAATGAAAACAAAACTGTTTTACTTAGAACTAGACAAGGTAACATATATCTAATAGATTTTATTTCTGCCAAAACTGATGTTTGTTTAATCAATATCACTAGTAACCAAAATGAGTTGTGGCATAAAAGATTATGTCATGTAAACCTTAAAAATATAGCTAGGTTATCTAAAGACAACCTTGTTAGAGGTCTACCTTCTGCTCCCTATAAGAAGGAACGTCTCTGCAGGCTTGTCAACTAGGCAAGCAAACTAAAACTAGTTTCGAATCAACTAATAAGAGTGATTCACCTAGGATCTAGTACCTGCTACACTTGGATCTTTTTGGACCCATTCCAGTACAAAGCGTAGGAGGGAAATCCTACACATTGCCTACTGTGGATGACTTCTCTATGTTCAGTTGGGTATTCTTTCTGCGAACAAAGTCAGATACATTCAAATGTTCTTACAGATTTTCTCAGGACCATACATATTGATTTCTCTACTCATGTTGCATTGATCAGAAGTGATCGTGGCACAGAGTTTGATTCTCTTCTTATGCATGAGTTCTGTGAGAAGGAAGGTATCAGGCATTGCTTCTCAGCTCCTAGAACTCCACAACAAAATGGGGTAGCTGAAGGAAAAATAGAACACTCATTGAAGCTGCATGTATATTACTTGCTGATGCATACATTCCACTAACCTTTTGGGCAGAGGATGTAAGCACAACAAACTATGTCCTGAATAGGAGTTTAATTCACAAACTAAAGAATATGACTCCCTATGAATTGCTCAAAGGGAAGAAACCTAAAATTAACTATTTTAAAGTATTTGGTTGCACATGCTAAATACATAATAACAACAAGAAATACATTAGAAAGTTTGAGGATAAGGCTGAAGTGAGAGTTTTTTTAGGATATTTCCAAGTAAGCATGACTTATAGGATATTCAATAAATCAACATTAAAAAAATAAAAGAGTCAATTCATGTTTATTTTGATGAAACTAACATGTATTGCAAGGAGAAAGAAGTTTCTACCATTAGCAACTTGTAGGTACCCCACTTTGTGAGGCATTGGATGGACTAAACCTCACCCAAGAGGTTCCCACTCATCCCTCTCCACAAGTCATTGAAGACAGTGAAGAAGATGAAGCTGAAGAACATGAGACTCAACCAACAGCGGCAAATATAATTCCACAAGAGGAATTTATTCAAAATGCTGCTGCACAACCAACTCCACCCACTGATTTTGTCACACTTAGGGATCACCCCAGATCTCAAGTAATTGGATACATATCAGCAGGTGTATAGACAAGGCATCAACTCAACCAAGACTTGATGCATGCCTGTTTTCTCTCTCAGGTTGAACCTCTCACCATCCATGAAGCTTAGCAAGATCCCCACTGGATCCTTGCAATGCAAGAGGAATTAAACCAATTTGAGAGATGTAGAGTTTGGGATTTGGTTCCAAGACCACAAAACTACCCAGTTATTGGAACCAAATGGGTTTTCAGGAATAAGCTTGATGCCCAAGGAGTTATTTTGTGGAACAAGGCTAGGCTTGTTGCTCAAGGATATAGACAAGAGGAAGGCATTGACTATGATCAGAACTTTGCACCAGTTGCAATGTTGGAAGCTATAAGGATTTTCCTTGCCTATGCAGCCTTCAAGAAGTTCAAAGTCTTTCAAATGTATGTGAAAAGTGCCTTCTTGGATGTAGTGCTACAAGAAGAGGTTTATGTAGAACAACCTCTAGGTTTTGTCTCTCCAACTTACCCCTCTTATGTTTATAGATTAAATAAGGCTCTTTATGGTCTAAAGCATGCTCCAAGAGCTTAGTATGGGACCTTAGCAAGTTTCTTATTAGAGCACAAATTTACAAGAGGAACTGTAGATAAAACTTTTTTCACTAGACATCATAAGGACCAAATTTTGTTAGTACAAATCTATGTAGATGATATCATATTTGGCTCTGCAGATTCAAAATTATGCAAGAGGATTTCTGACCTCATGCATTCTAAATTTGAAATGAGTAGCATGGGAGAGCTTTCATATTTCCTTGGTCTCCAAGTGAAACAACTTCCTGATGGCATCTTCATCTGACAAGCAAAATATGCTAAAGAACTTCTAAAGAAGTTTGGGATGGCTGATGCCTCAGCAAATAAAACTCCCATGGCCACAAATGTTGTTGTGGACTCTGATATGCCAGGAAAACCTGTAGATCAGAAACTTTATAGGGGCATTGTTGGGTCCCTATTATACCTCACAGCTAGTAGGCCAGATATTATGTTTGCTACATGTCTTTGTGCTAGGTTCCAAGTGAACCCTAAAGAATCTCACCTTATTTTCTTAAAAAGAATTTTGAGATATATAAAGAGTTTCCCAAATCTAGGACTCTGGTATCCTGTAGAGTCAGAGTTTGAGTTAACTGGATACTCAGATGCTGACTATGCTGGATGTAGAGTGGATAGGAAGAGTACCTCTGGAACTTGCCAGTTCCTGGGTATGAGACTTGTCTCCTGGTTCTGTAAAAAGCAAACATCTGTGTCTACATCAACTGCAGAAGCAGAATATATGGCTGCTGTTAGCTGCTGTTCACAAATGTTATGGATAAAAAACCAACTCCTAGACTATGGTGTCAACTTAAATAATTCAATATTATTTTGTGATAACCCTAGTGCTATTGCTATAGCACAAAATCCAGTTCACCATAGTAGGACTAAGCATATTGATATAAGACATCATTTCATTAGGGAGTGTGTATACAAAAATAAGATTAAGCTTGTCTATATCTACACTGATTTACAGAAAGCAGATATTTTCACCAAACCTCTGGATGAGAAAAATCATGCCTTCTTTCTGAATCAGCTGGGAATGATCAATGGAGAAGACTTAACTTAAGTTTTGTCTAAATTCGATGAATTTTCCAAAGTTCGTTGAACGGAGTTCGACGAACCATGGAAAGTTTGAAAGATACTCGTCGAACGGAGTTCGACGAACTCTCTGTGTGTGAAACAAGTTTTGTCGACCAGAGATCGACGAACCTTGCTTCAGAAGATATTCGTCGACCGGCGTTCAACGAATTGTCTTCAAGTCTCCTGACTGAGATCGACGAATTATTTATTATTAAATCATTTCATCGACCTCAGTTCGAAGAACTATTTTATTTTCGTGGAACGGAGAATGTCGATTCATATTCTGGAAAACCTTATATCTAGGGTTTCTTCAACCTCCATCCCGCTCTTTCTGTTCCCTTGCACTTGATCGATGTTTTCTCTGTCTTTCTTGCAGGTGATTCCATGGCGATTCCAGCAGGATCCCTAGCTACTATGAAGTTCGACAGTGGCTTTGATGTCGACTTCGACTAATTCCAGCTCTCAGATCCGATCTTCCTCTATATTCTGGAACTTCTGGAAGAACAGAATCTGAAGAACTTAATGACCACCAGGATAAAGTTGGCAGGAACAGAAATCAGGGAATGGGTCTATACTTCAACCGCTTCTGAAGACAATACCATGACAGGATCAATCGTCAGTAACACTGTCTCCTTAACCCCCGAAGTTTTAACTGAAATATTTGGTTTGACAACTGGAGAGGAGGAATTAGAGATTGACTCTGAGGAGTTTACCATGATGCTAAATCTGATGGGTTATGCTGGTGACAACCCTAATAAACTGTTGAAGAAACATCTGTCTGCGCCATATAAATTCTTAGCACACTTGGTTGATAAAGTGCTACTCGGAAAACATACAGCACACGACTACATCACTAGATAATAGTTTCTGGTCATGTGTGCCATTATCAACAAGAAGCAAATAGACTGGGCACCACTACTGTTTGACTTGATAAAGAAAAAGAATACCAAGAAGGAAGTATGTTTTGGAAGGATCCTAGGGATCTTCCTTAAGGAAAAGGCTGCTGAATCCCTGGTCTCCCTGACCATATTCATTAATGCCAGTAAAAGGCTCACCTGTGCCTTATTTGGCAGGTGGGAGAGGACAATCACCAAGCCCCCTAAGGCTTCTACCTCCTCCACCCCAGCTTCTGAAGGCACCAGGGCTGTTAAAGCCACTCCCACACCTACTGATGAGATTCATCCCACTCCACCCTCTCTTCCAGCACCCCTTCCAGCAACACAACTCACTTCATTTACCATTATTTCTTCAACACCCCAATCACACCAACCCACCTCCATCTCCACCACTTGATATCACCGACATTACATCTTCCCCTCTTCCAGAAAATCCACAACCAACACCTCCTGAATCACCTCAACACACCTCCATTCCTACACCACCACAGTCTCCACTTCCCCCACATTTATCCTCCATACCATCTTACATCCTACCAACAGACATCTTGTTGCAAGATGCAACCCATCCATCCTCATCACCATCAACCATTCACATGCATGATGTTCCACCCTCCATTCCATCACTGGTTGCCACCTCTTCCACACCAAATGGAACATCCTCTCACACTCTCTCATTGGATCCCACTACCATATCCTCTATCCTCACCATCATCACCCCCCTTCTGAAATCCCTTATAGCAGAGGCCATTACACCTCTTGCTACCACCATTCAATCTTTATCTGCCCAAATCTCTGCCCTCACTGCTACCCCCTCCTCAGTCAGGGGCCTGGCCTCAGTTCCTACTGATACCAGGCAGGGGGGGATGCCTGATGATGAAGCAGCAGCAACAGCTTCAGATACTTCAGCAGAAGCACCAGCAGAGACTTCGGCCCCAGCAGCATATACAGATTGTATAGATACAGATTTAGTTGATTTAATTGATTTTATTGATACTGATATGGACATTGATGAAACTGTTGGTGATTTTATCATCAATCCCACAGTTAATTTACAACCATTGCTGAAAAGTTTTGACACTGTACATATGCAGTATCTTCCAGGAGAACTTACTAAGCCATAGTTGGCTATTGTACCTTATACTCCTCCTATCAGTCCAGCAGTTGCTAAGCAACTCTGTGACAGTTTTGTAATTCAAGTTTCTGCACCACCTTCTGCAGTCATCCCATCCTCTCCAAAAGCTGTCTCAGCACCAATCTTTGTGATGGATGACTCACCTATGCCAGATCTAAATGAGCTGATCTTGGCTGATATTGAAGAAGAAAATAAGGCAGCAACTGAAAGCTCTGTCCCAATTACTTCTGATGATTGTACAGTCTCTTCTTCAGCTATTGCTGAAACTCCAGCTTCTGAACCTTCTGCCCCTCCTCCAGAAAAGACTGCTATTGATGATAAAGCTTTGAAAGCATTGGATGCTTTATATGATAACCCTCAGGGTTCTGGTAGTGAATATGATGAAGATGATGATGAAGATGATTCAGATGAAGAAGCTGCCAAGAAGAAGAAGCAAATGTTGTCAAAGAAAAGGAAGGCTCCTCCTCCTGCTCCTAAGCCCAATCCAACAGCTGACACTCCCTACTACATCTTGCATAATATTACTCCTTATAAGGGAATGACCGCTTGGATGTGGCTGTCTAAGAACCAGCAAAAGGAGAGGAAAAGAAGTAGGAAATATTCACCTCCACCAGTTCATAGATACAGAAAAGATCCACCTCCTCCACCTGCTCCAGCAGCTGGTGCCACTGGATCTAGCTCTCAGGGATCTACACCTATGCAAACCTATCAGAGACATTAAGGGAGATCCTCTGGAAGCAGTCAATAAAGATATCATTCTTCAGGAAATCAACAACAGCAACATCAACAACATCAACAACATCAGCAGCTACAACAACAAATCTCTGCAGAACAAAAAACTGACAGTCCCAACAAGCCAGATTCACCTCCTATTCCTTTTGAGGATCCTGAGACAGCAAACACTGTTAGAATGTCTAGATTTCAGTAACTTGTTGGTCTGTCCTTGATTAATAAAGCAAAAGCTGAAGGCAAAGACATATCAGAATATACAACTATGTCAAAGTACAGAAAGGAAGAACTAAAAAGATTTTATAAAGCAAATAAACTGTTTAATGTGGATGATTACATGAAACTCCATCCTGAAGCAGTTGTCCATAGAACTACATCACTGAAGATTATTGGGGCAGCTGATATGATAATGACACAGGCACAGGCTATGGACCCAAAGAGAGAGATTATTTTTAAAAAGTCAGGAGAGAAGACAAAAGAAGACAAGTCCATGCAGAAGAAGTAATATTTACTTTTTTAATTTCTTTCTGCACTTACTTTCAACTATGTTATTTGTTTAAACAAAGCCTATGTACATATATATCTGTTGCATGTGTCAGTAATTCTCTACCAGATATATCTTTTTCTTGCTTTGTTTATCTGTATGTTTATGTTTTGAGTCTATTAGTGACCTCACCCAAATAGGGGGAGATTGTTGGATCCCTAGTTGATTTGGGCTAGCTTCACTAACTTAGGATGTGACCCAACATGTATAGCCAGGGTCAAATTTGTATCCTAGAGTCTAGGCCAAGTCCTTAGAGTCAATATCAGATGGACTAGCTATCAACAAGACCATCAGAGACTCAAGACTTAGAAGATTTGAAGACCAAGTAAAATGAGTTTGACGTTCGTCGAACTCAGGTCGACGAAAGGTGTTCTCAACATCGACGATCTTGAGATACTTCTCTGAGCTGAGCTCGACGATCTTCGTTCTCTGTTCGACGAAAATTGGGACACTTCAACAAAATAAAGTCAGGGTAACTCCAGATTTTTCTAAGTCCAACTTCAGTCTTTGGTCGACAAACAAAATTCTGAGCTCGACGAACTTGGACCTCAAGTTCACAACTTCTCAGGTCGACGAACTCAGTACTCTACTCGACGAATTCTGGAATCAGAGGATTTGTGTCAACACTTAGGGCATGTGTCGACACCAACTTAGGTCGACACTAGAACGATTATGTGGACACCAGAGAGCTTATGTCGACACCAGAAGATGTGTGTCGCCACCAAGATTATCTGTCGACACCAACTTGTGTCGACACTAGAAGTTTCTTGTCGACACACAGAATTTCAGTCAACACAAACTAGTTGTCTAAGTCTAGAACTATTGCTGAACTCCAGTCGACGAATTCGGTTATCAGCTCGACGAACTTCAGACAGAAAAGGCAAAGGTTCTGAAGTATACAAGTTCTGTTTTCAGCTCGACGAACAGAAGATGTCTGGTCGACGAATACAAAATCTCAGCTCGACGAACTGGTAACTCAGCTCGACACTGCACCTTTTCAGTTTACAACAAAAGCTGTAACAGCACTTTTATTGGGGAACTAACAAATTTTAAATATACTTTATTCACCCCCCCCCCCCTCTAGAGTATTGTATACCAAACCCTCACTTTCATATTATGTTTGCTTCTAACTCTCATTTTGCAGAGATCAGTTGTGTACAACCGCGTGTCCGGCGAGCAAGGTCGCCAGGAACCAGACAGATCGGGTTGAAGATAGTGGGCGAGCTCGGCAATAGAGAAGTCGAGCCCGAGCTCGACATTCGTCGACCGAAGATCGGCATTCGTCGACCGGAGATCGCCATTCGTCGACCAAAGATCGGCATTCGTCGATCGGAGATCGGCATTCGTCGACCGGAGATCTGTATTCGTCGACCGGAGATCGGCATTCGTCGACAGGAGATCGGCATTCGTCGACCGGAGATCGGCATTCGTGGACAGGAGATCGGCATTCGTCAACCGGAGATCGGCATTCGTCGAACGAAGATCAGGCATTCGTCGACCCCGAGCTCGGCATTCGCCGAGCTAGTCCAAGAATCGTCAAGCTCAGGTCAACTGATGGCAACCAATGGATGGGCGAGCTCACCATCCCAGCTTGCGCCCTCGCAACGGAGCTCGGCAACAGCAGGCGAGCAGGACCTGCCGAGGTGATCAAGCTCCCCAGCTCGCATGGATGTGTGAGGTACTTTTTACTGTTTTGCCGCTCGTTGGTCTGCCCATAGCCCTTCAAAACAGCGGAGTTTGGCTGTTGGCAGACCCAGCCAAGGGTTTTTTGGTAACTTTAGGTCAGTTCATTTGGTTATTGGCAGTTCAGATTCCAAAAACTATTAATAGGACCCAAGGGGTACCCTAGAAGGCATGCTTCATGTGCACTCCTGCTCCAGTTTTCAAGTGCTTTCTGAGGGTAC
Organism: Platanthera guangdongensis; assembly: GCA_039583875.1. Classification (NCBI taxonomy): domain Eukaryota; kingdom Viridiplantae; phylum Streptophyta; class Magnoliopsida; order Asparagales; family Orchidaceae; genus Platanthera; species Platanthera guangdongensis. The sequence goes on from CM077158.1 coordinate 149,628,274, forward strand.
CTTAGCTCGGCCTCTGGCTAAGGAGGTGAAGCGCTCTCAGATCTTCCAGGTGTGTGGTGGGTCGTCCCCGCCGAGCCCTTGGGTCAGTCTTTCCTTATTTTCTTTGTTGTTTTTCTTGTAGGAGTAAAGTAGGCGCGAGACCAGTAACAACCCCATCCGTTCATATGGTATATACTAGAAGGTCCGGCCGGGGCCCCACAACATATATCACAAAACAGGCGGAATGATTACGGGATGATACCAGAGTAGCGCAGCGCACCTAAACACATTGCATTCTAGCGGAAGCCTATACTAATACTTGAACTCCACACTTGAATGTCCAACATATAAAACAACTCCACATTGTATATATATATAATAGGAATGTCATACAACAACACGAAAGTTGGCCTTATGGCCTTACATGGCTTTCAAACAGTGGCCTAAACATTGGCGCGCAGGCCGGCCACACTAAAAGAAAACACAACATTCATCCAATTAGCCTTCAAGGGCTACCAGCAACAGCAGGTACATCAACCTTTATGCGTCCCGCTTGGCTCTCCAGCACATGTACATGGACAATCCACCCAACGGTGGCAAACAGAAGCAACGGTCACCGCTCAGCTGACCAAATTATAACGACCCTACCCCTTCTCTTGGGGCAGCGGTATTCTTCCTTGCAGGCATAATATTCACAAGCATGTATATAATTCATACAAATGTGCTCTCACGCACACACATGCCATCACAATCGTCAGCCACTTGGCCCGACGATCCGTGCACTCAGGGCACATTCTTGGTGTACCGACAAACCTATTTCCCACAACCGTATCAGGGACACAACCCAACGAAAACTCTCTTGAGCATTTACTCCATGGCGTGCAACCGGAGTTCTAGTCTTAAAACACTGTGATGGCCCGTAGCCCCCCATTGTGTCATGGCACGCAGGCCTAAGACTCTTGCTATGCGCTCCAACAGACCGCACCATCTGGTCCACGTCGGACGGACATAATGCCGGTCGGATCATCCACCCCCGTTGCTCAAATCGCCCAGCCTTCACCGAGTACGGCGTACTCGCGGCTTAATCAAAGGCGTGGGTCGGTCTCACCAATCATGTTCTTGGCATTCAAGCCTGGGTATTTATTGTACCCATTCATCTTACAACATCAGCGGGTCTTTCCTGGGCACACCAGTACTTCCTGTTACTTGTTCACAGGTACGACACCACAATATCACAAATGTCAGGGGTCTTTCCTGGGCACACCATTACTTCCTACTACTCTCTTCACAGGTACCACCTACGACATCAAGCATCACAAAGGGCCTTTCCTAGTCACACTAGTACTTCCTGTTACACATTCACAGGTACGACCCAATAGCACAAGCATAACACGGATATTTCCAGGACTACCACTCCAGTACTTCCTGCTACTACCCTTCACGGGCATAACCCGTTGACTCCTTAAACTACACGTTTAACACGGAGTCTTCTCTGATTCGTATGCAATATCACCAATCCAGACCAACCTGTACAGATGGGCTTCACACAACATGTCTATTCCGTACTCCATTTCCGGATTTATATGCCAACAAAAGGGGATTCCATGAATTACCCAAAAGACTCCCAAAATCATCCACCTCTTGGTGGGGGAATCACAAACATATGCCAAATAGGAAGCCTTCACATGGCTAGGAAGAAAGGTCGTTACACTTAAAGACCGCTTTGGTGCCATGGAGTTCCTAGCTGTCTAGGAATTGCTTTTCCTCCGCAAATATGGCCTCAGATCACCGCTGGACACTCACAAGCTCCACGACCGAACAACCCCTCTTCTTCTTCCTTTGTCTTCCTTTCCCTTTCTCTCTCTAAAGTTTTTGAAAGATGAAGGCAATAACAAAATGAGAATACGTTATCTGTTTTCAGCCTTAAGGAAGCAAGAAAGAAATTCAGCCCTTGGATCCAAGCTGAGAAAAATGGACGGCTACGAAAAATCAGGAAAACCGATTTTTGTGTCTGACACGCTCTGTGACATGCCCGTGTCACAGGCCGTGTACTCAAAGCGGTGCTTAACCCGCCTTCACCCTAAAATAGGTCACCGCCACGTGACACGCCCCGTGTCAGCCAAGTCACGCCTGTGACACAAATCTGCGTTCGACGATCTGCGTTCGATGATTAGGCAGCGATCGTCGAGCTCACCAGCGATCGTCGAGCCCGCCACCAATCGTCAAACAGCGCGTTTGACGATTTCCAGTCGATGATCCCGCACGTTCGATGATTTCCGCTCGACGATCAGCACATTCGACGATATATGTTCGACGATCGGGAAGCGATCGTCGAATTGGCCCAGCGCTCGACGATTGGCCCAGCATTCGACTATCTCCATTCGACGATTCCGCGCGTTCGACGATTTCCCCAGCGTTCGACGATTTCCAGTCGACGATTTGCTAGCCCACGAAGCCTTTGCTAAATCGTCGAGCTCAATTCATTGAACACAACATTTCGTCGACCTAACGTCGAACCCGAGCGGGACACGCCCTGGGACACGCCCGTGTCCCAGGCCGTGTCACCCAAAATTTTGCCTGCTGAAAAAATTGGGCTATTACAACCCTCCCCTCCTATAAGAAATTTCGTCCTCGAAATTCGTACACAGGAAGGCAACCAGCAACCAAACAGTTATAACATTCAAATTCTCATGTTACAACAACATATATCACTCTCCACTCATTACAGAAACAGCTAAAGAAACTCCACTCGCATGGTTTGCTCTCGCTCCCATGTAAGTTCCTCACGGCCGCAGTTGTCCCACCGGACTTTAACCATCCCAACCGTCTTGTTTCGCAACTGTTTCTCGGCTCGATCCTCGATCTGAATGGGTCGAACTCTCATTGTTAACACATACTCCACCGACACACGATCATTCGCGATCACTTGAGCAGGATCTTTAACGGCCTTCCGAATCACCGAGATGTGAAACACATCATGTAATCCACCCAAGTCTGCCGAAAGAGCTAGCCGATAAGCCGCTTCTCTGACTCGCTCAACCACTTCAAATGGACCCAAATATCTAGGACTCAACATTTTCAAATGTCGAATCCTGGAGACACCTTTGAAGGGCTTGATCTTCAAGTAGACCCAATCGCCAACCGCGAACTCCACGTTCCGGTGCTTGGCGTTCTAGTACCTCACTTGTCGATCTTGAGCAATGAGTAGCTTCTCTCGAATCGTCCGAATGGTTGAGTTTGCTTCATCGACCTCATTTCGATTATACACTCGAGCTTCACCCGCTTCTACCTAGGCCAAGGGAGTACGACACTTCCTTCCATATAGCGCTTCATACGGTGCCATCCCAATACTCGTCTGGTAGCTGTTATTATAGGCAAAACTCCACCATCTAGAGATGATCTTCCCATCTATTTCCGAAGTCGAGGGCGCACATCCGGAGCATGTCCTCTATCGTTATGTTGGTACGTTCAGTTTGGCCATCCGTTTGGGGATGAAAGGCCGTACTGAATGTCAATTTCGTGCCCAACAGTCGGTGAACTAGTTTCCAGTCATTTGACGTGAATCGCCCATCTCGATCACTTACGATGCTCCGAGGAACACCGTGAAGCCGTACAATCTGGTCAACATATAATTTTGCCAAACTTTTGACCGAATCATCCCGCCTGTTCGGGATAAAATGTGCCACTTTAGTTAGCCAGTCAACAATCACCCAAATGGAATCATTTCCTCGCTGAGATCTCGGTAACCCGTGAACAAAATCCATGGAAATATCATCAAATTTCCATTCTGGGATCGGCAGCGACTTCAAATAACCACCCGGCTTTTGGCATTCTGCCTTCACCATCGCACATGTTTGGCATTTGGCCACATAGAGGGCAACATCTCGCTTGAGCCCTAGCCACCAGAATATCTTTTTCATATCATTAAACATCTTCGTGATCCCGGGGTGAATGGAATACTTTGTATAATGCGCTTCATACATTAGTTCTTCCCTCACTTTACCCACATTCGGGACGCACAAACGACCCTCTTTTCGCAAAAGACCGTCATTCTAGGAGAATTTCCCTTCTGGCCCAGCTTTCGCATAGCGTAGGAGATCTTAATCCAACTCCGTTGCCCGTTGAACTCGGTCCGCAAGGTCACATTGCACCTCCGTCCAGTTCAGACATGCAGTGACAGTGGAATTCCTGTCAACACAAGAAATCTCCAACGCTTCTAACTCCCAGATGAGACGTTCATCATGCCTTTGCAACCAAGCTGCTCTTACCGGAGTCCTCCGACTCAAGGCATCCGCGACTATGTTTCCCTTCCCGGGAGTATAGTGAATCTCGAAAGTGTAGTCCCCAAGGAACTCCAACCACTTCGTTGTCGCATGTTCAAGTCCCTCTGCTCCAATATGTACTTTAAGCTCTTGTGATCTGTATAGATCTCCACCTTCACTCCATAAAGATAGTGTAGCCACAACTTTAGTGCAAAAATCACCGCCTCCAACTCTAATTCATGTACGGGATAATTTCGTTCGTGCACCTTTAGCTGTCGTGAGCCATAAGCAATTACCTTTTCGTTCTGCAGAAGAACGCAGCCTAAGCCGCTCCCTGAGGCATCACTATAAATAACAAATCCATCGGTCCCACTTGGCGAAGACAACACCGGCGCCGTGGTTAACCGAACCTTCAGCTCTTCAAAAGCTCATGCGCACTCTGGCATCCAAACGAACTTTTGATCTTTTCTCGTCAGCATGGTTAGCGGCAAAGCGATCCGCGAGAAATTCTCAACAAATCTTCGATAGTAGCCCGCAAGTCCAAGGAAGCTCCTGACCTCGGCCACTGAAGACAACACCGGCCACTCCTATATGGCCCTTATCTTTGCAGGATCCACTGCTATGCCCGCTCAACTCACCACATGGCCCAGAAAAGCCACCGACAATAACAAAAACTCGCACTTCGAGAACTTGGCATAAATCTGATTTTGCCTCAATGTATTCAACACCAAACGCAAGTGAGTCTCATTTTCAGCTTTCGACTTTGAGTACACCAGGATGTCATCAATGAACAAGATAAAAAACAGATCCAGGTACTCTCGGAACGTGCGGTGCATCAAATTCATAAACACCGAGTGCGCATTGCACAGTCCAAATGGCATGACTGTGAACTCATAGTACCCATAACGCGTTCCAAATGCGGTTTTGGGAATGTCACCTTCCCGAATTCTCAACTGGTAATAACCAGACTTCAGGTCCAACTTCGAATAGACAGTCGAGCCCACCAGCTGATCAAACAACTCATCAATCCAGGGTATCAGATATTTATTCTTCTCGATTAGCTTATTCAATTCGCGGTAATCTATACATAACCGCAAGCCACTGTCTTTCTTCTTCACAAAAAGCACATGCGTGCTCCAAGGTGACATGCTTGGGCGTATGTAACCTTGCTCCAGCAATTCTTGTAGTTGGACCATCAACTCAGCCATCTCCTTTGGCGCGACGTGATATGGCGAGAGGGCCATAGGTTTCGCACTTGGCACCAACTCGATCGTGAAGTCAATCTCCCACTGGGGTGGTAGCCCAAGGAGATCCTTAGGAAACACATCTGTAAATTCCGACACAATCGGAACCTCGCACACACTGGCCTTAGGCTCAACATCCTGAATCAGTGCGAAGTAAGACTCCGCACCCTTCCGAACAGCCTTGACTACTTGGATTGCAGACAGCAACGTCCCGCCCACTCCTTGCATACCCGCGAACTTTGTCTCCTGTTCGGTACTCTGGCCCAACGTGATTTCTTTGGACTGGCAATCAATTAAGGCATTCTGCTCCGCAAGCCAATCCATATCAAAAATCACGTCGAATTCCGATATCGGCAATACAGATGCAGTCAACCAAAAATCCCGACTTCCTATTTGGACCACCACATCGCAAGCTTGATCCGCAAGCATCCAACAGCCATTCGACAACACCACTCTGATGTTATCTGTCTTTGCACGACTAGGTATCCCAAGCCGCACTATGAACTGACTAGACAGAAAAGAATGTGATGCACCCGTATCAAACAGTGCTCACGCCAGCGTATCCCGAATCATCACAAAACCTGTGACAATCATGTCACACACACAAACCGCAAACACATAGGCACTAAGCAAAGCATACAAGCAATATAATATGCCAAACTAAACTCATACCTGTGACGATGTCACTATGCTTGATGGCCTCCTGCAGGCCAAGATTGTACACCCGGGGCTGCGTCTGCGAGGCAGAGGAGTCCACTACTGCCTTGCCCTTCTCCGCATATGACTCTCCCGCCTTCTTTTCATTCTTTGGCGGCACCCGACACACTCTAGCTATATGACCCACCCGTCCACAATTAAAGCATGTACGAGTATCCGGCCTTGAGGTAGCCGCCGAAGTTTCTCCCGATGCAACTGATGAAGGAGCTTGTCCACTTGTCTTGGACTTCTTGCCCCATTTCTTCTTATAATATGGTTTCCCAGGTCGGGGTACCTTCCACTCCGGTTGCGTAACAGCCAAAGCCCTCTTCCCCTGCACCCTCTTCATATCTTTTTCCAGCGTGCTCGCAGTGTCGACCAACGCCTGGTAGCCTTGGTTCACAGAACTAGAGACCAAGAACCTCAGCTCGTCCCGCAGTCCTTCATAGAACCTATTTGTCTTCCTCTGCTCATCTGCAAAAATAGAACCCGCATACCGCCCTAAGCGTGTAAACTCATGCAGGTAAGCATCAACACTGCCATCACCTTGCGTTAGCCTTTGGAATTCATTTTCCATGGCTATCCGTTGAGCCGTCGGGAGGTGATTCGCTAGGAAGAGTCGGGAGAATTCTTCCATAGATACTTGTGTTAAGGGACGACACGCCAAGTGATATAACTCCATCTCATCCCACCACAATCTAGCTTCTCCTTCAAGCAGGAAGGTAGCTAAGGTGACTTTCTGATGTTCCTCCGATCCAATCGTCGTCATGATTCCTTGACGCACGATAGCCAATCCTCAGCCTGCGTAGGAGTTCCCGCTCCCGAAAACGTAGGCGGATGGAAACTCATGAACCGCATCAACAACTTCTCAGCCGCTCGAGGAGCCACATCCACTACAGTTTCAGGCCTTGCCGCCACCTGTTCTGGACTCACAGCCGGTTGTTCCTGCCTAAGTGGCTGTCCATGGATCTTGGCAAACAAAGCCTCAGCAACTAAACACACATGTTCCGCAGACGGTGCAGGTGTAGGCACCGCGGCTGGTGCCGTACTTTCATCAGAATGCTGGGGCTCTAACAGCCCAGCTCCATTCCGTGTCACCTAAAGGTGGACAAGACACACACATTAGCGGCCTTATACAAGTAAACAACACAAAATAGGAACACGCAGGTTCCGCAAACACATAAATTTACATTCCTATCATGAACATTCAGGAGTTCAATCGTATAAACATGGTTTGCACAAACACATGCTCGCCACCCCACAAAAGAAGTCGACCACGACTTCGAGGTGGAAAGACCAAGACAGCTGATACCAAAAATGTAACAACCCCATCCGTTCATATGGTATATACTAGAAGGTCCGGCCGGGGCCCCACAGTATATATCACAAAACACGCGGAATGATTACGGGATGATACCAGAGTAGCGCATCGCACCTAAACACATTGCATTCTAGCAGAAGCCTATACTAATACTTGAAGTCTACACTTGAATGTCCAACATATAAAACAACTCCACATTGTATATATATATAATAGGAATGTCTTACAACAACACGAGAGTTGGCCTTATGGCCTTACATGGCTATCATCCAATTAGCATTCAAGGGCTAGCAGCAGCAGCAGCAACATGGACATCAACCTTTATGTGTCCCGCTTGGCTCTCCAGCACCTGTATAGGGACAATCCACCCAACGGTGGCAAACAGAAGCAATGGTCAGCGTTCAGTTGACCATATTATAACGACCCTACCCCTTCTCTCGGGGCATCGGTATTCTTCCCTGCAGATATAGCATTCACAAGCATGTATATAATTCATACAAATGTGCTCTCACGCACACACATGCCATCACAATCGTCAGCCACTCGGCCCGACGATCCGTGCACTCAGGGCACATACTTGGTGTATCGGCGAACCAGTTTCCCACCACCGTATCAGGGCCACAACCCAACGGCAACGCTCTTGAGCATTTACTCCATGGCGTGCAGCCGGAGTTCTAGTCTTAAAACACCGGGATGACCCGTAGCCCCCCATTGTGTCATGGCACGCAAGCCTAAGACACTCTCTATGCGCTCCAACAGACCGCACCTTCTGGTCCACGTTAGACGGACATAACGCAGGTCGGATCCTCAACCCCCCGTTGCTCAAATCGCCTTAACTTCACCGAGTACGGCGTACTCGTGGCTTAATCAAAGGCGCGAGTCGGTCTCACCAATCTTGTTCTTGACATTCAAGCCTGGGTATTTATTACACCCATTCATCTTACAACATCAGCGAGTCTTTCCTGAGCACACCAGTACTTCCTTTTACTCGTTCACAGCTACGACACCGCAATATCACAAATGTCAGGGGTCTTTCCTGGGCACACCAGTACTTCCTGCTACTCTCTTCACAAGTACCACCTACGACATCAAGCATCACAAAGGGACTTTCCTGGTCACACCAGTACTTCCTGCTACTCATTCACAGGTACGACCCAATAGCACAAGCATAACACAGATATTTCCTGGAATACCACTCCAGTACTTCCTGCTACTACCCTTCACGGGCATAACCCGTTGACTCCTTAAACTACACGTTTATCACGGAGTCTTCTTTGATTCGTATGCAACATCACCAATCTAGACCAACTTGTCCAGATGGGCTTCACACAGCATGCCTATTTCGTACTCCATTTCCGGATCTATATGCCAACAAAAGGGGATTCCATGAATCACCCAAAAAGACTCCCAAAATCAGCCACCTCTTGGTGGGGGAATCACAAACATATGCCAAAAAGGAAGCCTTGACATGGCTAGGAAGAAAGGTCGTTACCCCTTGAAGACCGCTTTGGTGCCATGAAGTTCCAAGCGTGCTAGGAAGAGCTTTTCCTTCGCAAATATGGCCTCGGATCACCGCTGGACACTCACAAGCTCCACCACCGAACAACCCCTCTTCTTCTTCCTCCGTCTTCCTTTCCCTTTCTCTCTCTAAACTTTTAGAAAGATGAAGGCAATAACAAAATGAGAATACGTTCTCTATTTTCGGCCTTAAGGAAGCAGGAAAGAAACTTAACCCTTGGATCCAAGCTGAGAAAAATGGACGGCTACAAAAAATCGGGAAGACCGATTTTCGTGTCCGACACGCCCTGTGACACGCCCGTGTCACAGGCCGTGTACTCAAAGCGGTGCTCAACCTGCCTTAACCCCGAAACAGATCACCACCACGGGATACGCCCCGTGTCAGCCAAGTCACGCCCGTGACATAAATCTGCCTTCCACGATCTGCGTTCGACGATTAGGCAACGATCGTCGAGCTCACCATTGATCGTCGAGCCCGCCAGCGATCGTCAAACAGCGCATTCGACGATTTTCGGTCGACGATCCCGCATGTTCGATAATTTCCGCTCGACGATCAGCGCGTTCGACGATATCCGTTCAAAGATCGGGCAACGATCGTCGAATTGGCCCAGCGCTCGACGATTGGCCCAGCATTCGACGATCTTCGTTCGACGATTCCGCGCGTTTGACGATTTCCCCAGCATTCGACGATTTCCGTTCGACGATTTGCCCGCCCACGAAGCCTTTGCTAAATCGTCGAGCTCAATTCGTTGAACACAACATTTCGTCGACCTGACGCTAAACCCGAGCGGGACACGCCCGTGTCCCCGGCAGTGTCACCCAAAATTTTGCTTGCTGAAAAAAATTGGGCTGTTACAAGACCACCCCTTCCCCAAGGGTGAATTCCACAGGAGACCGATTTTCAGTTCCAACATTTTGGTGCGGTGAGCGTGGATCATGGTCAGTTCCAACATTTTTGTGATTGTACTTAGCCAAAGTAAAGGGGGTCATCGGCACGTTCCAAACTTTCTCCATCCAGCACGTGCCCCGGGAGGAAAGTGAGCAGGTCGATCAGCTCGCAAAGCACGGTCCTCGGGTGGGAAGTACCATCACCGACCTATTCCGCCCTTCCATCGAAGAAGGAGAGCTCATGGAGATAGATCAACGGACTTCATGGATGGACCCAGTTGTAGCTTTCCTTTCCGCGAGAGAGTATCTGGAGGGGCAGATAAGAAGAAGCTAAGGCATAAGTAGGCGTACTACCTCCTCCAAGACGGGCAGCTGTACAGGCTGACACTCTCGGGGATGTTGGCTCGTTGCGTGGCCGAGGAGGAGGTACAAATAATCTTGGAGGAAGTCCACTCCGGAGAGTGTGGGAGTCTCTCCGGATGTCGGACCCTGGAAGGGAGGATTGTCAGACAAGGGTACTTCTGGCCCACCCCGGGCCATGATGCAACGGAGTTCGCAAGAAGGTGCCATAAGTGCCAGCTGTTTGCCCCCCTCCAGCTACAGCCGGCACAACGACTCAAAAGTATCACGGCCCCCTGGCCCTTCGCCATTTTGGGAATGGATTTGGTTGGGCAATTCCTCCAGGCCAGTGGGCAGAGGAGGTTCCTCCTAGTAATGATCGATTACTTCTCCAAGTGGTTGGAAGTGAAGGCGCTGACCAAGGTGACCTCCCAGGTTATCAGGAACTTTGTTTGGGGGGAGATCATCTGCAGCCATGGGCTGCCCTAGGCCATCGTCAAGGACAACGGGCCCCAGTTCTCCAGCGCTGAGTTCACTAGTTTCTGCAAACAGCTTGGAATCGACCTCAGGTTCGCCTCGGTCCATCACCCCAGGAGCAACGAGTAGGTGGAGTTCGCAAACAAAATCATCGTCAACCTCCTCAAGAAGAAAGTGGAGAATTTGAAGGGGAGCTGGGTGGAGCAGCTTCCCGCGGTTCTATGGGCTCTAAGGACCACCCCTAAGAAAGCTACAGGAGAGACCCCCTTTAGGCTCTCCCATGGGTACGAGGCAGTGCTCCCCTTGGAATTTGAAATTCAAACACCTCGGGTTGTCGCGACAGGGGAAGGAATGGAAGAATGGCAAGCCGAGAACGAGGAAGTGCTGAGGCTCTCCATTGACATGGTGGAAGAGTGATGCTTAAGATCACGGCAGTGAACCGGTCGCACAAGTAATATAAAATGGGGGTTTTCCCAAGTATCGCTCTCTCAAGGAACACAGTAAGGTGGAGTTAATTTCGAGGAGGACTTGAGATTGAAGTCCTCAGGTCGGAGCTAACTAAGGGGGGTTTTGATGTTTGCGGAAACAGAAAATAAAAGGCTAACAACTACTCCTATGCAACGCCGCTATGCGATGCTTCGCCAAGCAGGATGGAAGACTAGTCGGGCCGCTATACACCGAATCACTAGGCGGATGGGCGAGTAGGCTTGCGGATGAGGTGATGAGAATGGCGGAATGAGGGTCGTGATCACCTCTTCGCTATGCACGCCACTAGCAATTGCTAGTGCGGCAAGGGTGGATGGTGGTGGATGGAATTTGGCGCACCTCAAGAAAATAACAGAAATAAGAAATCACATAGACATGTTTTGATACAAATGTATATTACACTAAGTATAGCTTCATCAAATACAAAGAGTTCAACTAAACTGTCAAAAACAAGAGAAGAAAAGTGTGCGAAATCGACCGAATCCGAAGCCTTGCTGAGGATTCACGGTCGGAGTCGTCAGGTTGTCAATCCGCGTCCAAGCTCGGTCCGCAACTGCGTCCGGGATAGTGAAGGGCTGTCACCACCTTCCAATGGCCCATCTTCTTCGTGTCACGATCCGGTGGAGGATGGCACAACTTCTCCTAGCTTGGTGAAGAAAGCTAGGTCAAGCTCTTCTTGAAGCTCAAAGATGAAGGAGGAGGCCGAGAGGAAGCTCCGGCTTGGATTTGGCTGTGAACGCTTGCCCGGAGCACCTCCCTAGTGTGGAGATTGAAGGAGGACGGCGGAATCCCTCCTCGGAGATGAAAACGGCGGAGGAAAATGAGCGATCTCTGGATCCTCCGAATTTGGGCGAGACCTGCACTATTTATACAAAAGTAGAAATGAAAAATGCGCACGATCACAGGCGCACGACCAGTGGTCGTGCGCACTATGTACTGTGCTCGTGCGCACTGGCATGGAATATCAGGAAGAAGAACTGGGATAATGCGCACGAGTAGTGGCGCACGATCAGTGGTCGTGCGCACTAAGTCCAATGATCGTGCGATTACCCAGACAGGACTCCAGAAATGAGGAATCAATGCACACGATCAGTGGCGCACGACCGGTGGTCGTGCGCAATATGTCCAGTAGTCGTGCACTTACCCCAGGCTGATTCTGGAAAACGTAGAGAAGTGCACACGATCAGGGGGGCACGACCAGTGGTTGTGCGCATTAGATCCCATGATCGTGCGCAGTATTCCTGTTTCACAACCATCCCGGAACATGCACACGACCCCTGTACCGAAAGGAAAAACCAATCACTAATCTGTGCAAACATTCCAGACAATCACAAAAGGGAGTACAAACTATAAAAATAACAAAATACACAACCACGGGCATAAATGTGCACTTCCTATGGAAATAAAGATAAGATGAGATATGAACGAAATAGAACTAAAAGTGAAGTGCAAACACCTGAAAACTAGCCCAGATGAGTCTGAAAAACCCTATATAAATCGGACTCATCAAAGAGCTGAGGGACATTTCCGCCATCCGACAGGAAGAGGTGAATAGGCGGATGGCCAAGTACTTCGACAAGCGCGTCAGAGTCAAACAGTTTGTGGAAGGGGACTGAAAGATATGGTACCTAAACACCTAGAGGGGGGGGGGGTGAATAGGTGACCTAAACCTTTTTTGACTTTTGTTTGGCAGCACAACAGTTTTTCACTGATTACTACAGCTAACAGCAAATACAGAAATTAAGCATTCAATTCACAGCACAGCACAGCACAGAAGACACACTAATTTTATAGTGGTTCCCCAATCTTTGGGTACATCCACTTTCCCCCTTCGCCTATCTAGCAGTGTACTAGATTCGGCCAAACTTCTCCACTAGCTCAGAACCCAACAAGGTTCCTACCTCAGGCCCAAAGCCTTACACTCAGCCAAAAGGCCTACACTCAGCCACCCAGGCCTACACTCAGCCAATCAAGGCTTACACTCAGTCAATTAAAGGCCTACACTCAGAGTTCTTCAACTCCTACACTCAGGCACCAAGCCCTACCCTCAGCCTTTATAAAATAGGCTTACAATCACTCAGATCCAATGGATCTTACAAGTTTAAAATAGAAATTACAAATGCTAACTCTACAACTCAGAAAGGATGAGAGGAGTTGAGAGTTTCTTGAAGAGTTCTTGGAAGAACTCAGCTTGATCCAAACTGACTTAGCTTTCTTCAAAGCTTCTTGAGTAGAACTGAATTAGTCTGAATCTACTGCAGTTGATCCTTGATCTCTGCTTCTTGAAATCCAGATGACTCTGAATTGTTCTTCTCAGCCTTAGTTCCAAAGACTGAATCCTTGGTTGGAGCTCTCTCTCTCCAACTACTTAGATCTGCAGTTGGACTGCCTGATCTTCTTGTGTTGATCCTCTATGTATCACTTCTTGATTTAATCTGATCAACCACTTCAATTATTCTCACAACAAGTAATGATTGTGAACAACTTAACCACTTAACAACTTTTTTGTAAACTGTGGGTGCCTATTTATAGGCTTCCTTTATGGTAACCGGCTGATCCGATTTATAACAGACTTTTGACTTCTTTGACAGTTGCTGTAGACCGGCTGGATTGGCAGCTGTCATGTCAACCAGTCACTTCTTGAAATCTCACTAACTGTCAGTTAGTGTCGAGACTTTCTGTTCTTAAGTGTCGACACTTATAGACCAAGTGTCGACACATGTTGTGTAAGTGTCGACACAAGTCTACAAGGTGTCGACACAATTCCTTGTATGTCTCGACACAGTTTCTTCTGCATGTGTCGACACTGAAATTGAGTGTCGACACAAGTACTTGCACTTCATTCTTTATCTGTATTCTTCTAAGTGTCGACACATCTCCTTTGTGTCGACACATCTTCATGTGTTGAAACTGTCAAGTGTCGACACTGCTTCTTGGTGTCGACACAAGTCTTCAATCTTGTTTCTTCAGCTGAGTGTCGACACATTCCTTTAGTGTCGACACTTGTACTTAGAATATTTTACAACTTTTTTGTTCTTTGCTAAGTGTCGACACAGCTCCTTGTGTCGACACTTTCTTCAAGTGTTGAGTCTTCTGGTTATGTGTCGACACATTGTGCTGAGTGTCGACACAATCTTCAAGTGTTGACTCCTTTGAGTGTGTGTCGACACATTGTGTTGAGTGTCGACACATTCTTCATATTTTGACTCTGCTGATTGAGTGTCGACACATTGTGTTGAGTGTCGACACTTGTACTTAGTCTCTGCAGAATTTTGCTGAGTGTCGACACAACTCCAAGTGTCGACACTTTCTGATGTAGACTCAGCTCTTCTAGGTGTCGACACTTCTGCCAAGTGTCGACACAGCTTTTCTGCATTCTTCTACACAGAGTGTCGACACAACTCCAAGTGTCGACACTTTCTGACTGGTGTCGACACTTCTTCCCAGGTGTCGACACAATGACTCCAAGTGTCGACACTGCTTGTCTGGGTGTCGACACAAGCTTTCTCAAGTGTCGACACTTTCCCTCTGGGTGTCGACACATGGACTTAGAAATTTTCAGCTTCAGTCCAGTGTATAACTAACCTGCACAAGTAACTCAAACAAACATCAAATACATTCTGATGTATATCATTGAGTTAGGTGAGGCTTCTTCAAATCAGGTACATTTGACCAATGTACCCAACAATCTCCCCCTATTTGGAGAAGTCATAACCCTTAGTCAATGATATACACCACTCATAATTAAAAATTACAAAATGATGTAAAACATATAAATGACAACAGGGTAAACTTGAACATGTAATAAAGCACACATGTATACTTATTAAACATTGCAGAACAATTAAGAAACACACATATTTCAGAACATTCATACTATATTTATCATATACTGTTCCAATAATGTTCCTTATACATTTTCAATGAAGTATTACAATGTTTTTCACTCAACAGATTACAACAAGCATCAAGTTAATTCCTAATCTAGTGCTGATCAGGTTCTTTAATAACAATGCCTTTTCCAGCTTTAACTTGAGCTTTCACAGCAGCAGCAGCAGCAGGCTCAGCTTCAGCAGTCTTCTTCCCTTTAGAGTCCTTCTTCTTCTGTTCTTCAGCCTTGATCTTTTGTCTTTCAAAATAATGATAGGGCTTAGGAAAGTACTTGCTAGGCTCCACAGCTGTTGGAGGTAGCTTTCCTAACTTAGCCTTCCTTCTATATTGGACAATTGCTTCCTGCCTACTCTCATGCTTTCTCCATTCAGCCTCTGAGAACCACTTGTTCCTCTCATGGGCATTGTCCTTGGCTGCTTTCCAGGCTGTAAGAATTATGTTCCTAGAAGTAGGGCTCCACTGTTCAAAATCTGGCTTTTGCTCAGCAATTTCCCTAAACTTCTTCTTTGACAGCCTAGTTTCTTCTTCCTTGTCCAAAGCCTCTTGCATTGCAGCTGTGATAGGTTGAACAACCTTTTCCAGAATAATATTAGGCTTGCCAGCAGGTGGACTATACATTGTGCTTATATCTGCATGAATCATGTCAAAGTCTGGAGGTGGATAGATTACATCAGCCACTGCTTGTTGCTCACCTCCAAGATATGTGCCTTGAATGCCAGAGTCAGCTACATTGTCATCATCACAAAGGGGAGGATAGCCCAGTGTAGCCCTGATGGAATTTGATATCCATTTTGCATGTTCAGAACTGGCCTTGACTAACACTCTCTCCCCCTTTATGACTTCTTGGGCTACATGATCTCTCACATCATCTTTCTGGAATCTGATTTGGCTATCCAAATACCTGATGCCCTCTTTAAAGAAAGGTCTAAGCTTTGTAAGCTGTTCTGAAATGACCTTCTGGGAATCTTTTATGGCAGTCTGTACAGCAGCAATCTCTGCTTGAAAGAGTTTATCAAAATCAGCTTTGGCAGCAGCAGAGGAAGTGGAAGGTTCATCTGATTTATTCTTGAGTTCTGTGACTATTGCATTGTGAGATGCAGTCAAATTATCATTCATCCTTAACTGATTCTCCAGCACATAGCCTTGCTTTAGTGCTATATCATCCACTTTCTCTTTGATGGTTTCTTGATGTTTAGCCAGATAGACTACTGCATGAGCACCCTTGGTAAAACAATCAGTCATTTCCCTTTTATTAAGGTTCATTTCAAACCTTATTGACTTGATTTCCTGGCCCAGATCAGATTGTAGTGCTTTGTGCCCTTCATCAACATAAGTTTCTAAAGCTTTCCTTTGTTCATCCATCTTGATTTGCAAGGCAAGCAATAGAGCACTGTAATCAGTGGATGGAGCTTGTTGAACTAAGGAATGTTGAGCAACTGTTTGGAGAGCCTTCTTATAGCTCTGGCTTCTTCTTTTGAAAACAAAGAACTTCTTTTTCTTAGCTTGCTCAGCTTCATCATCTTCAGAGTCTGATGTACTGGCTATATCCACCCTATCCTTAGGGCTGGATTGTTTGTCAGTATGCACATCTTGTGCCTTCTCAGTATCTAGCCTTATAGGCTCTTCCACAACTTCTATGTTCTCCCCCTCAGCAGCAGCATTCTTTACTGTATCAGCATCATTCTTTTCCATATCAAAATCATCCTGATCTAAATTCAGAAATAGATCTTCCATGGTATATTCTGGTGGAGATTGTGCAGGAGATGTACTTGGTTCTTCAACCACTTTATCAGGTATCACAACAGATGTGTCTGGAAGAACAACATCTGGTTCTTGGTGTGCTTGCTGAGTTGGCTGATGGTCATCAGACAAATCAGAATTTGTTATAGAAAAATTCAAAGTATTAAGATCAACAAGTACCTCTTGAATGAGGAGGGTGGCTTGTTCACTCTCCAGTGTAGATGGTTCTGCTACACCTGGAAGCTCCCCCTGGATGTCAGCTGCTTCCTGAGGAGCAGGTGTCTTCTCTGCAGCCACATCAACTGGACTTTCAGGAGTGAAGACCACATGTTCTTCACTGCCTGAGCTGCTGGAGGACTCTTGAGGCACAGCAGCAGTCTTCCTCTTCTTCCTGGGAGGAGAGTCTTTCTTAGAAGCTTGCTTTTCAGGGGTGGTCAAGTCCTTTGACACCAGCACCCTTTCCCATCTAGAGAATATCCTTGAGTCCATTCTCCTCATATGATTGATCTTAGTTCCTGCAGCAGTGCTCATTACCTCTGGAATTGATCCAGCCAGGTAGAGACTTAGTATCCTGCCCAGATTGGGCTTCTTCAGGCTTTCTTTTACTTTCTCATAAACCACCATTGACCAATCTGTTTTCAGAGTGAAGATGATTCTGATCATGACTTCAAACATGGAGGCAGACACCCTGTCATGTCCTCCTGGCTTGCTCAGTATTACCTTGCCCACTATTTCAGACAAGAACTTGCCTTGATTATTCATACCTTTTCTGTTAAAGACTGATCCCACCTTCATCTTTGGATCCAGTCCACACCAAGTAAGAGCTTCCCTGGTCTTAGAAGCAGTTACTTCCTCTTCACCTTGAACTTTAGGTAGCTGAAGTACCTTTCTTAAAGACTTGGGTGAAATTTTGACCTTGGTGCCATGCACCCTTGACTTAATCCTGTAGCCTGAGTCATCTACAGACGCGCCAGAAAGAAATTCAATGACTTCCTTCTTCCATATTTTCGTTGGTTCTGAAACCAAGAACTCCAATCCTGAATTGGCAATTAGGGTTAGCACTGATTTGATTTCTTGGTCGCTGTCGTCAAATGCGCCTCGCACAAGCTCATAGCCTTCGTTTACGTTCTCTTCCAGCTTGGGAGCCATTAGGGTTTTGAGAATTAGTCTTGAGATGAGAGAAATGTCGACACAAGAGTTTAGGTCTCGAAACTTTGAAAGCGTGTCGACAATCAAAGACAGAACCCTATTTATACCTTTCTTGTTTGAAGACGAACAGGCGGGATGAATTTCTAATGATGTGTCGACACTGTCAATAAGTGTCGACACTGACTTATAATGTCTCGACACTCATGTGTCGACACAAATTTAGTCAACAGATTTTATGTGTCGACACTTGGTTAAGTGTCGACACCACTATACTCGACATGTGTCGAGACTTTACTTAGAAAAATTCTGAGTAAAACTTAAGTGTCGACACTTTATTGGATGTGTCGACACCTACTCGACATGTGTCGACACTAACATTCTGAAGTGTCGACACTAACTTCCTAGATGTGTCGACACCATTTTCCTGAAGTGTCGACACTTACTATTCTGTGTCGACATAGACTTGTCTATGTGTCGACACCTTTTTTTTTGTTCTGTATACTTAGTCTAAATTTATCATACCTAGTTCAATTTTGAACCTATTAAACTTAGCTTCTTCTAAGGGCTTAGTAAACATATCAGCTATCTGATTATCTGTTTTAACATATTCAAGTGCAATATCATTTCTTTCTACATGCTCCCTAAGAAAGTGATATTTTATCTCAATATGTTTAGTTCTACTATGTGATACAGGGTTATTAGCTATGGAAATAGCACTTGTAGAATCACAATAAAGTGGAGTTCTACTTACCTGACATCCATAGTCTTCTAGCTGATGTTGAATCCACAGAAGTTGAGCACAGCAACTTCCTGCAGCTACATATTCTGACTCAGCTGTGGAGATGGCCACACTGGTTTGCTTCTTACTACTCCATGAAATGAGTCTTCCACCTAGGAATTGACAGGATCCAGTTGTGCTTTTTCTATCTTCTTTGCATCCTGCAAAGTCTGCATCTGAATAGCCTGTTAGATCAAAATCTCCATTCCTAGGGTACCAGAGGCCTAGATAAGGTGTGCCCTTTAGATATCTCAAGATTCTCTTGACTGCAGTCAAGTGAGATTCTTTGGGGCAGGCTTGATACCTGGCACAAACACATGTAGCATACATAATGTCAGGCCTACTTGCAGTCAAGTATAGTAGGGAGCCAACTATCCCTCTATACAAGGTTTCATCCACAGGTTTCCCTGCATCATCCTTGCTTAGAGACATACTTGACCCCATAGGAGTCTTCATGGTACTGGAGGAATCCATACCATATTTCCTTATGAGTTCTAGGGTGAACTTTGACTGACATATGGACAAGCCACTTTCAGTCTGTTTAACTTGGAGACCCAAGAAAAACTTCAGTTCTCCCATACTACTCATTTCAAATTGACTTTGCATAAGCTTTGCAAACTTTTTGCAAAGGCTACTTTCAGTAGACCCAAATATAATGTCATCTACATATATTTGGACAAGTATTACTTTGCCTCTAGATTCCCTAAGGAATAGAGTCTTATCTATTTTCCCCCTTGTGAACTTGTTCTCAATGAGGAAACTAGATAGGGTTTCATACCAAGCTCTAGGAGCTTGCTTTAACCCATACAATGCTTTCCTAAGTCTATAGACATAATGTGGAAGAGTAGGATCAACAAAACCTGAAGGCTGCTCCACATATACTTCTTCTTTTAAATTACCATTAAGGAATGCTGACTTCACATCCATTTGGTATACTTTGAATCCTTGGTAGGTTGCATAGGCCAAGAACATCCTGATGGCTTCCAGTCTGGCTACTGGAGCAAAGGTTTGATCAAAATCAATACCTTCTTCTTGCCTATATCCTTTTGCAACCAGTCTTGCCTTATTCTTAATGATGACTCCTTGTTCATCTAACTTGTTTCTGTAGATCCACTTTGTTCCTATCACATTGTGATCTTTAGGCTTAGGAACTAAGTCCCAAACCTTGCACCTCTTGAACTGGTTTAGCTCTTCCTGCATAGCTTCAGTCCACTGTGGATCTTGTATTGCTTCTTCAAATTTCTTTGGTTCTATTTGAGACAGAAAACTTGAATATACTGCAGCATTCTGATTTCTGCTCCTTGTCTGAACACCTTGTCTTGGATCTCCAATGATCAGCTCCACTGGATGATCTCTTAGATGCCTGTTGGCTGGAGGCATCCTTACTTCTGGTTGTACTTCTTCAGCATCTTCATCATGCTGAGTTCCTTGAACTTCTTCAGCTCCTGGTACATGTAGTTCTCCCCCTGGACATAAGCCATCTTCTTCTACTTGCTGTCTTGCAGCAGGTACATCTTCCATGGTTAGCTTGTCCATCTTCTTAGAAAGACCTGTGGGGCTGCACACACTACTAGACAACTCATTGTTAATAAGAAGTGTCTCATCAAAAACTACATGCACAGACTCCTCTACAACTTGTGTAGTCAAGTTGTAGACTCTATAAGCCTTACTATTACTGCTGTACCCAACAAACACTCCCTCTTGGGATTTGGCAGCAAACTTAGTTAAGTAAGACTTCCCATTGTTAAGTATGAAGCATTTACAACCAAAAATCCTGAAATAGGATAGATTTGGTTTCCTGCCTTTCACTACTTCATAGGGGGTCTTGTTTAACCTTTTAGTGATGGTAGCCCTATTTATCACATGGCATGCAGTGTTTACTGCTTCAGCCCAGAAATATTCTGGCAGTGATGAATCACTTAATAGGGTTCTACCAGCCTCTATCAAGGTTCTATTTTTCCTTTCAGCAATGCCATTTTGCTGAGGTGTTCTAGGTGAAGAGAATTCTTGAAATATCCCATAGTCTTCACATAATTTTGTCATGCTTTCAGATTGAAACTCTGTACCATGGTCACTTCTAATTTTGACCACTGTACAGTTCAATTCATTCTGAATTTGCCTAACAAAACTGTGGAAGACACTAGGTGTTTCAGATTTCTGCTTTAAGAAGAACACCCAGGAAAACCTTGAGTAGTCATCAACAACTACAAAGGTGTAGACCTTCCTACCTAAGCTGTGAACTGGCATTGGACCAAATAGATCCATATGCAAGAGGTATAAACACCTCACAGCATCCTTGTTGTCAATGCTTCTAAAGGTGGATTTAGTCTGCTTGCCCTTTTGACAAGCTGAGCAAATGCCATCTTTGACACACTTAACTTGAGGACCATTCCTCACTAACTCTTTACTAAAGAGTTTGCCAATAGTCTTGTAATTAAGATGAGCAAGCCTCTTGTGCCACTTGACACATTGAGAGACTGTCTCATCAGCTACAAGACAAACTGGAGAACTATTGTTCTCAACCATAATGTCTAAACAATAGACATTTCTCTTCCTATAACCTGTCAAAATGATCTTTTGATCACTTGACCTCTTGATATGACAACCATTTTTAACAAATGAGATGTCATACCCTACATCACTTAATTGACTTATACTAATGAGGTTATGTTTCAAACCTTTAACATAAGCCACTTGAGTAATGGTAACAAAGTTAGAAGAAATGTTACCAAACCCTTTGATGATTCCTTTTTCAGAACCACCAAAGGTCACCTTTGGACCATTTTTGATTGGGATGTAGTCCTTCAGTAGTCCCCTAGTTCCAGTCATGTGTCTGGAACATCCACTATCCAAGTACCATGTAGGGGTATGGCCACTTGGATTTTCCTGCAAAACAAATTAATGAACCTTAGAACCCAATGGTTTCTTGGGTCCTTGGTAACTGTTAGCTTGCAAATTAACAAGGCTACCTACTGGCTTTCCACCAGGTATCTTGTTACTACTTTTGGCACTAACATTGTGCCAACAGTCCAAAGCAAAGTGGCCAACTTTGCCACAGCACCAACATTCAAATTTGTTGTACCTTTGCTTAGGTACAGACTTGGCTGTCTTAACTACAGCAGTCTTAGTGAATGTTGGGGCTTTGCCCTTGGACTTGGACTGATTCTGAACAGTCCTAGCTGGATTAACAAATCCCAGTCCAGTCTTTCCTTTATGATGAACAAAATCATCAATCAAGGGTAGCACTGATTTAGGTTTTGAAAACCTAGCTACTAGCTCTTTCTCCTTCTGAAGATTAATCTCCAGTTTCTTAATTTGATCATTCTTAAATGTAATAGTACCCATCTGAATCACAGTAATGTGTTTCAGCCTGGCCACTTCATTCAGTTTTTGATCATAATTCTTCTCATAATCTATTGCAGCTGCCTTGAGATCAGCAATTTCCTTGGCCAAATTTTTGGCTAGGGTCTTGCTTTTCTTATAGGCTTGCAATAGTACTTGATATTCATCTAGGAGTTGATGAATATCTCCCTCAGACTCAGATATATTCTCATCACTTGATGAAGAATAATCTGACTCTGAACTAGAACTGAAATCAGAACTTTGAGTTAAACCTTGTACCTGACTGGGTCCTGGCTGCTCCAGGTTTTTGGTACTTTCAGTCAAAGCCATCAGTCCTTGGCTTTGACAGTCTTCTTGCTCATAGATAGATTCCATGATCTGCATAAACTCTTCTTCTTCTTCAGCAAATAGCCCAATATAGGCTTCAGCATCTGTCTCAGTGTCTGAAGAAGACATATCTGAAAGAGTCTTCTCATTCTTTGCAACAAAGGACTTCTCCTTCTTTCCTTTGAAGTGTGTTTTCTTTTTGTCACTGGATTCTTTCCTTCTTTCAGGACAGTCTGCAATAACATGGCCCTGTCTATTGCAGCAGTAACAAATTATCTTGGATCCAGTTGCCTTACTAGTCTTGGTCCTTTTCTTGTCCTTCTTTGAAGGCTTCTTTTCCTGATACTGAACCTCTTTCCCTTTGGAAGATGAAGGTCTAGACCTCCACTGTTTCTTCTTAAGGAACTTCTGAAAATGTCTGGTGAATGCAGCAAAGTCTTCATCACTTTCACTGCTTGTAGATTTTGTACTTTCTGACTCTTCAGATTCTGATTCAACTACCTCAGGAGGAGGAGTTGATGACTTAGTCCTGCTCTTTCTGGGTACATCTGACTTAAAGGCAACAGTCTTTTCTCTGTATTCAGTCCTTGTTGACTTTTCTTCTTCTTTTCTCACTGACAATTGCATCTCATAAGATAACAACTTGCCAAAAAGTGTGGGAGGAGGAATTTCTCCCAACTTTGCCATTTCTCTGATGGCACAGATCTTGGTGTCCCAGTCTTTGGTGAGGGACCTTAAGAATTTATCATTCAACTCATAGTTTGTGAACTCTCTTCCATATGACATGAGTTCATTTACAATTCTATAAAATTTCTTGTAGCATTCAGTGATGCTATCTCCTCTTCCTTGCCTAAAGCTCTCATATTCTTGATTAAGCAAGGACTTCCTATCTTGCCTTACTTCTTCAGAACCTTCCATATAGACAATGAGGGTGTCCCACATTTCTTTTGCAGTTTTACAGTGAATAAGGTTCTGGAAGGTGGCATCATCAATTGCACTAACTATTATATTCTGTGCTCTTTTGTCCATGGTTGCTAGGACAATCTCATCCTTGGTCATTTCAGAGAAATCCTTTGGAGTCCTCTGATTTGCATCCAATACTGAAATCTTCATGGGCACATATGGCCCTTCTTTGACTGTGATGTATATCCTAGGGTCAGAGGCTTCCATAAAAAGCCTAACCCTCTCTTTCCAGATCCCAAAGATCTCTTTTCTGCATATAGGTAGTTTCATTGAACCCAACTCCTTATGATTCTCTGAAGAACCCATGTTCTTGATTTTCTTGAAACTGTTTCCTGTTTCCTGACTTATACTGAATCTGCCAAACTGGATCTCCTCAGACAGTTAGTCCTGATTTTGAGGAACCTGGCTCTGATACCACTTGAAAGATATGGTACCTAAACACCTAGAGGGGGGGGGGGGGTGAATAGGTGACCTAAACCTTTTTTGACTTTTGTTTGGCAGCACAACAGTTTTTCACTGATTACTACAGCTAACAGCAAATACAGAAATTAAGCATTCAATTCACAGCACAGCACAGCACAGAAGACACACTAATTTTATAGTGGTTCCCCAATCTTTGGGTACATCCACTTTCCCCCTTCGCCTATCTAGCAGTGTACTAGATTCGGCCAAACTTCTCCACTAGCTCAGAACCCAACAAGGTTCCTACCTCAGGCCCAAAGCCTTACACTCAGCCAAAAGGCCTACACTCAGCCACCCAGGCCTACACTCAGCCAATCAAGGCTTACACTCAGCCAATTAAAGGCCTACACTCAGAGTTCTTCAACTCCTACACTCAGGCACCAAGCCCTACCCTCAGCCTTTATAAAATAGGCTTACAATCACTCAGATCCAATGGATCTTACAAGTTTAAAATAGAAATTACAAATGCTAACTCTACAACTCAGAAAGGATGAGAGGAGTTGAGAGTTTCTTGAAGAGTTCTTGGAAGAACTCAGCTTGATCCAAACTGACTTAGCTTTCTTCAAAGCTTCTTGAGTAGAACTGAATTAGTCTGAATCTTACTGCAGTTGATCCTTGATCTCTGCTTCTTGAAATCCAGATGACTCTGAATTGTTCTTCTCAGCCTTAGTTCCAAAGACTGAATCCTTGGTTGGAGCTCTCTCTCTCCAACTACTTAGATCTGCAGTTGGACTGCCTGATCTTCTTGTGTTGATCCTCTATGTATCACTTCTTGATTTAATCTGATCAACCACTTCAATTATTCTCACAACAAGTAATGATTGTGAACAACTTAACCACTTAACAACTTTTTTGTAAACTGTGGGTGCCTATTTATAGGCTTCCTTTATGGTAACCGGCTGATCCGATTTATAACAGACTTTTGACTTCTTTGACAGTTGCTGTAGACCGGCTGGATTGGCAGCTGTCATGTCAACCAGTCACTTCTTGAAATCTCACTAACTGTCAGTTAGTGTCGAGACTTTCTGTTCTTAAGTGTCGACACTTATAGACCAAGTGTCGACACATGTTGTGTAAGTGTCGACACAAGTCTACAAGGTGTCGACACAATTCCTTGTATGTCTCGACACAGTTTCTTCTGCATGTGTCGACACTGAAATTGAGTGTCGACACAAGTACTTGCACTTCATTCTTTATCTGTATTCTTCTAAGTGTCGACACATCTCCTTTGTGTCGACACATCTTCATGTGTTGAAACTGTCAAGTGTCGACACTGCTTCTTGGTGTCGACACAAGTCTTCAATCTTGTTTCTTCAGCTGAGTGTCGACACATTCCTTTAGTGTCGACACTTGTACTTAGAATATTTTACAACTTTTCTGTTCTTTGCTAAGTGTCGACACAGCTCCTTGTGTCGACACTTTCTTCAAGTGTTGAGTCTTCTGGTTATGTGTCGACACATTGTGCTGAGTGTCGACACAATCTTCAAGTGTTGACTCCTTTGAGTGTGTGTCGACACATTGTGTTGAGTGTCGACACATTCTTCATATTTTGACTCTGCTGATTGAGTGTCGACACATTGTGTTGAGTGTCGACACTTGTACTTAGTCTCTGCAGAATTTTGCTGAGTGTCGACACAACTCCAAGTGTCGACACTTTCTGATGTAGACTCAGCTCTTCTAGGTGTCGACACTTCTGCCAAGTGTCGACACAGCTTTTCTGCATTCTTCTACACAGAGTGTCGACACAACTCCAAGTGTCGACACTTTCTGACTGGTGTCGACACTTCTTCCCAGGTGTCGACACAATGACTCCAAGTGTCGACACTGCTTGTCTGGGTATCGACACAAGCTTTCTCAAGTGTCGACACTTTCCCTCTGGGTGTCGACACATGGACTTAGAAATTTTCAGCTTCAGTCCAGTGTATAACTAACCTGCACAAGTAACTCAAACAAACATCAAATACATTCTGATGTATATCATTGAGTTAGGTGAGGCTTCTTCAAATCAGGTACATTTGACCAATGTACCCAACAGGGACTTGGTACTAAAGAAGGTGGATGCAGCAGGGAGGTCGACATCCGTAGGGAAGCTCAACCCAGCTGGGAAGGACCATTTATTATAAAGGAGGCTTTAAAATCGGGAGGTTATCGACTCCAAAATATGTAGGGCGAGACCCTAAGTCTCACCTGGAGTTGTGACGACCTAAACGCTTTTTTCCTTGAAGCTTTTAAGTTGTGCCTTGATTTTTAATGAAAATTCTTTGGTATGCCAATATTTTCTCTATGAGTTCGCATGAAGGAATAAAGTGAACTTGGACCCAGAGAAGATCCCGCTGTTAGGCTCTCACCTAGCTGGCAGGGCTGGAAGTCACTCGGTGTCATCCTTAGCCTCGAGCAGGTCCCGCTGTCAGGCTCTCACCTAGCTGGCAGGGTTGGAAGTCACTCGATGGTGTTATTAATAGACCCCGAGCAGATCCCGCTCTCAGGCTCTCACCTAGCTGGCAGGGCTGGAAGTCACTCGGTGTCATCCTTGGCCTTGAGCAAATCCCACTATTAGGCTCTCACCTAACTGGCAGGGCTAGAAGTCACTCGATGGTGTTAGTAATGGACAGCGAGCAGATCCCGCTGTCAGGCTCTCACCTAGCTGGCAGGGTTGGAAGTCACTCGGTGTCATCCTTGGCCTCGAGCAGATCCTGCTGTCAGGATCTCACCTAGCTGGCAGGGATGGAAGTCACTCGATGGTGGTGTTAGTAGTGGAACCCGAGCAGATCCCGCTGTCAGGCTCTCACCTAGCTGGCAGGGCTGGATTCACTCGGTGTCATCAATGGCCTCGAGCAGATCCCGCTGTCAGGCTCTCACCTAGATTGCAGGGCTGGAAGTCACTCGATGGTGTTAGTAATGGACCCCGAGCAGATCCCGCTGTCAGTCTCTCACCTAGCTGGCATGGCTGGAAGTCACTCGGTGTCATCCCTGGCCTCGAGCAGATCCCGATGGCAGACTCTCACCTAGCTGGCAAGGCTGGAAGTCACTCGATGGTGTTAGTAATGGACCTCGAGTTGATCCCGCTGTCAGGCTCTCACCTAGCTGGTAGGGCTGGAAGTCACTCGGTGTCATCCTTGTCCTCGAGAAGATCCCGTTATCAGGCTCTCACCTAGCTGGTAGGGCTCGAAGTCACTCGATGGTGTTAGTAATGGACCCCGAGCAGATCCCGTTGTCAGGCTCTCACCAAGCTGGCAGGGCTGGAAGTCACTCGGTGTCATCCTTAGGCCTCGAGCAGATCCCGCTGTCAGGCTCTCACCTAGCTGGCAGGGCTGGAAGTCACTCGATGGTATTGATAGTGGACCCCGAGCAGATCCCGCTGTCAGGCTCTCACCTAGCTGGCAGGGCTGGGAGTCACTCGGTGTCATCCTTAGACCTCGAGCAGATCCCGCTGCCAGGCTCTCACCGAGCTGGCAGGGCAGGAATTCACTCGATGGTATCGGCCTTGAATCCGCCACGTAATGACCAATAAGTTTCGAATCTCAAGGAATAAGGTGGGACAGGTTCTGCACAGGCGAGTTTGGACTCGCCCAACCCACCTTGGCATCGGCAAAGTGGTGGCGAGCCGGGTCTCAGGACCTCGCTGAAGTTAGGCGAGCTAGGCCAAGGCACATCATGTAACACCCCCACCCGTCACATGACATATAACAGTGGGTCCGGCCGGGGCCCCACGCCATATAGCACAGACAAGCGAAGGAATTACGTGTGGAAATCAAAATCTATGCGTATCCTTAACTCATTCCATTCTAGCGCAGCATTTTTCTTGTTAGCATGAACTCAAACCAGAATGTCCACCAATATATAAATACCACATTTATATAGAACAACATCAGAAATGTATACAACTCACACACCCTGGCCTTATGGCCTTACAAGTTCCTCTTTCACATCAATGGTTTCGTACATCGGCACGCAGGCCGGCCACACATGAAATCCAATCATGATTCTGCACATAGCCTTCAAGGACTAAGAACACCAGGCTAGCCAATCCACTTATTCTTTCCAAACTGCAGCACCTGCAATTCATCATCCAAACCAACACAGAAAACAAAGTAACGGTCAGCATTGCTGACCCATTATAACGACCCTACCCCCTACCCGGGGTAGTGGTTCCTTCCCTGCATACAGTGCTTCCTTTCTCATCAAGCATCAGCAAACATCACCAAATCACATCATAGATAGATCATTCTCTTTATTCCACTAACTAACAAACACATCACATCACAAACGCTGGAGTCCACCAACGCTCCGTGCACTCAGGGCACCTTCTTGGCGTACCGGAATCCACCGTCGTACACCGCTGTCTCTCGAGGTTTTAACTTGTTGGTTGACCGGCCCTAGTCCACCAGCTCGTAGGCTGGCGACATCCCGCCCAAGCCACTCAGAGGTCCATCCTCACAGCATCACAAACAGAGCAGACCGACCCACACTATGTGGTGTAGCAAGCCGGGTTTATCTAAGCTCCCCAGGCATTGTCTACCCATTGATCCCCCTCCTAGTCCGATCGACCCACCCATGTGGTGCAGCAACCCGGGTTTAACTCGGCTCCCCTAGCATTGCCACCCATCGATCCTACCTTAACTGGATCAACCCACCCTAGTGGTGTAACAAACCGGGCGTATCTCGCACTAACCAGGCGTGCTACCAATTGATCATCTCATATCCAGGAGCTTCACCAAAGCCTCCTCACAATCATCACATCCATACATTCATCACAACAGAAATCTGTTTTGCACATCATCAAAGCCACGGTGTCTTCTCCGGTTTACCCATGAACATCACCAATCCAGACTACCGGTCCAGATGGGCTTCACACAGCATGCCTACGCCGTACTCTATATTTCTGGCTCTAAATGCAGACACAACAAAGGAATCACTTCCGCGATCCACCTCTTGGTGGAGGATTCCAAGCACATGCATAGAGAAAGGACTTCGATGTCCAAGAAGGAGATCGTTACCCTTGAAGATCGTTTCGGCGCCATGAAGTAGCCGGATGGAAATCACCGCCTCGGCTCTGCCTTCACGAATCTGCTCTCGGATCTTCGCTCCGCACTCCACAGCTCCTACAGCAGCTGGAAGACTCCCCCCCTCTCTCCTTAGGCCTTTCTTCTCTCTCTCTCTTGGAATGAAGATGAAGAAGAAGAAGAAGAAGAAGATAAGAGAATTTATCTTCTAATTCTCGGCCTCCTAGCCACCTGGACAAAGCCCAGCCCTTGGATCCAGGAAGAGGGAAACAAACGGCTCAGATCTGGCCAGAAAATCCTGAACACGGCCCGACACGCCCTGTAACGCCCCGAATTTTGTGTGCGAGTCGGTCACGGAAAAAGAGTTTTTGGTGCCTGTAGGGGTACACGGCCTAGGACACGGGCGTGTCCAAGGCCGTGTCTGGCTGGTGATTTTTTTGGCCGTTTTCAACCCGAGAAGGACACGGCCAGAAACACGGCCGGATGACACGGGCGTGTCATCCGACACGGGCGTGTGCCAACCCGTGTCCAGACCCGTGTCCTGAGGGGTCGTGTCCGTTGCCGTGGCGGTTATGCGTGACACGCCCTCGAACACGGGCGTGTCGAGGAACCCGACACGGGCGTGTCAGGTCAGACACGGGCGTGTCTTGGCCCGTGTGCGTTTCTCAGTTCGACGATCGTGCCTGGATCGAGGCACACGGCCTTGGACACGGCCGTGTGCCAAGCCGTGTGCGGCCCAGTTCTGGGAAATTTTGTGCAGATCCGAGCCGTCCATTTTCTTTAATTTAGATCTGACGGCCCAGATTAGTTTAGGCTCTGTTAAGGCCGGGAATAGGGAGTTATTCCCTCATTTTCTCTCCAAAATTCTCCCCTTCCAAAGTGAGAGAGGAGAGGAAGAAGAAGGAGGTTTCCGGCCGCCGGCGGAGCATCGGAGCGCCATTTCGAAATCGGAGAGCGGATCCGTGGAGGGAAGGTCATTGCGAAGAGTTCTAACCGCGTAGTTTTTCCATGGCGCCAAAACGGACTACAAGGGTAACGATTCTCAACTTGAGCGCTTGAAGCTCTTTCTTTCTGCATAGGGAATCCCGCTCCCGCGAGTATGCGGTGAGTGCGTGGTGTTCCTTGGGGTTGACGGGAATAGTCCCCCTTGTGTTGCATGTAGAGCCCGGAATCGTAAGTACGGGCATAGGCATTGTGTGTGAAGCCTACCCGGACGTGTTTTGTCTGGATCGGTGATGTTGCATTTGATATGGTTTTGCCGGAGAAGACTCCGTGCTTTGGATTTTCGGGTTTCCACGCGGTAGATTGCAGCAGGGATCCTTGAAGGTTAGCTTCAAGGCGCACCCGGAAAATTGAGCGGAAACGTGTTCTGCTAACTTGGCGGTCTGGGAACCGGCCTTGATCATAACTGGGTTATGAGACTGTTTTGGAAAATTTGGGATCCGAGAGAAGCTTGGCCCGCGCAAAGTTCCTTAAATTGGACATGCGGCGTGAGCAACGGGCAAGTGGAATTGGACCTAGGCTATGTGGTTCGGTGCGAGAGACCCGAAGACGGGGACTGGCCGTTGGCATAGTTGGAGCCTTAGACGGTGGTCAGAAAGGCTAAATGCTCACATGTGGTTGCCATCCTGGGGGTGGTGGTGGATGCACTGATGGGTCAGGGTCCACCATGAATGTGCCCTGAGTGCACGGGGTGTTTGGCCGTGCGAGCCTACACCTGTGGCGAATTATAATTGCGCTATATATATATTGTTGGCTAAAGTTTTGCAGGGAAAGAGCACCGCCGTCCCGAGTAAGGGGCGGGGTCGTTATAATTTGGTCGGCTTTTAGCTGACCGTTGCTTTATTTGCCACCGTGCGGTGGTATGTGCTTGCAGGTGCTGCGGAGCCGAGCGCCAAATAGCGGGCTGGAGCCCATGTTGCTGTGCTGGCCCTAGAAGGCCGTAGAATAGTTGTTTTTACATTTCTCATGTGTGGCCGGCCTGCGAGCCGATGTATGTAAGACATGTTATATTTATGAACATTTGTAAGGCCATAAGGCCATGTACCTATTTCAGTGTATTTGGGGTTCATTCCTGTTGTTGTAGCTGTGGACATTCATATTGATGGAATTAATTTTGGGTTCTTTCAACTTTAAAATCTTCCGCTAGAATGCTCTGTGATTAGGACGAGTAGTCTTATTAGATGGTTTGATTTATTCATTTAGTAACCCTTCCGTCTGTCTGTGGTATATGGCGTCGGGTTCCAGCTGGACCTTCTGTTATATGCCATGCGACGGATGGGGGTGTTACAATTTGGTATCAGACTTCTGGTTACGGTCAAGCTTAAATGAATTCGTGGGCGAATTCTTTTAAGGGGTGGTGAGCACATGTGTGCGTCATCGTTATAACATCAAAAAGAACCCATGAATGTCCACTTAGGAATGAAAATACACTTGTTTTGTGGAACCTGAGTGTTCCAATGATTGCTTTTAGCAATTTGTTTGTTGTCTAATCGTGTGTCTTTGCTATTATAGGCAGCTAGGAGCGGTGCTGGTCAGTCAGAGCGTCCGCAATCAGCGGAAAGTAGTGCACCAAGGGACGTGCCTGCTACACCTCCTTCAGCGGAAACCATCAGGATGGTGGCTGAAGCCGTGTTCGCAATGATAAATGCCCAACCTGCGGGGCAAATGCATCGCGCACCTCCTGCGGATGAGCAAGAACCGGTTAGGGCGGCAGAGCCGAGAGTGGTTGAACGCGCAGCAGTTGAGTTAGTAGAGCCGAGGAGAACTACGGAGCGGCAGCTAAAGCATGTGATGGGCTTTAATCCTCCGAGGTTTAATGGGGTTGGAACACCAACTCAAGCTGAGGACTGGCTCTCTTCCATAAAGAGGGTGTTGACGGCCACAATGACTGAGGAGTGGCAGAAGACCACCATAGCGACTTTTCTTTTGGAAGGTGAGGCGAGGCTGTGGTGGGACGAGTTGGAGTTTCATCTTCTAGTGGGAAGGCAAATTGCGGATGTGCCGATAGAAGAATTTTCAAGATTGTTCCTAGCCAGATTTGTACCTTCTGCTCAGAGGTTGGAGATGGAGAATCAATTTCTTGGGTTGACTCAGGGATCCAGAAGCGTGGACGAATATCTGCATGAGTTCACACGGTTGGGTCGTTATGCTGGTGCTATGTTTTCAGAAGAAGAGAGGAAGACCAACCGATTCTATGAGGGTCTTCGTGGCGATTTACAGTTACTCCTTGCTGGGCCTAAGGCGCAGGGCTTCCTAGCCTTGGTCAATTCGGCCCGATCGTTGGAAAAGGTCGCGAAGAAAGTTCAAGAGAAGAGGGACCCAGGAGAAAAGAAGACCGAGTTCAAGGTGCCAAGTCACAAGACAGGTTTCCGCAGATGGAACAAGAAGCGGAGGACTTCAAACTCAGCCCCTTCGGCTGATGCGTCGGGGGCAACTACAAGTCGAGTCCCCGGAGCTTGCTACAACTGCGGGAAGACGGGGCATTTTGCTCGGGAGTGTTGGAGCGGACGTCCAAAGTCCGAGAGGAGACCTGGAGCGACTTATGAGGAGAAAGGGAAGGCGGTGGAGTCAACCGCATCCCATCATGCTCCAGCCCAGCCTAGAGTCTACAACCTTGGTCTACAGGAGGCCATAAAGCAAGCAGACGTAGTGACAGGTATGAGTTAAATTACAGTGGTTTAACTTTTATAGTTGTTACCTTCGTACTTGTTAGCTTACGTTTGTTAATGCTAGGCTTTGTGTTAATCTTTGGGTTTCCGGCGAGAGCCCTTTTTGATACGGGAGCATCACATTCCTTCTTGTCTGAAAAGTTTATATCGCGCATCGGAGTTCCGTTCTCGATGGCAGAAAACAAGTTGGATGTGTTGTTGCCTAATGGGTGCTCAATGCGTGCGGATAGGATTTGTGTTGTGAAGATTCAGATTGGAGACCGGGAGTTTGATTTGCGGGCGTTGGTTCTACCATTAGTGGAGTTCGACGTAATTTTCGGTATGGATTGGCTCTCGGAGCAGAGTGCATGCATTGATTGCAAACGTAAAGAAGTTAAGTTGGGTCTGGACACTGGTCGGGAGACTACTTTTGCGGGCATGAAGGGGTCAGGGAAAGTTCTGATATCAGCCCTTCAGGTGTTCAAGGCAGTTCGGTCTGGGGCAGAACTATATGTCACTCTAGTGCAGACTTCGACGCCTAAGCCTAGTTTGGACAGCATCCCAGTTGTGTCCGAGTATCCTGATGTGTTTCCAGATGATCTCCCAGGAGCCCCTCCTCAGCGGGAGATAGACTTTACTATAGAGCTGGTACCGGGTGCCAAACCGGTGTCACGCTCCCCCTATCGGATAGCCCCAAGAGAAATGGCGGAGTTGAAGGTGCAACTGCAAGAGTTGCTAGAGCAAGGATATGTGCGTCCAAGTTCATCACCTTGGAGCGCACCAGTTCTCTTTGTTAAGAAGAAAGATGGGAGCTTGCGGCTTTGTATCGATTATCGGGAATTGAACAAACTTACGGAGAAGAACAAATATCCAATCCCGAGGATTGACGATCTATTTGATCAGTTGGTTGGGTCAACTGTATACTCGAAGTTAGATTTGAAGTCCGGTTACTATCAGTTGAGGATAAGGGAGAGCGACATTCCAAAGACAGCATTCAGTACGCGGTTTGGGCATTATGAGTTCACGGTTATGCCGTTTGGGTTGACGAATGCTCCATCCGTGTTTATGGATCTGATGAATAGGACGTTCAGAGAATACTTGGATCAGTTTGTGATAGTATTCATCGATGATATCCTGGTGTATTTGCGGTGCGAGGAGGATCATTACAAGCATTTACACATGGTGTTGGAGACATTGAGGAAAAGTCAGTTGTATGCAAAGTTCTCCAAGTGTGAGTTCTGGTTATCCTCGATAGCGTTCCTTGGTCATGTTGTCAGTGGAGAAGGTATAGCTGTGGATCCGGCGAAGATAGTGGCGATACGGGAGTGGCCTACTTTGACTACAGTGGCAGAGGTCCGGAGTTTTCTGGGGCTTGCTGGCTACTACAGGCGCTTCGTAGAGAACTTCTCGCGGATAGCACTACCACTCACGACGTTGACAAGGAAGGATCAGAAGTTTGTGTGGTCTTCGGAGTGCGAACAGGCTTTTGTAGAGTTGAAGAGGCGGTTAACCACGGCGCCTATTTTATGTTCGCCAAGTGGTACCGAAGGATTCGAGATTTATAGTGATGCTTCAGGTAGTGGTTTGGGCTGTGTTCTACTACAGCATGGGAGAGTGATAGCTTATGGTTCACGACAATTGAAAGTTCACGAGAGGAATTATCCGGTCCACGACTTAGAGTTAGCGGCCGTGATATTTGCTCTTAAGCTTTGGAGGCACTATCTGTACGGTGTGAAGGTGGATATTTACACCGATCATAAGAGTTTGAAGTACCTATTGGACCAAAAAGATCTGAACATGAGGCAGAGGAGGTGGATGGAGTTCTTAGGGGACTACACCTTCAAGATACACTATGTGCCTGGGAAGGGAAATGTAGTGGCGGATGCGTTGAGTCGTAAGATTCCCGCACAAGCCAACTGGTTATCAGTGCATGATAAGAGATTGGTCCAAGAGTTGGAGGCATTGGAGATATCTTGCGTTGACAAGCAGTCTAGTGCCGAGGCGAAACTGTTTTGGACAGAGGTGCAGTGTGACCTAGCGGATAGAGTTCGGAGGGCTTTGGTTCAGGATAGCAGCATGAAGCAAATCTTGGATGGATCTTTGGATGGGTCAAATTCCCAGTTTGTGGTTGAAGATGGGTTGCTAAGGAAGGACGGTCGTCTATGCGTTCCTAGTGCGGATAATATTCGGGAGGAGTTGATGTATGAGGCTCATCATACCAAATACTCAATCCACCCGGGAAGCACGAAGATGTATAGAGACATGAAGAAATTATTCTGGTGGCCGGGTTTGAAGAAGGATGTGGCGCTTTATGTGGCCAAGTGTCGTACTTGTGCATTGGTGAAGGCGGAATGTCAGAAGCCCGGAGGTTTCTTGAAATCACTTCCTATCCCAGAATGGAAGTTTGACGACATATCTATGGATTTTGTGCACGGTTTGCCGAAGTCGCAGAAAGGAAATGACGCCATTTGGGTGGTTGTTGATAGATTGACAAAGGTGTCGCACTTTATCCCAGTGAGAAAGGAGGATCCAGTGGAAAAGTTAGCCAAACTCTACGTGGATAATATTGTACGACTGCATGGTGTGCCTCGCAGTATTGTTAGTGATCGTGATGGACGCTTCACGTCAAATGACTGGAGGTTGGTGCATGGTCTGTTGGGTACTAAGCTAAAGTTCAGCACAGCCTTTCACCCGCAGACAGATGGCCAAACCGAGAGAGTCAACAGAACTATGGAGGACATGCTTCGCATGTGCGTCCTAGATTTCGGGAAGCATTGGGAGGATCACCTGTACATGGTGGAGTTTGCGTACAACAATAGCTTTCAGGCAAGCATTGGATTGGCGCCTTTTGAAGCTTTGTATGGGAGGAAGTGCCGTACGCCGTTGTCTTGGTTGGAGGCAGGCGAATCAAAGTTGTATAAACGTCAAGCGGTGGAAGATGCCACTTCAATGATACGGACAATTCAAGAAAGGCTGAAGATTGCTCAGGATAGACAGTCAAAGTACTACAATGCCAAACATAGAAATGTGGAGTTCAACGTTGGCGACATGGTGTATTTAAAAATCAAGCCGTTCAAGGGTGTATCGCGGGTTCGACGCTTGAAGAAGCTGAGTCCGAGATACCTTGGACCATTTGAGATCCTGGAGCGTGTTGGCGAGGCGGCGTATAGATTAAAGCTGTCGACGGAGTTGAGTGGGCTGCATGATGTATTCCACGTATCAGTGTTGCGTAAGGCAGTTCAGGAGGCTTCGCAGATCATTGCAGACGATCAGGTACCGGTTGATTATGAGTTAACAACAAGGGTCAGACCAGTACGAATTGAAGATGTTGCAGTCAAACGACTCCGCAACAAGGAGGTCAGAATGGTTAAAGTCCGTTGGGATAATTGCGGACGTGAGGAGCTTTCTTGGGAGCGAGAGCAAGCTATGTTGGAGGAATACCCCGAGTTATTCCACTCAGGTATCATTTAGCTTTCGTGTACCTTTGCTTAATTTCGGGACGAAATTCCTTAAGTGGGGGAGATTTGTAACGCCCCGAATTTTGTGTGCGAGTCGGTCGCGGAAAAAGAGTTTTTGGTGCCTGTAGGGGTACACGGCCTAGGACACGGGCGTGTCCAAGGCCGTGTCTGGCTGGTGATTTTTTTGGCCGTTTTCAACCCGAGAAGGACACGGCCAGAAACACGGCCGGATGACACGGGCGTGTCATCCGACACGGGCGTGTGCCAACCCGTGTCCAGACCCGTGTCCTGAGGGGTCGTGTCCGTTGCCGTGGCGGTTATGCGTGACACGCCCTCGAACACGGGCGTGTCGAGGAACCCGACACGGGCGTGTCAGGTCAGACACGGGCGTGTCTTGGCCCGTGTGCGTTTCTCAGTTCGACGATCGTGCCTGGATCGAGGCACACGGCCTTGGACACGGCCGTGTGCCAAGCCGTGTGCGGCCCAGTTCTGGGAAATTTTGTGCAGATCCGAGCCGTCCATTTTCTTTAATTTAGATCTGACGGCCCAGATTAGTTTAGGCTCTGTTAAGGCCGGGAATAGGGAGTTATTCCCTCATTTTCTCTCCAAAATTCTCCCCTTCCAAAGTGAGAGAGGAGAGGAAGAAGAAGGAGGTTTCCGGCCGCCGGCGGAGCATCGGAGCGCCATTTCGAAATCGGAGAGCGGATCCGTGGAGGGAAGGTCATTGCGAAGAGTTCTAACCGCGTAGTTTTTCCATGGCGCCAAAACGGACTACAAGGGTAACGATTCTCAACTTGAGCGCTTGAAGCTCTTTCTTTCTGCATAGGGAATCCCGCTCCCGCGAGTATGCGGTGAGTGCGTGGTGTTCCTTGGGGTTGACGGGAATAGTCCCCCTTGTGTTGCATGTAGAGCCCGGAATCGTAAGTACGGGCATAGGCATTGTGTGTGAAGCCTACCCGGACGTGTTTTGTCTGGATCGGTGATGTTGCATTTGATATGGTTTTGCCGGAGAAGACTCCGTGCTTTGGATTTTTCGGGTTTCCACGCGGTAGATTGCAGCAGGGATCCTTGAAGGTTAGCTTCAAGGCGCACCCGGAAAATTGAGCGGAAACGTGTTCTGCTAACTTGGCGGTCTGGGAACCGGCCTTGATCATAACTGGGTTATGAGACTGTTTTGGAAAATTTGGGATCCGAGAGAAGCTTGGCCCGCGCAAAGTTCCTTAAATTGGACATGCGGCGTGAGCAACGGGCAAGTGGAATTGGACCTAGGCTATGTGGTTCGGTGCGAGAGACCCGAAGACGGGGACTGGCCGTTGGCATAGTTGGAGCCTTAGACGGTGGTCAGAAAGGCTAAATGCTCACATGTGGTTGCCATCCTGGGGGTGGTGGTGGATGCACTGATGGGTCAGGGTCCACCATGAATGTGCCCTGAGTGCACGGGGTGTTTGGCCGTGCGAGCCTACACCTGTGGCGAATTATAATTGCGCTATATATATATTGTTGGCTAAAGTTTTGCAGGGAAAGAGCACCGCCGTCCCGAGTAAGGGCGGGGTCGTTATAATTTGGTCGGCTTTTAGCTGACCGTTGCTTTATTTGCCACCGTGCGGTGGTATGTGCTTGCAGGTGCTGCGGAGCCGAGCGCCAAATAGCGGGCTGGAGCCCATGTTGCTGTGCTGGCCCTAGAAGGCCGTAGAATAGTTGTTTTTACATTTCTCATGTGTGGCCGGCCTGCGAGCCGATGTATGTAAGACATGTTATATTTATGAACATTTGTAAGGCCATAAGGCCATGTACCTATTTCAGTGTATTTGGGGTTCATTCCTGTTGTTGTAGCTGTGGACATTCATATTGATGGAATTAATTTTGGGTTCTTTCAACTTTAAAATCTTCCGCTAGAATGCTCTGTGATTAGGACGAGTAGTCTTATTAGATGGTTTGATTTATTCATTTAGTAACCCTTCCGTCTGTCTGTGGTATATGGCGTCGGGTTCCAGCTGGACCTTCTGTTATATGCCATGCGACGGATGGGGGTGTTACACGCCCTGTGACACGCCCGTGTCACAGGCCGTGTCCCTCTAAGCGGCAGTCAACCGACTCAATCCAGCCAGTACACGCCCGCGTGCCACGCCCGTGTCACGAGCCGTGTACCCGACACTCCCTCAGACACGCCCGTGTCTGAGGCCGTGTACCTCAACAGAAATAATCCCAAAACAACCCGAGACTTCACACGGCCTGGCACACGGCCTGGCACACGCCCGTGTTCATGGCCGTGTGCACCAGGACACACCCGTGTCCCGCAAACACGCCCCAGCCCGAGACGTCACGTTGAGTTCGACGCCCACTGACACGCCCTGTGGCACACCCGTGTCACAGGCCGTGTCCTCACTGGAAACTCGATACTCGACGATCGTCGCGTAACACTCGTCGAGCATACGACACGGCATCCGACACGGCCGTGTCCTGGGCCATGTGCCCCTCTCGACGATGTCGAGCGAAAATCGTCGACACCAAGTCCGATCGTCGACACAACCTCGACACGCCCTGCGACACGCCCGTGTCGCAGGCCGTGTCACCCAAAAATCCTGTTTTCAGAAAATTGGCATGTTACAATCCTCCCCTCCTTCAAATAATTTCGTCCTCGAAATTTGACGTCAAGCAGCCAATCCGTCACAACATCACAAAATCGTACACCCCAAGCCTCCGCGCACACTAACAAACAGACAACACAACAAACATCCCTAACTTCCACTTGTGCACATTCAGCCACATAAAACCTCAAAACAAAACAACATGATTGATTTATCTCCTCACAATCACAAGTGCACCAAGCTATTATAGAGATCTCCAACGATATAGAAACATCAGCTATTATTCATCACACCGGATATCAAAACATAGTTTACATACACAACATTCAGAGCATCGACATGATTCACATCGCAGTTCACTTCCGCTCAGCCTCCCGATTTTGAAATTCGCGATTGAAAGATAAATGAAACGCTCGAGGCTGAATTTCACCAACTGAGCTTTGCGGCTCTTGCACTTCCATCGCATGAAAGCGAGATTGCGTCCGGGGTGCAGATGATTCGGCTACTGCTTTTCCCTTTTCTTCATAGGACGCACCCATCTTTTTCTCACTCCCCGGAGGGACATTCCCACAGAATTTTGCGATGTGTCCTTGCTGCCCACATTTATAGCAGATACGTGTATCCACACGTCCTGGCCCATACGTCGCCCCCGAAGAAACAGGCGACGGAGCTAATTCCACCGGTCTAAATCTTTTCTTCTCTTGTCGTCGAAACTCCGATTGATCCGGTGGTGACATTTTAAACTCTGACTTTTCCCTTGCCAGTCTCTTATTCCCTCGTACTCGCTTCATATCCTTCTCTAAGGCACGAGCCGTATCGACCAATGCTTGGAAGCCTTGGCTCACTGAACTCGGAAGTGCCAACCTCAATTCATCCCGTAATCCTTCATAAAAACGATTTGTCTTTCGCGCTTCCTCCGCAAAGGTCGATCCCGCATATCTCCCCAATCTTGTAAACTCATGCAGGTAGTTATCAATATCTCGCTCACCCTGAACCAAATGGAGAAACTCATTTTCCATCGCAATCCTCTGCGCCACTGGCACATACTTGGCTAAAAATAGTTGGGCGAATTCCTCCATTGAAACCTCCATTAGACCTCGACCTGCCAAGTGGTGCACTTCAATTTCATCCCACCACAATCTCGCATCGCCTTCCAACAGAAAAGTGGCCAACATCACTTTCTGCTCCTCGACCGTCCTGATTGCGGTTAGGATCCTTTTTACTCTTGCCAACCAATCTTCTGCCTGCGTTGGTGAAAGCGCTCCACCAAACGTCGGTGGATGAAAGTGCATAAAACGTGACAAGGCATCGTCACTTGCTTGCACTTCCACCACCTCGGCAGCATGCTCTTGCATTCCACCAGGCCTTGCCGGTCCAGTTGGTTGTGCTTGTAACACTGCAAGCACTGTCTCTGCCACCACCTGTATGGCCTCTGCCGAGGGAGGCATCGGCGCTTCCACGGGTGCTGCACTTTCATCAGACCGCTGAGGCCCAGACGGCCCAGCTCCATCCCTCGCCACCTATCAATGTACAGAACACCATTAATACGGCCAAAGCATAATGGGACTGCTACATTGACTACACCCGCAAGCACAGCATGTGCATGACATACATTCCTAGTGGACATTCATGAGTTCATTTATGTTCTCTCCTCCCAAACAATCTCAACCTGGCTCTGATACCACTTTGTAACACCCCCACCCGTCACATGACATATAACAGTGGGTCCGGCCGGGGCCCCACGCCATATAGCACAGACAAGCGAAGGAATTACGTGTGGAAATCAAAATCTATGCGTATCCTTAACTCATTCCATTCTAGCGCAGCATTTTTCTTGTTAGCATGAACTCAAACCAGAATGTCCACCAATATATAAATACCACATTTATATAGAACAACATCAGAAATGTATACAACTCACACACCCTGTCCTTATGGCCTTACAAGTTCCTCTTTCACATCAATGGTTTTGTACATCGGCACGCAGGCCGGCCACACATGAAATCCAACCATGATTCTGCACATAGCCTTCAAGGAATAAGAACACCAGGCTAGCCAATCCACTTATTCTTTCCAAACTGCAGCACCTGCAATTCATCATCCAAACCAACACAGAAAACAAAGTAACGGTCAGCATTGCTGACCCATTATAACGACCCTACCCCCTACCCGGGTAGTGGTTCCTTCCCTGCATACAGTGCTTCCTTTCTCATCAAGCATCAGCAAACATCACCAAATCACATCATAGATAGATCATTCTCTTTATTCCACTAACTAACAAACACATCACATCACAAACGCTGGAGTCCACCAACGCTCTGTGCACTCAGGGCACCTTCTTGGCGTACCGGAATCCACCGTCGTACACCGCTGTCTCTCGAGGTTTTAACTTGTTGGTTGACCGGCCCTAGTCCACCAGCTCGCAGGCTGGCGACATCCCGCCCAAGCCACTCAGAGGTCCATCCTCACAGCATCACAAACAGAGCAGACCGACCCACACTATGTGGTGTAGCAAGCCGGGTTTATCTAAGCTCCCCAGGCATTGTCTACCCATCGATCCCCTCCTAGTCCGATCGACCCACCCATGTGGTGCAGCAACCCGGGTTTAACTCGGCTCCCCTAGCATTGCCACCCATCGATCCTACCTTAA
Organism: Platanthera guangdongensis; assembly: GCA_039583875.1. Lineage (NCBI taxonomy): Eukaryota > Viridiplantae > Streptophyta > Magnoliopsida > Asparagales > Orchidaceae > Platanthera > Platanthera guangdongensis. The sequence goes on from CM077158.1 coordinate 149,669,485, forward strand.
CTGGATCAACCCACTCTAGTGGTGTAACAAACCGGGCGTATCTCGCACTAACCAGGCGTGCTACCAATTGATCATCTCATATCCAGGAGCTTCACCAAAGCCTCCTCACAATCATCACATCCATACATTCATCACAACAGAAATCCGTTTTGCACATCATCAAAGCCACGGAGTCTTCTCCGGTTTACCCATGAACATCACCAATCCAGACTACCGGTCCAGATGGGCTTCACACAGCATGCATACGCCGTACTCTATATTTCCGGCTCTAAATGCAGACACAACAAAGGAATCACTTCCGCGATCCACCTCTTGGTGGAGGATTCCAAGCACATGCATAGAGAAAGGACTTCGATGTCCAAGAAGGAGATCGTTACCCTTGAAGATCGTTTTGGCGCCATGAAGTAGCCGGATGGAAATCACCGCCTCGGCTCTGCCTTCACGAATCCGCTCTCGAATCTTCGCTCCGCACTCCGCAGCTCCTACAGCAGCTGGAAGACTCCTCCCCTCTCTCTCCTTAGGCCTTTCTTCTCTCTCTCTCTTGGAATGAAGATGAAGAAGAAGAAGAAGAAGATAAGAGAATTTATCTTCTAATTCTCGGCCTCCTAGCCACCTGGACAAAGCCCAGCCCTTGGATCCAGGAAGAGGGAAACAAACGGCTCAGATCTGGCCAGAAAATCCTGAACACGGCCCGACACGCCCTATGACACGCCCGTGTCACAGGCCGTGTCCCTCTAAGCGGCAGTCAACCGACTCAATCCAGCCAGTACACGCCCGCGTGCCACGCCCGTGTCACGAGCCGTGTACCCGACACGCCCTCAGACACGCCCGTGTCTGAGGCCGTGTACCTCAACAGAAATAATCCCAAAACAACCCGAGACTTCACACGGCCTGGCACACGGCCTGGCACACGCCCGTGTTCATGGCCGTGTGCACCAGGACACACCCGTGTCCCGCAAACACGCCCCAGCCCGAGACGTCACGTTGAGTTCGACGCCCACTGACACGCCCTGTGACACGCCCGTGTCACAGGCCGTGTCCTCACTGGAAACTCGATACTCGACGATCGTCGCGTAACACTCGTCGAGCATACGACACGGCATCCGACACGGCCGTGTCCTGGGCCGTGTGCCCCTCTCGACGATGTCGAGCAAAAATCGTCGACACCAAGTCCGATCGTCGACACAACCTCGACACACCCTGCGACACGCCCGTGTCGCAGGCCGTGTCACCCAAAAATCCTGTTTTCAGAAAATTGGCCTGTTACACATCATCCCTTCGTCTGTTTTACTTAGAAGAATGTTTTCTGAGTTCAACCTGGGTGCCTCGCGGGCGAGCTAAGGTGGCGTGATAAGGGCGGAGAGCAGCCCGCTCCCGAATCGTCTGAAGCTCGGCAAGCACTCAAAACATACCCTCTCGCGGGCGCGTACTAATGGTTATCCTACTCACAGTACCTATCTATGCGAAGTCGCCCAGGGAAGTACTCGCGGATATACAGATCACAGCAAAAAAGAGGAAAAAAATGGCACGGGTATGGTCAAAAACTTTTCTTTCATTAGATAAAAGTGTTTACAAAATATGTTTACAGGGGCTCGCCTCGGCGAGTAAACCAAAAAGAAGAATATACAAATTCAGGCCTCGCCCCCCCCCCCCCCCAAACATTGCGTCCAGGCTATCTTCCTGGGGGGCGTCGCCGGGAATAAGCTCGGCATCAGGTCCCTGGAGGAGATCTCCTCGTACCCCTACACCAGCACCCCCGTGTCCTTCATCATTTGGAGGGTACACTTGACCACTTGGATGGAGTTGATCCGCAACCTCTCGACGAGGTCGGCCTCGCCAAAGACCCGTGGCCTCTTATAGGGGAGGGTAGGGTCGACGTCGCTGGCCGGGAAGAAAATCTCCACCTGGCGGCGGACCTCGCGGTTGAGGTGCTGATTCTCCTCATTCAGCTTCGCGTTCGCCCCCTCCAGCTCGGCAAGGTGGGCGCGCAACTGGCTAATCTCCTCCCGTTGCTCGACATTGCGAGCACAAAGCTCCCCTGCGGCCTTGGCATCCTAGTAAAGAGAAAATCCGGTTAGCAGCAACACAAAATGTTCTAAGTAAAAGGGAAGAGGAGAGCTTGACATTTACCAGTCCGTCGGCGGCCTGGGCGAGGAGGCCCTCAGCAATGCCGAGCTGCTTCGCCTGATCAGCACCCTTGTCCTTGGCGACATCGTGGGCCTGCTCGGCTTTTAGGAGTTGATTGCTGAGGGCAAAGTTGCGGCGGGTCAGCATGTGGTGGAGCTCCATGGTCCGCAAGTGGGCCTGCAGACCCTCATGGCCGAGCTGCCGGAGGGTCATGTTCTTGTAGTCCTCGGCATCCTCGCGGCCATAGAGGCCGAAGCCGAGGGCGTAAGCATGCCCGATGGTGGGCTCGTGGTCATGTCAGGATGGATGCAGAGTGGAGATGGAGACCCGATGGGCCAGCCGAGTTCCTCCACCGCCCCCCGAAGTTAAAGAGGGGATGCTGTTTAGGCGCCCCGCGCTCGCGAGCCGCACTCTTTGCCGAAGGAGGTGGGGAGATCGCCGCCGCAGAAGAAGGAGCCTCGCCGCCCTTCCGGCTTTTGCTGGTGATCTCCATCAGCGGGCTCTCCGGCGACACGTCGGGAGGGGTCTCAGACGAGCTAATGTATTTGGGGTTGGATTGATGTTGTTGTTGTTGCCCCTGTAGAGCCAACAGGGCTCTTCTCATCTTTCTTAGCAGTCACTGGCGGTGTGGCGGGTTCGACCCCGCATCCTCAGGCCGCCTCTTGCTGGAAGAGGGTTGGGAGAGGGCCGCCTCATCTCAGCAGACCGTCGCCGCCTTCTCGCGAGCAAGAAGGTCCGGGTGCGACCCTGAGTCAGCAAATGGCGGGTTCGCGGGAATTATCCACTCCCCTGCAAGAAAATACTTAGAAAAAGTTAGAAGAAATTTTGCAGCAATATGACGAGCTTGGCAATCGGGTGAGCTCGGCAAGATGAGGAGAGAACAATACCTTCGTCGGGTAGAACTAGGAGAAGCGAGTCAAGGCCCTTTCGCAGGAAGGCAACGTCGAAGTCCTTGTGGAGGAAGTATTTGTGGAGGTCGGTGTCGTTGTCGGACATGGCAGGGGGGAGGTAGACCTCCTCGCCCTTCTGCTCGGGCGAGTAGGGGATGTTGCCGAGATCGCCCTTGATGAAGGCGATCTTGGTCATCCAAGTGTGATGCTTGTTCGCGATCTCGCGAACCTTGATCAGCGAGCCGCCGAAGTAGGTGACCCCATCAGGCGTCGCCTTGTAGGAGAATAGTTTCTTGAACACTGCTAGGTTGAACTCGATCCTCTACCGCCGAAGGTAGCTCGCGAACGCCACCATCATGGCGACGGCGTTGGAGTTTAACTGCACGGGTACTGTGCCATAGTACTTCAAGATTATCCGGATCTCCAGCCAAAGGGGGAGGCGCAACCCCACCTCGAAATGCGAGATGGGGAAGGCGAGCTCGTCCTCGTAGAAAGTGTTGATGGCCTCCCCCTGCCTCGGCCTGCGCGCCTCGAAGCCCGACGACACACACTCAGCCTTAAACTCCGCAAGCTCCTCCTCGCTGGTGTGCCCCTCAAAGAAGCAATAGTCGGTGAAGTGCTACGCGCACTTGGAGAGGCCGTCGGCATCAGGGTTGGCCTTGCCCATGTTCGCAGAGGAAGAAGCAGAGCGCGAGCAGAAAAGGAGAAAAGCGTAGGAAGAGAGGGAAAAAGAGCAATAAAAGTACAGTACGGGGGTTGGTGGTGAGGCGGGGGGCTATTTATAGAAAAAGAAATCTGGGGTCAGGCCGTCCAATCGGCTCAGCTTGCCGCCCCAGCTCGCCACCCCAGCTCGCCACCCCAACTCGTCACCCCAGCTCGCGGACTTACGGCGCGTCCCAACCAAGGCTAAGTCAAACATCGCAGTATATTATTTGAATAACGCATGTCCAAGAATATTTTAAAAAAAACTACTTATTACAGAGACCAAGTTCAGGAATAAAAAAGCGGGGCGCACGAGCAGGGGGAGCATCAGGATGCGAGTACCGGTCGGCTCGGCAAAGGACCCTCCCTCTTACCTACCCCGGCCTCGCGGCTCCCACCCCCCAGACTGCCGGGCGCGGAGCAGCTCGCGGATCCTCCCCGAATTCCTCTGCGCCACTGAGAGGCCATCATCTATCTCGTCCAGATGCCGGAAGGGGGAAATCAGCTCGCCAGCCTGGCCTCTTCGTACCTCGTCGGCGAGACGCGCGTAGTCGCATTGTAGCGTTTTGTTGACCCCCTGCACCTCGCGCAGCCCGCACACCAGCTTCTTGAGAAGCTTGACCTCCCTCCTCGTCAGCTCACCTTCATCCACTTTACTGCCCGGGTAAGAGTCCAACGAGCTTGGGTAATGGAGGGGAGAGTAGTGTGCTGCCCGCAAAGATTCCTCGGCAGCAGATTGGCTGGGTGGAACTATGGAGTCAAACGTCAGCAAAAAGTGGAATGCAGGAAAAGCACATGGGGCAAGAATCCAAGCAAAATTGACCTGACAAGCTCGGCAACTCGAAGGAGATGCGGGGAGGGAGGAAGCTCAGATCCTTCCCGCAACCTGGGCCATGAGTCCCCAGTGAGAGAAGCTCGAATCCCTAGTTGAGGATGGTCCCTAGACCCGCCCCCGCGGCCACGGAAGTTTGCCGAGGACAGTGGACGCGTACCGGTGAGCTCGGCCTCTGCGAGTTCAACCCCAAGGTCCCAAAGGGAGGGGACGACTCCCGGTGGCGGTTTTCTGGAGTCAAGAACCGCGAGTCCCCAAGAGTGGTCTTGGCTCGCGGGGTGTCGTCTCGCGGCACGATGTCTTCTGCACCATCAAGGCAGCGATCTAGACCGTCGCAGACCTCGACGACGTTCCTCCCTCTTTTAGAGAAAGGCAGAGTGGAGGAGCCGGTCTCGTGCTCCAAGGTGGCCCTCAGGTCATTGTAGATGGGCTCGTCCGCCTGAGGGAATGGTTTCATCTTCTTGTAGCTGGGCTCAGCAGAACCACCCTACGGTATAGCGGCAGGGACCGCTGTCAGGGCGGCTACGAGAGCTGCAGAAGCCTGGCAAGCTCGGTCTAGACGCTCTTGAATCTCCTTGGGGAGCGGCATCTTGGCAGGTTTAGAGCAAAGGGAATGACAAGAGTCAGGCAGGTGAGCAGGTGCATATATATAGCCGCAGGTGGACCCCACCCAAAGATTCCCTCCAACTCGCCACCCCACTCTCGCCGCACACTTGGGGTTGGATGTTTCTTTCCGAGCTTTGCCAAGCTCAAAAAGAGCGGGGATTATGTACAACCCCGTGTCCGACGAGCAAGGTTGCCAGGAACCAGACAGATCGGGCTGAAGATAGTGGGCGACCTCGGCAATAGAGAAGCCGAGCACGAGCTCGGCATTCGTCGACCGGAGATCGGCATTCGTCAACCGGAGATCGGCATTCGTCGACCGGAGATCTGCATTCGTTGACCGGAGATCGGCATTCGTCGATCGGAAATCGGCATTCGTCGACCGGAGATCGGCATTCGTCGACTGGAGATCGGCATTCATCGACCAGAGATCGGCATTTGTCGACCGAAGATAGGCATTCGTCGACGGGAGATCGACATTCGTTGACCGAAGATCAGGCATTCGTCGACCCCGAGCTCGACATTCGCCGATCTAGTCCTAGAATCTTCAAGCTCATGTCAACTGATGGCGACCAATGGATGGGCGAGCTCACCATCCCAGCTCGTGCCCTCGCAACGGAGCTCAGCAATAGCAGGTGAGCAGGACCTGCCGAGGTGATCAAGCTCCCCAGCTCGCCTGGACGTGTGAGGTACTTTTTACTGTTTTGCCCCTACTGGTATGCCCATAGCCCTTCAAAACAGCGGAGTTAGGGTGTTGGCAGACCCAGCCAAGGGTTTTTTGGTAACTTCAGGACAGTTCATTTGGTTATTGGCAGTTCAGATTCCAAAAACTATAAATAAGACCCAAAGGGTACCCCATAAGGCATGCTTCCTGTACTCTCCTGCTCCAGCTTTCAAGTGCTTTCTGAGGGTACCTTAGCTTGGCCTCTGTCTAAGGAGGGGAAGCGCTCTCAGATCTTCCGGGTGTGTGGTGGGTCCTCCCCGCCGAGCCCTTGGGTCAGTCTTTCCCTGTTTTCTTTGTTGTTTTGCATGCAGCAGTAAAGTAGGCGCGAGACCACCCCTTCCCTAAGGGTGAATAACACAGGAGACTGATTTTCGGTTTCAACAAGCAGATACTTGCATGTTCCTCACAGGGACTTGCAAGCTACTTTCATATATTATGTCTGCTTCTAACTATCATTTTGCAGAGATCAGCAGATGCTTGCAAGTTTCTTCACAGGTACTTGCAAGCTACTTTCATATATATGTCTGTGTCTGACTCTTTTCTTGCAAAGATCAGCAGACACTTGCAAGTTTCTTCACAGGTACTTCCAAGCTACTTTCATATACCATATCTGTTTCTAAACTCTTTTCATGCAGAGACCAGCAGATACCTGCAAGTTGCCTTCAGGTATTTGTGGCCTTTTTCTTTACTCCTATATTTGCTTCTAACTTCTCCTTTGCAGAAACCAGCAAAGACTTGAAAGTTCCTTTCAGGTACTTGCAACTCATTTTTCTCTCTTGCATACTCCTCACTCTTCTTTTTGCAGAAGATAACAGATACTTGAAAGCCTCCATCAGGTACTTGCAAGTTATTATGCTTCTATGTTTTCCTCTAACCTTCAATTTGTAGAACTCAGTAGAAGACACATCTCCTTCATTTTGTAAAGGCAAACCCAGGTACACATAAGGTGTACCTCCCATACATGCCTACACTAACTTTTCACTTGCAGGAAAAAGATAGGCATTGGCAAACTACTAAGGAGACACATCAGGTTCTATCTCTCCTTGCCCCCTTCCTTTCCTTTGGGGTGGATCATGATTTTTGTGGGTCTCCAACTTTTTCGAATTTCCCACCTGAACTTTAAAAAGTGGGGGGATTGTGTTAACCCCAAAATTGGCGATCCTTCCCAAAGCAGCCAGCTTGCTAGTCGCGGCTTGGTCTCGATTCCTCCTGGAGGTCGCGACGTCCTAGGCTGGGCAGACAAGATTTTCTGTCCGCTCAAGCCGCACGGCTTGGGCGGTCTCAGTGGTCTGACCGCCCAGGCCGCGCGTTGTTTCTTTGGTCGGTAGGGGCCACAGACTGCTCCTGCAGTCCGCCCCTGCAAGCCGCGCCCCTTGTCAACTTAACCATAGGTTTCTCAACAGATGCACCCTTTATCGGGCTCAAATGTCTATCCGCTCAAGCTGCCAAACACAAGTGGCGATCTGCCTCCAGGCCGCCTGCCAGCTACCTCGATTTACACCTTGCCAACATGTGCGGCCTGCCTCATCAGTTCGGCAGGTCGCGAATCCCTTGTCATCCAGCCGGAGCGGCAAGTTACATTCAACAGTGGCGGACTATAGCAACATGGGCAGCAAGCTTTATCAATCCGCCTAAGGAGCACGGATGCTCCAACTCCCCGGCTACCCACAGAGATCAACGCACATCCCGTTCATCACGAGCTGGGCTGACTCGAAGTGTAATCAAACCTTCCAGTCCGCCAATATTGATGAACCTCAACTCCACAGCAGCAGGCCTCTTTGTTACGGAATAGGTGGACTCAGCTTAGCACCAGGCGCGGACTCCGCAGACTCAGCGGATTCGCTATGCAGCCTGCCATTCCTCGGCCTCCACCCACTTCTCCATAGCAGAATGCAGTCCTAGACCGTGCAGCCTCCTGCAGACTCTGCAGACTCAGCGGATATCCCTCAGCTCGCACCTTTAGCATGTGCTCAGTTCAGCAGCGGAGGACTCCGCGGATTCTCCTCGCAGTCCGCCACATAGCTTCCAGCTCCCACTTCCCAGCAGCGGGCAGATAGTCCTTCAGCCCGCACAATCTTGTCGCGATCTCGATCAGCTCAGTCCAGGCGGACTCTTATCAGTCTGCCATAAGCAGGACCAGTTCCAGAAGCAAGCCCCAGTCCGCACGGCCTGTTGCGGACTCGGCGAACTCCATCCTTTTCTCGCTCAAGTTACTGCCTCATCGGGGGTAACGTCACCGGAAGCCGTTACCTCCTCGGGCCTATAAATAGACCCCCATGTCTCTCATTTTGTTGGGGACACGACATCGCTAAGGTACTCACGCTCGAATACAGCCCACAACAAGCTCAAGAAGTCAACCCCTGCGGACTCCTCCTCTTAGTCTGCACCTTCTCCTCTGCCCTTAGTCGCGCAGCCTGCCAACATAGCTCTCCAGTCCGCACGGTATCTTTTGTTCCCTTACCGTGCTGTCTGCCGTCCTCCAAGCTCAGTCCGCGCAGCTTCCTCTAACACTCTTTCCTTAGCCACCAACTTCTTCTTTGTACCCCTTTATTGCTTTCGTGTAAAGGTGCATTAGCAAACTATAATAACTCAATATTAATCAAAGGAAAGCCCGTCGAAAAAGTGGCATTCAAGCTGCGGCGGGCGAAGTCTGCTGTTGCCGCTGCTAGCGGCCCCCTCTCTTCTTCTCAGCTCAGCGTAGCTCTCTCGGCATCAACATGCAAGCACAACCGTCCAAGTAACCGGCTGCTCGACAGCTCCTGATTAACATCCTCTCCTGATCAACCATCACCGCTAATCATCAGCCTTCCCGGCTGCTCTCAGCAAACCTCTCCTCTATCCCCGCAACCCTTGAACAAGCGTTTGCTCCACTCTCAAGCACTTAGAAGCTTCCTCTCCTTCTCATCAACCCCGCAACCTTCATCCTCTTCTTAACCTTGCCCGTGAGATCGACCACTCCTCCGTGTTAACTAGGCGATGCCGTTTTCGCGCATCAACACAGGGCAGTAGGCACACCTGCGGGGAAAGGAAGGGAGTTTGAAGAAAGAATTGAGGTTCTAAGCAAGACCCCGAGAGGATCCCACTGTTCAGGCTCTCACTATCTGGCAGGGCCTTAGGCTCACCTGGGGGGGTAAGGGAACACCTCAAGTGGTGATTCTACTGTGCATGCTCTCCTAGAATGCAATGCTGGAAGGCACACTCGGCCCTAAGTAGACTCCCTATCCAGGCTCTCATTACCTAGGCAGGGCAGTAGGCACACCTGGGTGGGGGGGGGGGAAGGAAGGGAGTTTGAAGAAAGAATTGAGAAACTATGTAACACCCTGAGAGGATCCCACTGCTTAGGCTCCCATTAGCTAGCAGGTCTGTATGGCACATTCGGCCCCGGGTAGACCCTCTTCCAGGCTCTCACTAGCTGGTAGGTCTGTAGGCTCGCATGTGGGGTTAGGGAACACCTCGAGTGGTGATTCCGTTGCGCAGGAACTCCTCGCTGGAAGGGCTGGAAGGCACGCTCAGCCCCGGGTAGACTCACTGTTCAGTCTCTCATTAGCTGGGCAGGGCAGTAGACACACCTAGGGGGAAAGGAGGGGAGTTTGAAGAAAGAATTAAGATTTAAGAAAGTCCCCGAGACGATCCCGCTGCTCAGGCTCCCATTAGCTGGCAGGTCTAGAAGGGGCATTCGGCCCCGGGTAGACCCGCTGCCAGGCTCTCACTAGCTAGCAGGGCCTGTAGGCTTGCCTAGGGGTAATGGAACACCTCGAGTGGTGATTTTGCTGCGTAGGCTCTCCTAGCTGGGAGGGCTGGAAGGCACGCTCGACCCCTGGTAGACTCGCTGCCCAGGTTATCATTAGCAGGGCAGGGCAGTAGGCACACCTATGGTGCAAGGAAGTGAATAATGCGCGCGAAGCCCGGCTCTAAATTATCTAGGGAGCACGACGGGTCCGGATTTCGCACGACGAATCATAGGCAAGTGCACCTATCGCAAGTAATACAGGATATTCGAGTGGAATATGGAGATCGTAATTTTCCCAGGAATGGTTGATTATCCCTACTGCTCCGAAAGAACTATTATTTTACCAAAATATTTAAGTTGTCGATTATAACTAATTAAAAGGTTGAAATAGATTAAGAACAAAGTCGATGAAGAAATAACACTCGGTATGGAATTACGTTAGGACTAAAATAGATTTGAATAATTAGAGATCTTAGGTTTCAATTCAATTAAGGCGGAAACTTGGCCGTGGAGGTTCCAAAAGAATGTGCTCACCTATCTCTAGGAATATCGCTCACCTGAAAATTAAATCTATTCGACCGGGCTCTCGTCTGATGAAGGATTCCTCTTAATTCCTGCACTACGCTAAGAACCCCGCTATTGGGGGGGACCCAATCCGGTAGAATTACGCGCCTCCTCTCTCGAGGGTTAGTGCGAAACTCTTTTTACCCGGGGGTGATCTGTCCATACGCACGACCTCTCAGCTGGTAGCGTATGGATAATGAAAATAGGGCCCACGCATCGATATGTGGTTCTAGGCGCCGTTAACCCGAGGTAAACCATAAGTTTTTTAATAAATAGAAAAACAAGGCCATTAGTTATTTAAAACATTTTATATACCAATGCACTTCGATACTGAGGGCTAAAAGCGATTAGCCACTCATCGGAATGGGGATGGCTTATGAGTTTGGTTAGGCGTGAGTTCTAAACTATGCGCTGAAGGGTTACAAAAAAAATAAGAAGAAAAATAAGATAAACTAATATTAGAAAATTAAAAAGACACGCACTCAACAAAACGCATTATAAAGAAAAAGAAAAAAGCTAAGTTACAAAAAAAGAAAATTGCATAATTGAAATGACAAGTCCTACACAAACGAGTAGGCGGGAAATTAAATGTGAAAATTACAAGTCCGACTCAAACGAGTACGCTGGAAATTAAAGCGAGACATACTAAAATGAGTAGGAGAAAATAGATGCAAACACACACACAATCTCTACAAAAATAAAAACACACACACACACACACTCTACATAAATAAATACTCACACACTCTACATAATTAAATACACACACACACTTTGCATAAATGAAAACACACACACTCTAACACCCCAAATCCCAGTATTGGGAAATGTTGGGTGACACGGCCTGGGACACGGGCGTGTCAGGGGCCATGTCCTCCTCTGCTCGACGAACTCAGCTTGACGAAGTTGACCTGGGGCGTGTCCGGTGCCGTGTATAGGCACATGGCCTGTGACACGGGCGTGTCACAGGCCGTGTCCTTTTCTGGATGTGCCCAAGGCATTGATGCTTGGTGAACACGGGCACGACACGGGTGTGTCTTAGGGTGCACGACCTGTGGGACGAGCATCTCACTGGCCGTGTGCTGCTCGGGTTGAAGTTGGTTTTGTGCAGCCTGATGTACACGGCCACAGACACGGGCGTGTCTGAAGGCTTGTCAGGTGACACTGCCCATGACACGGGCGTGTCACATGGGCTTGTACTGGTCTGGCTCTATCGGTTGTGTACCGCTTAAGGCACACATCCTGTGACACGGGCATGTCACAGGCCATGTCAGGAAAAAATTACCCTTTTGTGGCAATATCGTCGCCGTCCATTTCCTCAGCCAGGATCCAATGGCTGAATCTCCTCCCTGCTGCTTTATGGCCAAGGATGAGAAGGAAATCCTCATTTGTATTTGGCCATCCTCTTTCTAAAATCCTAGAGATAGAGAGGAAGAAGGAGGAGGAGGAGAGCATGCCACTAGTGGAGCTGCGGAGTGCCGTTTCGCAATCCGAATCTAGCGTTGTGGAGGCAAAGCCGGTCCTTTCCAGCTGGTTAAAAGCTCATGGCTCTGAAGCATTCTTCAAGGATAACGACGTTTCTTCCTAGCCATGTGAGGCTTCCTTTTTGGCATGTACATCTGATTCCCCCACCAGAGGGTGTCTTGTTATGGGAGTCTCTTTGGTTAATTCATGGAATCTACAATCATTTGGCATATAGATCCGAAAATGGAGTACAGTATTGGCTTGCTGTGTGAAGCCCATCTGTATAGTTTGGTCAGGATTGGTGATGTTGCATATACGCACCAGAGAAGACTCCATGATAAACATGTATTTTAGGAGTCGACAGATTAAAACTGTGAAGGGCAGTAGCAGGAAGTACTGGAGTGGTAGTCCAGGAAAATTCCCGTATAATTCTTGTGCTGAATTGGTTGTACCTGTGAAGGGTAGTAGTAGGAAGTACTTGATTGGGAGTCCAGGAAATACCCTTGCAATGCTCTATGTTCATGGGTACTACCTGTGAAGGGGAGTAGCAAGATGTACTGGCGTGATAAGCCAGGAAAATACCCTTAATGTTTGGAATGCTTGGTGGGTTGTGCCTGTGAAGGGGAGTAGCACGAAGTACTGGCTTAGCAGTCTAGGAAAATACCCTCAAGTGAATGCTCTGATGTACTGTTACGCCTAGGGATGAAATTTAGTTCTGTCGCTAACGCAAGCCGTGGCTCCTAGGTAACCGATGAATGTGAAGCCAGTTCTGTGAGAATGGGCTGGTTATGTATGAGCTGATAAGCTCACCTAAAAGAAACAGGCAAGGTGAAACCGACCCGCGACTTTTATGTAGCTGCGAGTACGTCGTACTTGGTGATGACAAGGAGACTTGAGCAACGGGGGTGGCTGATCCGACCTGCTTTATGTCCGTCCGACGTGAGACCTGAAAGTGCAGTCTGTTGGAGCGCATAGCAAAATTCTTAGGCCTACGCGCCATGAGACAATGGGGGTCTATGAGCCAATCCCGGGTCATTAAGACTGAAGTCTCTAGCTGCACGCCATGGAGAAAAATGCTCAATTTTACATTTGGGATGCGACCCTAATACAATGGTGGGACCCTGGTTCGCCGGTAAACCAGAAATGTGCCGAGTGCACGGATCGTCGGGCCGCGTGGCTGGCGGTTGAGATGGAATGGATGTGCGTGAGAGCACATTGTATCAATATATATATATCTATCTGTGAAATGCTATGACTGCAGGGAAGGAATACCACTGTCCCGGGAAAGGGGTAGGGTCGTTATAATTTGGTCAGTCGAATGCTGACCGTTGCCTTGTTTCCCACCATTGGGTGGGCTGTCCCTATGCAGGTGCTGGAGAACCAAGCGGGTCATATAAAGGCTGAAGTCCCTACTGTTGTTGTTGCTGCCGCTAGCCCTTGAAGGCTAAAGCTTAAAATTATGTGTTTTCTTGATATGTGGCTGGCCTGCGCGCCAATGTTCGAAAGCCACTATTGTAAAATGGACTTGTAAGGCCATAAGGCAAAATGACTTTGTATTTGCTAATATTCATGTTATATATATATCCATGTGGATGCTTTATATGGTGGACATTCATGGTTGGAGTTCAGACTTGTCTTAAGCTTCCGCTAGAATGGTATGTTTTAGGATGCGCAACTCTGGTATTACTCCGTGACGTCCCCGCCTGTTTTGTGGTATATGTTGTAGGGCCTCGGCCGTACCTTCTAGTATATACTATATGAACGGATGGAGTCATTACATTTTTGGTATCAGCTGTCTCGGTCTTTCCCTTTCGAATTCGTGGTCGAATTTTTTTGTGGGGTGGAGAGCACGTGTACGTGCGAACCGCATTAACACTGATGAACTCTTAAATGTCCACGTTAGGAATGCAAATACATGTGTTTAACGAACCTGCACATTCCTATTTTGTTGTGATTGCTTGTGTGAGGTCACTAATGACCGTGTCTTGTCCACCTTTAGGTAATGCAGTGTGGTGCTATGCAATCGGAGCGTCAACGTTCTGATGAAAGTACGACACAAGCTGAGGTGCCTACACCTCCGCCTTCTGCGGAAATTGTGTGATGAGTTGTTGAGACCTTGTTTGCAATACTTCAAGTACAGCCGATTGGGCAGGCGCAACCGGCCTTGAGGCCCGAATAGGTTGTAGTGAGGCCAGAACCTGTTGAGGCTGTGGATCCTCGAGCAGCTACAAGGAAGTTGATGGAGTTCATGAGCTTTAACCCGCCTATGTTTTTGGGAGTGGGATCTACTACGCAGGTTGAGGACTAGTTGTCACGCGTCAAGCAGATAATGATGGCGATTGGGATGGAGGATGATCAGAAGGTCACCTTAGCCACCTTCTTACTGGAAGGAGATGCTCGTTTATGGTGGGATGAGATGGAACTACACCACTTAGCCGGGAGGCCATTAACACAAGTGACGATTGAGGAATTCTCCCGACTCTTCCTAGCAAAGCACCTCCCAGCGGCACAGCGCATTGCCATGGAGAATGAGTTCCAAAGGCTGACGCAAGGAGAGGGCAATGTTGACATGTACCTGCATGAGTTCAAGAGGTTGGGACGGTATGCGTGTTCGATCTTTGCTGATGAGCTGCGGAAAACGAATCGGTTCGATGAAGGCTTGCAGGACGATCTGCGATTCCTGCTTTCAAGTTCAGTGAACCAAGGATTCCAGGCGTTGGTTGACACTGCGTGCGCGCTGGAAAAGGAGATGAAGAGGGTGCAAGGGAAGATGACCTTGGCTGTGAAACAGCCGGAGTTTAAAGTGCCCCTACCTGGGAAATCATATTACAAGAAGAAATGGGGCAAGAGCTCGAAATAAGCAGGACAAGCTCCCTCTTCGGTTGCATCGGGAGAAACGTCGGGGGCCACTTCAAGGCCGGAGACTCATACGTGCTTTAATTGTGGACGGGTGGGGTATATCGCCTGTGAATGTCGAGTTATTCTGAAAAGGGAGAAAAGAAGGCCGGAGCATCCTATGCTGAGAAGGGAAAGGCGATGGTGGAGTCCTCTGCCTCCCAGGCGCAGCCCCGAGTCTACAATCTTGGCCAGTAGGAGGCCATTAAGTAGAGTGACATCGTCATAGGTACGAGTTAAGTTATTGAATTCTTTGCTTTTTGCATGCTTTCGTTATTGCATATGTGTATGCGGCTTGTGTGTGTGACATGGTTGTCACAGGCTTTGTGATGATTCGGGACACGCTAGCATGAGTACTGTTTGACATGGGTGCTTCGCATTATTTTCTGTCTCAAGATTTCATAGCTCGACTTGGGATACCTAGTCGTGTGAAGACATATAGCGTCAGGGTGGTGTTGCCGAATGGTGGTTTGATGCTCGGGGATCGGGCTTGCGATGTGGCGGTTCAAATAGGAAGTCGGGATTTCTGTTTGATTGTATCTGTATTGCCGATATCAGAATTCGACGTGATCTTTGGTATGGATTGGCTCGCAGAGCAGCATGCCTTGATTCATTATAATGCCAAAGAGATCACGTTGGGAAAGAATACCAAGCAGGAAACAAAGTTCGCTGGTTTGCAAGGAGTGGGCGGGACATTGATGTCTGCACTCCAAGTCGTTAAGGCTGTTCGGAAGGGTGCGGAATGCTACTTCACGCTGATTGAGGCTGTTGATCCCAAGGCCGGTGTGAGCGATGTTCTGGTGGTATCGGAATTTGCAAATGTGTTTCCTAAGGATCTCTCTGGTCTACCACCCCAGCGAGAGATTGACTTCACCATCGAGTTGGTGCCAGGTGCGAAACCTATGGCCCGCTCGCCATATCGCATCGCTCCAAAGGAAATGGCTGAGTTGAAAGTCCAACTGCAAGAGTTGCTGGAGCAAGGTTATATACGCCCAAGCATGTCACCTTGGAGCACGCCTGTTCTATTTGTGAAAAAGAAAGACGGTGGTTTGCGGTTATGTATTGACTACCGTGAACTGAACAAGCTGATAGAAAAGAATAAGCATCTGATTCCATGGATTGATGACTTGTTCGATCTGCTGGAGGGATCAACCGTCTACTACAAGTTGGATTTGAAGTCTGGTTATTACCAGTTGAGGATACAGGAAGAAGATATTCCCAAGATAACATTTGGGACACGTTACAGGCATTTTGAATTCACGGTAATGCCGTTTGGGCTGTGCAATGCACCATCAGTGTTTATGGACCTGATGCACCGAACGTTTCGAGAGTACCTGGAATTATTTGTGATTTTGTTCATTGACGACATCCTGGTGTACTCGAAATCTGAGGCTAATCACGCAGACCCATTGCGATTGGTGTTGCAGACTTTGAGGAAGAATAAGCTCTATGCCAAGTTCTCGAAGTGTGAGTTTTGGCTATCGTCGGTGGCTTTTCTTGGCCATGTGGTAAGTTAAGAGGGCATAGCAGTGGATCCGGCAAAGATATGGGCCATACAGGAGTGACCAGTGTTGTCTTCGGTGGCCGAAGTTAGGAGATTCCTTATCCTGGAAGGCTACTACAGACGGTTTGTTGAAAACTTCTCGCGGATCGCTTTGCCTCTAACCACACTGACGAGAAAGGATCAGAAGTTTGTTTGGAAGCCGTAGTGCGCGCGAGCTTTTGAAGAGTTGAAGTGTCGGTTGACCACGGCGCCTGTGTTGACATCGCCATGTGGTACTGATGGGTTCGAAATCTACAGTGATGCTTCAGGGTGCGGCTTAGGCTGCGTTCTTCTGCAAAATGGGAAAGTGATTTCTTATGGCTCACGCCAGTTGAAGGTGCACGAGCGAAATTATCCTGTCCATGATTTAGAGTTGCCGATGGTAATCATTGCACTAAAACTATGGAGGCATTATCTATATGGCGTGAAAGTGGAAATCTATACAGACCACAAGAGCCTAAAGTATTTGCTGGAGCAGAAGGACCTGAATATGCGACAACGAAGGTGGCTGGAGTTCCTTGGGGACTACACCTTTGTGATTCATTATACTCCCAGGAAGCGAAATGTAGTTGCTGATGCCTTGAGTCAGAGGGCTCCGTCGAGGGCCAATTAGTTGCAGAGGCACGATGAACGTATAATTCAGGAGCTGGAAGCGTTAGAGATTTCTTGTGTTGACACGAATGCTACAGCCGATGCATGTTTGAACTGGATGGAGGTGCAATATGACCTTGCGGACAGGATTAGATGAGCAACGGAGCTAGATGAGAGTCTCCAATGCTATGCCAAGGACGGGCAAGAGGGAAAATTCTCTTGGATTGATGGCCTTTTGCGGAGAAAAGGTTGTTTGTGCGTCCCGACTTTGGGTAAATTACGAGAAGAATTGATGTACCAAGCTCACAATACAAAGTACTCAATTCACCCTAGGAGCACGAAGATGTTCAGAGATATGAAGAAGTTGTTCTGCTGGCCAGGACTGAAGAAAGATATCGCTCATTATGTGGCCAAATGCCAAACTTGTGCTTTGCTGAAGGCAGAATGCCATCAGCCTGCCGGTTTCTTGAAGTCGTTACCGATTCCAGAATGGAAGTTTGATGATATTTCTATGGATTTCGTACATGAGTTGTCGAGATCGCAGCGCGGGAATGATGCAATCTGGTTGATTGTAGACCGGATGACAAAAGTGGCACACTTCCTTCCAAATAAACGGGATGATTCCGTGGAAATTTTGCAAAGCTATATGTTGAACAGATTGTACGGCTACATGGTGTTCCTCGTAGCATTGTGAGCGATCGTGTTGGGCGATTCACATCGAATGAATGGAGGCTAGTACATCAGCTGTTGGACACGAAATTGATGTTCGGTATAGCCATTCATCCCCAAACAGATGGCCAAACTGAGAGGACCAATAAAACGATGGAAGATATGCTGCGAATGTGAGCCCTGGACTTTGGGAAGAGGTGGGAATATCATCTCTATCTGGTGGAGTTCTCCTACAACAACAGCTACCAAGCGAGCATCGGTGTGGCACAGTTTGAAGCCATGTATGGTCGGAAGTGTCGTACACTGTTAACTTGGGCAGAAGCAGGCGAATCCAAAATGTATAGGCGTAACGAAATCGATGAAGCGAACTCGACAATACACACTATTCGGGAAAGGCTACTGGTAGACCAAGATCGTCAAGAGAAATACTACAACGCCAAGCATCGGAACGTGGAGTTCGCGGTTGGCGATTGGGTGTACTTGAAGATTAAACCCTTCAAAGGCATGTCCAGGATTCGGCGACTGAAAAAGTTGAGCCCGAGGTATCTTGGTCAATTTGAAGTGGTAGGGCGAGTTGGGGAAGCTGCATATCAGCTAGCTCTTTCAGCAGACTTAGGTGGATTATATGATGTGTTTCACATCTCTATGCTGCGGAAAGCCGTCAAAGATCCAGGTCAAGTGATCGAGACTGATCGTGTGCCGGTGGAGTATGGGCTAACGATCAAGGTTCGGCCCATTTGGATCGAGGATCGTGCCGATAAACAGTTCTGGAATAAGACGATCGGGATGATCAAAGTCTGGTGGGACAATTGCGGCCGTGAAGAGCTAATATGGGAGGGAGAGCAGACCATGTGAACTGAATTTCCCGAGCTCTTTGTGTAACTGTTATGCAGTGCGTATCGTGTTGTATTAAATGATTGTGGAATAAAACATCTTTTGTTGAGTTCCTTACTTTATGCAAATTTCGGGGACAAAATTTTTGTAAGGAGGGGAGGGTTTTAACACCCAAAATACCAGGATTGGGAAACGTTGGGTGACACGGCTTAAGACACGGGCGTGTCAGTGGCCGTGTCCTCCTTTGCTCGATGAACTCAGCTCGACGAAGTGGAGCTGGGGCATGTCTGGTGTCGTGTATGGGCACACGGCCTGTGACACGGGCGTGTCACAGGCCATGCCTTTTCTGGATGTGCCCAAGGCATTGAGGCCTGGTGAACACGGCATGACACGTGTGTGTCTTAGGATACACGGCCTGTGACATTGGCGTGTCACTGGCCATGTGCCGCTCGGGTTGAAGTTGGATTTGTGCAGCCTGACGTACACGGCCACTGACATGGGCGTGTCTGAAGGCGTGTCAGGTGACACGGCCCGTGACACGGGCGTGTCACATGGGCATGTACTGGTCTGGCTAAGTCGGTTGTGTACCATTTAAGGCACACGGCCTGTGACAAAGGCGTGTCACAGGCCGTGTCAGGCAAAAAATACCCTTTTGTTGCAAAATCGTGTCCATCCATTTCCTCAGCCAAGATCCAATTGCTGAAACTACTCCCTGCTGCTTTATGGCCGAGGATGAGAAGGAAATCCTCATTTGCATTTGGACATCCTCTTTCTAAAATCCTAGTGAGAGAAAGAGGAAGAAGGAGGAGGAGGAGAGCTTGACACCGGTGGAGCTGCGGAGTGCCGTTTCGTGATCCGAAGCTAGAATTGTGGAGTCAAAGCCGCTGCGTTCCTTTCTAGCTAGCTAAAAGCTCATGGCTCCGAAGCATTCTTCAAGGGTAACAACTTTTCTTCCGAGCCATATGAAGGCTTCCTTTTTGGCATGTGCATCTGATTCCCCACAAGAGTGTGGCTTGTTATGGGACTATCTTGGGTTGATTCATGGAATCCCCAATCATTTGGCATATAAATCCGAAAATGGAGTATGGAATAGGCATGCTATGTGAAGCCCATCTGGACAGGTTGGTCTGGATTGGTGATGTTGCATAAACGCCTCAGAGAAGACTCCATGATAAACGTATAGATTAGGAGTCGATGGGTTAAACCTGTGAAGGGCACTAGCAGGAAGTACTGGAGTGGTAGTCCAAAAAAATACCTGTATAGTGCTTGTGTTGAATGGGTATTACTTGTGAAGGCTAGTAGCAGGAAGTATTGGATGGGAGTCCAGGTAATACCCTTGTAATGTTTGATGTTCATGGGTAGTACTGGTGAAGGGGAGTATTAGGAAGTACTGGCGTGGTATGCCAGGAAAATACACTTAATGTTTGGAATGCTTGATGGGTTGTGCCTGTGAAGGGGAGTAGCAGGAAGTACTGTCTTGGCAGTCCAGGAAAATACCCTCAAGTGAATGCTCTGATGTATGGTTATGCCTAGGGATGGAAATTGAGTTCTGTCACTAACGCGAGGAGTGGCCCCTAGGTAACCGATAAATGTGAAGCCAGTTGCGTGAGAATGGGCTGGTTATGTGTGAGCTGATAATGTAACATCCCTCAAACAGCTAGAACCCTAGGAATGGTTTTGTCATGACTAGGTCATGACAAAACCCAAGGAATCCCATGGAGACCAAGGTCAACCCAACCCTATTTCTGGTCAGCCTAGCCCAAATAGGCTAACCGAAGCTCAAGCCTCCTCATGGGCTTCTTTAGGGAATAATGTGCATGGAAGGGCTGCAAATAGTCCTTCAGATTGACCAAGTCAACTTGGTGACTAGGATAGAGGGTGAGTGTAACAGCCCAAATTTTGGGAGTAGCAAAATTTGGGTTACACGGCCTGGGACACGGGCGTGTCCCAGGGCGTGTCCCGCTCGGGTTGAAGAGTTGGGCACTTGGTCGATGAATATTTGGTCGACGAAGTTTCTGGTTGGTCACGCACTATAACACGGGCATGGCAGGGGGTGTGTCCCCTCGATTCGACGAATTATGCTCGACGATCGTTGAATGTATGTATCGTCGACTGTAGATCGTCGAGTGTCGATCCTCGAGCATGGGGTACACGGCCTATGATACGGGCATGTCATAGGGCGTGTCCCACTGTGTCGAAATGTTAGTGTCGATCGTCGAACGTCGATCGTCGATCATCGATCGTCGAGTGCCGATCGTCGATCGTCGAGTGTCGATCGTCGAGCATGGGGTACACGGCCTATGACACGGGCGTGTCCCGCTGTGTCGAAAGGTAATCGTCGATCATCGAGTGCCGTTCGTTGATCATCAAGCGTCGATCGTCGAGTATGGGGCACACAGCATGTGACACGGGCGTGTCACAGAGCGTGTCCCGATGCGTCGTCGATAATTTTCTCTCGACTGGGTGTCGAGTGGGTTACACGCCCTGTGTCACGGGCCTGTATTGGCCGACAAGGGCGTGGCATGGCCGACACGGGCGTGTACCAAGCGTCACAGTAAGCTCCATTTCCGTGATAATGGAGGAGAGAGAAATGAGGAAGAAGAGGGAAGGCAACAGTTTGAGGGGAGGCCAAAGGCCACATTTAGTGGCTGAATTCAATTCCCTAGGGAAGGGGAGAAGTTTCCAGCCATTTCCCCTGGCCATGAGACCCGATTCAGCCCCCCCTCCTCCATGGCCGAGCCTAGTCATTAATGGCTTTGAAGGACATTAATGTTCCAGCCCCTCCTCTCCCAATTTGAGGCTTTAAACACCACCAGTGAGTTGAGAGGAGGCTTTCCCAATCCTAACCCGAAGAAACCGAGCCTCCCCACCTTGCAGTTGCAAAATCCGAGCGACGCAACTTTTAGAAATGGCTTCCCGACGATCTTCCTGACTTCAGGCCGTCGGCAAGGTCCAATCCTTCTCCTCTCTATACGTGCTAGATCTAGACTTATTTAGGTTGAGAAATCGGGCTCAATTGAGCCCGATTTGGAGCTTGCAATTTCAGATTTTCATGGAAAATGGTGGTGTTGAGTTCGCCAGAAACCGCCGCCTCCGGCGGCATAGTCGCCGCCAAACGCTAGCCACCACCTCAACGGAGATGGTGGTGGTGGTGGCTGGCCAGGGAGGTGGTCGGGGTGGCCGGAATGTCGGCTGGAAGAGGCTCCAGGACGGGCCAATCTTGCCCCTTGGCTGGAGGTTGAGGATGAGCGGATGCCATCCGTTTTTGATCAAGTAAATTAATATTATTAATTGATTTTCTGGAAATTATTAATAGTAGATGGTATTAATTATCAAAAATACTTATAGGCCTCTACTACAAAGGTGTTCAACATGAACAATGTAGCCCTTGATGTTTAGTGTAATTTAAATTTGATTTCACTCAATTTGGAGATCTGGTGTGACCACAACACTCGTTTTGGTGAAACCTATACATAGGCATGACCAGACATTAGAATTAGTGCTCACCCCAAACCACTCATCCAAATGCTTGGAAAATTTGAACATAGGCTCCTCATAGCCTACCCCTTAGACTGTCCAATAATTAGAATTTTTGGAAAAATATTTCTATAGTTTTTGTGAAAATTAAATAAACAAGTTATAAATTAATTATGTGTCATCAACACCTCAAAATCCCCCCAAATTTGGGGGGTGATCTTAGAGAGCATGTTAGGCTCTGGTAAAAATTTCATCTCCTTTGAAGATGTTTTGATTAGGTTTTTTCCAACCCTAAGTTGACCCTTATAGGGTTAATTAGGTCAAAAAACCCCCTTTGGGTTTGAGTGGTCAAATCACCTCAACAGAGACTGATATTTTGGCCACTGATTCTCTATGGTATGACACACCCTCCAAAGGAATTTGGGGTGGTTAAGAGTAGGGTAGCCCTAGAACCCTAGGGTAGGTCACTTAATGGGGATTTTTAGGGTTTGAATGTCATGTGGCCAAATGACCTTGGAATGACTTGGAAATTGGTAGATAGGACCATAGGGTTGGTATAGTCCTCTGGTTAAAAGTTTAGGGAACTTGGAAGCCTTAAACCCCCTCAAAACCCTAACCCTAGTTTAGGGCACCAAACCTAAGTTGGAGTATAAGGCTATCAAATCACTTTAAAATCACTTGAAATTTTGGTAGAGTAGTGTTTAATGTTTGTAAAAGCTTTGGAGATTTTTGTTATGAATTTAGGATTATTATTTTGGATACTTCATTAACAATTTAGTAATTTATAATATTTGCTTAGAAATTTATTATGAAGGAACTACTTACTGAAAATTGATGAACTTTAGCCAGGGGACTCCTTATTATGTTTTAAAGCTCTGTGAATATTTATGGGATTTGTGGAAGACTATTTATAAGGGTTGCTTCATTAAGTGTTGATTCCCATGAAAATTTAATTTAATTTATTTTAGAGTCTAGCAAGCCTCTAAAATTATTATTTTTGTACAATGATCTTTTCTGAACCATATTAAGATTCTGTAATTTTTACATAATTTTCTGATGAGTAATTTTGGTACTTCCTTCTTTACATATGATTAAGGGAATTATATTGGAAAATATAATTAGAGGTCACATATTTTCTGAAAAATTATGGAAATTAATATCTAGTCATATATCTCTGTTATTTAGTGTTCAAAATTTTTGGGTGTCCATTACTTGAGTAGATCATATAGTTCATGTTCAAAATTGCCCATGGCCAAACATTTGGGAAAATTCAATAAATATTAAATTAATTAGAAAAATTATGATTCTCTGATTTTAGACTAAACTTGTTATGATATACGTCTGGCAAATTTTATAGGAGATTTGAAAGACAATCTGGAGTACCTCCTTTATACATCTCATAGAGTATAGGGTGGTCTGCATATAGTAACTGCGAAAACTGAACTAGAGTGGGAAATGAATTTGAAAAGTTGAATCCTTAGTAGATTGCTGGTTTGGGTAAATAAATGAGAGATCTGATCGAGGGTAGAAATCAATAATATTAAGTGTCTTGCGAAAGGGAGCTTTGGGCGTAATCCCATCATAGTTCCTAGTGCCTTCGAGAGCCCTTCACAGGGAATACCTTTGGCAGTCCTGGGCTAACGTAAACCTTAGGAATAATTTGGGCAAGAGTAACCCTAATAATAGTTTCACCTTACACTCACACCTGAACACGTAGGGAGATGAATTGGTAGAGAAAGGATAACGTAGGCCCGTGGCCTAAGGGCTTACTGGTCGAGTTAAATGGACTTGGTATTGATTTGGAAGTCCGGGGAGCTGGATGCTCGGGGACTTGGAAAAAAAAGAGACTTGATTAGTCCAGGGAGCCGTGGGATCGGGAACATGGTGAACTAGTAGGCTCGGTAGTCTAAAGAGCTGGAGGCTCGGTACTATAATTAGATACAAACTATCATGGTTGCATGTGCATAACAGTGGTGGATCCTCAGTATTGGATGATCGATCACACCGTCGTTGGTACGTTGACTCGGGGAGACTAGCTGGTTGGCTAGGAATAGTACGGAAACGTACGTGAGGGGCTAGACGGGGTAGTGTGATTACCAGTCTAGGAGTGGAGAGGCCCAACCCACTGTCTCTGTTGGCCACGACGAGAGGCTCCAGAGAGTTTAGCTAACTCCAAAAAGGGGAACTAAAGGTCTGTGCGCATAGATTCGTGTGTGTGAGTTGCACTTGCATGTGCATACCACAACATACTTGTATATCATAGCATAGTCATTGCATTTAACCCCTGACACCTATCATATAAAATGGTATGGGACGTTTTATACGATAAGCCCTGCAAAACGACCCCTTGGTCTATAGGGGTAATCAATATAAATCAACAGTTATATTTCTCGTTGCTCTTACTTACTCTTCTTACTGCTTTTACTTACTTGCTACTCCTTACTGTTTATTTTTGTTACACACTTGTTTACTCATGTTTAATTATTGTGATACCCCTGTCATACCTTATTATTTTATTCCTTAGGGTAGATGTCACCTGCTTGATTACACCATACTTTTGGTCCTCCTTTTCACTCCTTTTCGGCCGGTGCCTAGGAGCCACGGGTAGAGGGGTGGGGGATTGTTGACTGAGTCTAGTTTGACTGACGGTCGTTTGACCACCATATTTTAGGTGCTCCGGATGGGAGACAGGGAACAGCTGCAGGAGACGCAACACCAGCAGGGTACGGTGCAGTTGGAGATGGGCCAGTGTAGCTCGGGTGGACAGGCATCCTGATCCGTGAGTGGATCGGAGTATTAGTAGTTTTACTTTTATGAGTGACCATGTAGTGAGGATATCATGTACCGGGCTTAAGCTCGTATTCACCTTCTCACGTTGGTACTTAGACTCACTTTCTAGTGTGGACTATTTATTTGTCATGTGATTTCCTCCTTTATACTATTGTGGACTTGGATGCTTACACTTTCGTTCATTATACATTCTGTCTATGGTGATCGATTTGGCCGGCAGGATCGTCGTTTTGTAGTGATGACCTTCCCTGGTGCGAAGGTGTCACCGCAAAGCGGCGGTTCTGGGCCTAAGACCCTGGTAGTTGTTTAAAAAAAAATTGGGGTCTTATAAGTTGTATCAAAGCAAAACTTCGATCCAACAGAATGTATCCACAAGACATGGGACACCCCGGACGGGCTTAGTTTGAGGACAAACTAGCAGCGGAAGCAATGGTGTGCCCATGGGAGGAATCATGTGCACTGCTCACCAGTAACAAAGAGTTTTAGGTCAATTTGCTAAACTCAAGACCATCTTTTGTAGGTTGCGACGAATCCTCCCCTACCGCAGGGGACACCTCCAGCCCCAAATGTGGTTCCACACACTCCGGCTCCGACCCCATTTCAGCAGACGGAGCTGGGACAAACTTTGACGGCCATCTTGGAGGCCTTTAGGGCACAGCAGTCTCCGGCTCCTCAGCCGAATCCCAGAGCAAACTGGTTGAGTGCATTCCGGGGCCTTGCCCCACCATCCTACTTGGGGACAGAGACAGCAGTGCGCACGAAGGAGTGGCTAGACATTATGTACAAGATGTTGGTGGGAATACAGTGCCCGGTGGACCTGGCAGTATCATTGGTGGTTTCTTGTCTGGAGTCGCATGCGAAGAGGTGGTGGAAGTCGGTGATGGACACCAATTATGCGGGAGTAGAGATCGCGGACATTACTTGGTAGGAGTTTAGGGCGGCACTACTGGAGCATTTTATGCCGCAGTCCGCAAGGGATGAATTGGAGGATAGATTCTTGCAGTTGAAGCATGGGAAAAGGACAGTTCTGGAATATCACCGGGAGTTTACTCATTTGGATCGGTTTGCGGATTTTTACAAGCTGGATGATGTGGGTTACGCCAAGAGGTTCTACAAGGGCCTCCGTGATGACCTGAGGCAGGCCCTCTTGTTCGTGTCTGATGGTACCATGGCCAGGATCTTGGAGATGGCCAAGAAGCTGGAGGCGGACCAGCTTGCAGTCCAGGGCAGGAAGAGATATGGGGAGGATGCAATGCTAGGAGGGAGAAGGGACCTGCAGAGGGGACGGGTCATGGGAGAGAGAAGGAACGGGGATCAACCTCGCCAAGAGGAAAGACAGGAACCAAGGGAGCAGGCAGTGCTGGCCCCACAACCGCTACAGATGAGGGAGGTGCCCAGGATAGGGCAGGGACCACCCACACCACAGCGAAGCTATCACTTCCATCAGCTAGGGCACATTCAGATTAATTTCCCGACGAGGAATGGGGCCATACCTGCTGAACAGGGTGGCCTATCAGCTCACCAGATGGGAGGTCGTGGACGTGGTAGCGGACGCAGATTTTAGGGCGGTGAACACAGGCAGGATGGGGAGCAGGTCTAAGCTCTGGACATAGCGCAGCCCCGTAACCCGAACAGGGTTATTGCAGGTATGAGAGTAATTTTTAGTATTGGTAGAATAATTACAAAACCTAGGTTAGAAAACCTTAACCCTAATCTATTTTTCCTTTAACTAATTTAGGAATAGTGATGGCGTGCGGCAAACCTGCCCGTACCCTGTTTGACACGGGGGCATCACACAACTTTGTGTCAGAGGATTTCATCAAGGATCAGGGCCAGATTCAATATTATACAGGAGATGCCAGGAGGGTGCGTCTCCCCAATGGGATGGAGATCCAGTCCACAGAGAAGTGCCTCCTGATGGTTACCATAGACGGGTTAACACTCGATGCCCCGACGACAATCCTGAGAATGGCGGACTTCGACCTTGTCTTGGGAATGACATGGCTTGTCTGGAACAATGCCAAGATTGACTGCCCAGCAAGGATGGTCGTGTTGAGACACGGCGACACTTATGCGACTTTCGAAGGTACTACTCCGGTTTCCCGCCGCCTCCTTTCATCTATTCAGGCCGTCAAGGCCTACATGCAGGGGGACGAGATATATCAGGTGCTGTTCGAGATGACTTAGGAGAAGGACCCGATTGTTAGCATTCCGGTGGTCTGTGACTACGCCGATGTATTTCCGGAGAAGCTTCCAGGACTGCCTCCGCAGAGGGAGAAGGACTTTCAGATTCAGTTGGTTCCAGGGGCAAAGCCGGTATCTAAGGCCCCTTATCCGATGGCCCCAAGGGAGCTGGCAGAATTTCGGACACAGTTGTAGGAGTTGGTGGAAGTAGGATTTGTTAGACTGAGTTCCTCTCCATGGGGAGCTCTGGTCCTATTCGTGAAGAAGAAGGATGGCACCCTTTGCCTGTGCATCGACTATTGAGCACTAAACAGGCTGACCATCTGAAATACCTATCCGCTCCCAAGGATAGACGAGTTGTTCGATCAGCTAGAGGGAGCCCATTATTTCTCGAAGCTGGACTTCATGTCAGGCTACTACCAGCTGCAGATCTAGGAGGAGGATATTCTGAAGACGGCCTTTAGTAGCAGATATGGACTGTATGAGTTCATCGTGATGCCCTTCGGGCTCACAAATGATCCATCAGCGTTTATGAGCCTCATGAACCGGGTCTTCGAGACTTATTTGGATGTGTTTGTCATAGTATTTATAGACGACATCCTTATCCACTCTAGGATGGAGGAGGACCATGCACAGCACCTGACACTGACTTTGGAGAGATTGCGGGAGCATCGCCTCTATGCAAAGTTCAGCAAGTGTCAGTTCTGGTTGAAGGAGGTGGCTTTCCTGGGCCACATTATCAGTGGAGCTGGGTTAGCGGTGGACCCTGCAAAGGTACAGGCAGTCAGGGATTGGCCACCACTAAAGACAGCAACAGACATGCGGAGTTTCCTGGGGCTTGCCGGTTATTACCGGAAATTTGTGGAGGGGTTTTCTCGGATCGCCCTTCCACTCACTTCGTTGACGAAGAAGGACGTGCCCTTTCGAAGGACGCCACATTGTGAGGCAGCCTTCCAGGAGTTGAAGAACTGACTCATCTTAGCCCCTATTCTGGCCCTTCCATCTGGGAAGGAAGGATTCCAGGTGTATACCGACGCATCATATCAGGGGATGGGAGCGGTGCTGATGCAGAACGGACACGTCATAGAATATGCCTCCCGCCAGCTGAAGACCCATGAGAAGAACTATCCAGTGCACGACCTGGAGATGGGAGCAGTTGTATTCGCATTGAAGATATGGCGACACTACCTCTACGTAGTCTACTGTGATATATACTCAGATCATAAGAACCTTAAGTACGTGGACACGCAGAAGGAACTAAACATCAGGAAGAGGCGGTGGGTGGAGTTTCTATCTGACTATCAGTATGAGATGCACTACCACTCGGGGAAGGGGAACGTGGTAGAAGATGCACTGATTAGGAGAGCCGCCACAGCGGGAGTAGTGTTGGAGTTACCATGGTGATCTAGAAGTGGTCAAACATGTAATCTCACTGCCAACGCGATATGAGCCTGCAGGGTCGCACATAAGAGATGTGGAGAAGTTGGATGATTGACTGTGTTGGTAAAGGTTACCAATCACCGACCTGAATGGGGTTATGGGCAAAGTGTTGTCTTAAAGGATCGTCGGGTTGGGCAAATGTTGCCTTGAAGGATTGGTAAGAATAGTCGACCGAGAGTCGACGTGTATCGTCGACCGCGGGTCGACGAGTATCGTCGACCGCGAGTCGACGTGTATCGTCGAGTATTGTACTCTGATTCTCGCCGACTGATTCTCGCCGATCCTAGCTGATTCTCGCCGATCCTAGGTGATTCTCGCGGATTGATTCTCAACGAATCTGTTAGGTGATTCTCGCCGATTGATTCTCACCGAATCTGCTAGGTGATTCTCGCCGATTCTGGAACCCTAATTTTCTGGGTGGTCTGCGGATAGCGATATTCCTAAGTCTGTTTATGCCTTTGGTATAAATGGATACTTAGGGTTTTCGGGAAGAAAGAGAAATCATCTATCTGATCGAATCGGAAGCGTTCCGCCGTTCGTTCGTTTCGCCGATCCCGAATCCCGCCGACGGAAGGGTTCCGCCGCCGTGCTCGCTCCGTCGACCTCCTCCTCTCCGGCGATCGTCGCTGGTGTTGCTATTCCTGGCGCGGACCTAGAAGTCCGTGGAAAAGCAAGGTGCGATCACTCTCCTTCCCGATTGTCCGTGCGATGGAAAGGTCGGTGTTCTCCCGCTCGTGTGGATTTCTGCAGAGATGTGGATATCATTCCACGTAGAACTCGCCACCAGCAAGAACACGAAGCTTGAAGCATCTCCGTTGAGTTGTGACTCAACGCCACCGCGGTAATTTTTGCCTAGTTGTATGTTAACTTCTTGATTCAACTACCATGGTCCGATCCTATCTCTTTTGGGTTTTCTTGATATTTTTATTCTTCCGTTGCGTGCATAAGTGTTGTGCCATCCTCATAGAGAAACCCAACAGTGGTATTAGAGCCAGGTTCCGGCCATGATTGTTGTATTGGAAGTTTTGTTATTCCAGTGCGTGTAAACCTAGGGATTTACAAGTGTTCTAAATGTCTAGATTTAGTCTTGGTACCCCGCCAAGAACTTCTGGGATTTCGTGGAAATTTCTAATTGTTAGAAATTGTAGTCTCCTTAGCAGTAACCATCCCTCGAGATTGTTTTGGATTTTGAATCCAACATAGAGAGATGAGCTTGTCTACTGCTTTAAGTTGAGTTGTCTTTGCTTTTGTCCAATGCATGTAAATCTGAGGATTTGGAAGTTTCCGGATGTTCAGATTTAGCCCTTCCTTCTATCAAATGTTGATGGTGTCAGGTTGTGCACATAAGAGATGCATGTGGTTTTTGAAAAATTGTTTTTCTTTGGATGTGCACATTGATCAAATGTTGATCATGGTTAACTGTTAACCTATAATCAAAATCCCTTCATCAAATATTAAGTGTTTGGATGCCTTCCGATGGATGACACTCTTCCTGCCTCGATCGATGAAGTGTGGGCTTGCCAAAGCAAGGTGCATTAATCTATCTTGGTAAGGGTGCGAGCGGATAATTGTGATATCCCACTGTCGACATCGGGTCCAGCTTAACTAGGTGACCTCAAAGGTTGAGTGCCTAGAGGCATAGGGTTGGCATGCACCATATGATGGATGCGAGTAAGGAGTTATTCACCAACCATACAAGAATTGCATGAGGATGCAATTGGCAAGCGTTGCCTACCTAAATAACCGCATCGTGAGAGGAAAGCCAAAGCTGACTCATTGTGTTGGTGAAATACGGATCTTGTCCACTAAGAGAGTAGCTCGCATGAACTCTCTGAATTGTTAGTGAGGGCTATCATTTCGAATAAAATAGTGGGAGTGTTTTAATTGAAGTCCAAATTAAAATAAATTGTATTTGAAATTTTGGTACTGATTTTATTCTGCATAAATTCTTGTAGAATTCCATGGCAAGTGTTTCACACTCCACGTTGTCTCTGAGAGCCATCCTTGAGAAGGATAAGCTCAGTGGGACTAATTACATGGACTGGTACAGGAACCTGAGAATTGTTCCCAGGCAAGAGCGAAAGCTCTTTGTCTTGGAAGAAGAAGCCCCCGAGATGCCGACCGGGAACTCTTCCCGTGCTGAGAAGGATGCTTATAAGAAGTATACTGATGATGCTTTAGATGTCGAATGCCTTATGCTTGCCACTATGAACTCTGAGCTTCAGAAGCAACATGAGAACATGGGGTGCAAGGAGATTGACGAGCATCTCAAGAAAATGTTTCAAGGGAAGGCTCGTCAAGAGAGGTTCAACGTCACAAAAGCGTTGTTTCAGTGCAAGATGGGAGTTCGAGACTCAGTAGGGACTCACGTACTCAAGATGATTGGGTATATAGAGAACCTTGAAAGGCTGGGTTTTCCTCTTGGTCAAGACTTGGCCACAAATCTGATCCTGCAATCGTTGCCGGACAGTTATGAGCAGTTCGTCTTGAACTATGATATGAATGAAATAGACAAGACACTGCCCGAACTCCTAGGCATGTTGAGAACTGCCGAAATCAATATGAAGAAGGCCAGGCCTGCCAGCCCCATACTGATGGTGCATAAGGGCAAGGGCAAGGGCAAGGGATCTAAGAAGAAGAAGGTGGGACCTAAGTCATATCTTGAGCCCAAGTCTTCTGCACTGATGAAAAAGAAAAGCACGGTGAAGGAAGGGAAATGCCACCACTGTGGCAAGGCTGGTCATTGGAGGAGGAACTGTCCTTCGTACATTGAAGGTCTGCAGAAAATGAAGGGAGGTATGACTTCCGCTTCAAATGTTCACGTTATAGAGATAAACCTTTCTGCTCCTTCATCTTGGGCATTGGATACCGGATGTGGTTCTCACATTTGTACAAATGTGCAGAAACTGGGAAGGAGAAGATTGCTGAGTAAAGGGGAGGTGGACCTCCGCGTCGGCAATGGAGCAAGAGTTGCTGCTGTAGCCATAGGGGTTTACCGTCATTCTTTGCCCAGTGGGCTTGTAATAGAACTAGATAATTGTTATTTTGTTCCGGCCATAACTAGAAACATTATATCTATTTCATGTTTGAACATGATTGGATTTTCTTTTATAATTAAGAACAATTGTTGTTCTATATTTAAGAATGATGTTTGTTATGCTGTAGCTCAATTGTTTAATGGTCTTTATGTTTTGAACTTGGACCATCTGATCTGTAATGTAGAAAATAATAAAAGACTAAGAACAAATGACTCGAACCCTACATTTCTCTGGCATTGTCGTCTGGGCCATATCAACGAGAAGCGTATATCCAAGCTCCATAGAGATGGACTTTTGGACTCGTGTGATTATGAATCATTTGAGCGATGCGAATCTTGTTTGCTAGGCAAGATGACTAAAGCTCCTTTCACTGGTTATACTGAGAGGGCT
The DNA here is from genome assembly GCA_039583875.1 of Platanthera guangdongensis. NCBI lineage: Eukaryota > Viridiplantae > Streptophyta > Magnoliopsida > Asparagales > Orchidaceae > Platanthera > Platanthera guangdongensis. Next base: position 149,700,972 of record CM077158.1, read on the forward strand.
GAGGATCTCTTTGGTGTTGTACATAGTGATGTATGCGGACCCATGAGTTCCATGGCTAGAGGTGGGTTTTTCTACTTTGTTACATTTACTGATGATTTCAGTAGATACGAATATGTGTATCTTATGAAGTGCAAATCCGAGACCTTTGAAAAGTTGAAAGAGTTCAAGAATGAAGTAGAAAACCAGTTGGGTAAAAGGGTTAAAGCACTCCGATCTGATCGAGGTGGCGAATACCTGAGTCATGAGTTTCGTGATCATCTGAAAGAGTGTGGTATTGTATCATAGCTCACTCCACCTAGAACACCACAACATAATGGTGTGTCTGAGAGGAGAAATCGTACTCTATTAGACATGGTACGTTCGATGATGAGTCATGCAGACTTGCCTGTTTCCTTTTTGGGGTTTTGCTTTAGAGACTACTGCAATGACATTGAATCGCGCTCCAACGAAAGCGGTTCTGAAGACACCATATGAAATATGGACTGGGAAGCATCCTAGTATGTCGTTCATTAAAATTTGGGGCTGTGAGGCATACATGAGATGTCAAATGCCTGACAAGCTGGAACCCAAATCGGATAAATGTTATCTGGTGGGATATCCTAAGGAAACGAAAGGGTATTACTTTTACCTACCGTCTGAGTGCAAAGTGTTTGTCGCAAGGACTGGTGTCTTCTTGGAGAAAGAGTTCTTATCAAGAAAGACTGAAAAGGTAGAGCTTGAAGAAGTTCAAGAACCACATGTAGTGAATGAACCGAAATTGGATTTTGAGACAGGACTACAAGATGTTGTAGCTAGAGAACCTGCTCAAGGAACACAAGTCCTACGTAGATCTGGTAGACCGAGGTTTGAGCCTGAGAGATATGGATTTCTCATGTCTCAAATAGGTAATGTGTTGCTTATGGATCATGATGATGAACCAGCAACCTACCAAGAGGCTATGAATGGACCGGACTCCGACAAATGGCTTGAGGCTATGAAATCTGAAATGGACTCCATATATGCAAACCAAGTTTGGAACTTGGTGGAACCACCTGAAGGGGTACGACCCATAGGGTGCAAGTGGGTCTTCAAGAAGAAGACCGACATGGATGGGAATGTACAGACATTCAAAGGGCAACTGGTGGCTAAGGGTTTCAAGCAAATTCATGGTATTGACTATGATGAGACCTTTTCTCCTGTTGCTATGGTAAAGTCCATAAGGATATTGCTTGCTGTTGCTGCGTATTATGACTACGAGATCTGGCAGATGGATGTCAAAACGGCTTTCCTTAATGGAAACCTCCTTGAGGAAGTGTATATGACACAACCCGAGGGTTTTGTATCCCCAGATGAAGCCACTAAAATATGCAAGCTGAATAAGTCCATCTATGAACTGAAAAAGGCCTCTCGAAGTTGGAATCTTCATTTTGATGAGAAAATCAAAGAGTTTGGTTTCATCAAGAATGAAGATGAGCCTTGTGTTTACAAGCGAATTAGTGGGAGCATTGTTGTATTCCTGATATTGTATGTAGATGACATACTGTTGATTGGGAATGACATTCCTACCCTGAAAGTTGTTAAGAACAACCTAGGGAACTGCTTTTCAATGAAGGATTTGGGTGAAGCGACTTACATACTCGGTATTAAGATCTATAGAAATAGATCGAAGAAGTTGCTTGGTTTGACCCAGAGTACATACATCGAAAAGGTGTTGAAGCGGTTCAACATGCTTGAGTTCAAAAAAGGATTTTTGCCCATGTCTCATGGTGTGAATCTCTCTAAGGACCAGTGTCCAAAGTCTTGTGAAGATAAGGACCGCATGAAGTTGATTCCATATGCTTCGGCAATTGGATCAATCATGTACGCGATGTTATGTACTCGACCCGACGTCTCCTTTGCTTTGAGCATGACTAGCAGGTAACAGTCAGACCCCGGTGAGTGTCACTGGATTGTAGTCAAGAATGTCCTGAAGTACTTGAGGAATAGCTCGTTGTAAGTGGTTATACGGATGCTAGCTTCCAAACTGATAGAGACGACTCCAAGTCTCAGTCAGGTTTTGTGTTTTGCCTGAATGGAGGAGCTGTGAGCTGGAAGAGTTCCAAGCAAGAGACAGTTGCTGATTCTACAACAAAGGCCGAGTATATCGCCGTAGCTAATGCGTCGAAGGAGGCTGTATGGATTAGGAAATTCATCGGCGAGCTTGATGTAGTTCCTAGCATTGTTGGTCCCGTAGTTCTCTACTGTGATAACAATGGTGCAATTGTACAATCTAAGGGACCTAGATCCCATCAGCGCTCCAAGCACATACTTCGGCGGTTTCATCTTATTCGTGTGATTGTCGAACGAGGAGATGTGAACATTTGTAGAGTGCCGACTGAGGAGAATATTGCGGATCCACTGACAAAGCGTCTCGCGCAGAGAAAGCATGATGGTCATACTAGATCGATGGGTATACGATACCTAAATGATCAACTCTAGTGAGAATCTTGTGGATTGCATGTAAACATGTACTTTGTTGGCCATTTGTTCATATGATAAACAGTATACCTAGTTTTTCTCTTACAATTAATGGCAAGTTCTTTTATTATGAGTTTTTTTCTATATGATAGTTAAATGTTAACATAATAGATACCCCTAGAATGTTCGCTTCCATGGGACATCAAGTACGTGACTTGAATGTGAGAGCCTATGATTTATTTGAAGCTTCATTCTTAAAAGGTCCCTGGTCGAGTATCATCATAGAAGCTAAGGGTGATGATGGTACATGAAGGCTAGCACGTGCGTTGACTGATGACCGGTTCTCACAGGTCATGATATTGTGATATCAAGTCATCACGTGGGTACTTGTTAGTGAACAAGTTGTACTGGACAGACCCAACCTGAGACTACTCTGTGGATTGTCATCCAATCGTGTCACGAGTAGGTCTCAATTGACAATGGTGTTGTTGTCCTTTGACCTAAAGTCACAGCATTCATCAAGTGAGGAAGAGCATGCTTTGATGCCATCTAAAGTCTTCCTTGAGAAAGGTTGATGATAAGGGTGGTTGTTGGGCATGTTACGAATCATTTGGGTGTTTGTGTGTGAGCAGATATGGGATTTGTCCTCCTGTATGACAGGAGTTTCATCCATGGGCCCCTTGATGGAACTGGACTGAGAAATGCATGGCCATGCTTGGTTGAGTCAATATGTGATATTGGACTCACCATTCTCTGGAAGTCCGTCCTAGATCAAGAAACTTGGATTGAGCTATTATGAGGGTGACACGGTCCATGCCTCTAGTTCTTTCCGGATGCAAGGGACAAAGGGACAAACACAACGCTGATACATTGGTCATAAAGGCTTATGATTTATAAACTCTTATTGCTTGGGGAGCAATGATGCATTGCTAGATGCCGCCTATTATTTGTGAGGTTTTTGGTTTGATACTTTCAAGATCAAGTGGGATACTGTTGGAGTTACCATGGTGAACTAGAAGTGGTCAAACATGTAATCTCACTGCCAACGCGATATGAGCCTACAGGGTCGCACATAAGAGATGTGGAGAAGTTGGATGATTGACTGTGTTGGTAAAGGTTAACAATCACCGACCTGAATGGGGTTATGGGCAAAGTGTTGCCTTAAAGGATCGTCGGGTTGGGCAAATGTTGCCTTGAAGGATTGGTAAGAATAGTCGACCGAGAGTCGACTTGTATCGTCGACCGCGGGTGGACGAGTATCGTCGACCGCGAGTCGACGTGAATCGTCGAGTATTGTACTCTGATTCTCGCCGACTGATTCTCGCCGATCCTAGCTGATTCTCGCCGATCCTAGCTGATTCTCGCCGATTGATTCTCACCGAATCTGTTAGGTGATTCTCACCGATTGATTCTCACCGAATCTGCTAGGTGATTCTCGCCGATTCTGGAACCCTAATTTTCTGGGTGGTCTGCGGATAGCGATATTCCTAAGTCTATTTATGCCTTTGGTATAAATGGATACTTAGGGTTTTCGGGAAGAAAGAGAAATCATCTATCTGATCGAATCGGAAGCGTTCCGCCGTTCGTTCGTTTCGCCGATCCCGAATCCCGCCGACAGAAGGGTTCCGCCGCCGTGCTCGCTCCGTCGACCTCCTCCTCTCCGGCGATCGTCGCTGGTGTTGCTATTCTTGGCGCGGACCTAGCAGTCCGTGGAAAAGCAAGGTGCGGTCACTCTCCTTCCCGATTGTCCGTGCGACGGAAAGGTCTGTGTTCTCCCGCTCGTGTGGATTCCTGCAGAGATGTGGATATCATTCCACGTAGAACTCGCCACCAGCAAGAACACGAAGCTTGGAGCATCTCCGTTGAGTTGTGACTCAACGCCACTGAGGTAATTTTTGCCTAGTTGTATGTTAACTTCTTGATTCAACTACCATGGCCCGATCCCATCTCTTTTGGGTTTTCTTGATGTTTTTATTCTTCCGTTGGGTGCACAAGTGTTGTGCCATCCTCATAGAGAAACCCAACAAGCAGAGCCTTTGCTGATGTCTATGGAACTGCTGCAGAGACTAGAGGACATGCACATTACTCCGGTGTCATATGACAACCCTGAGCTCTATGAGGAGTACTTGGCCGCGATGGGCATCACCGATGATATCATAGACCGAGTAAGAGAGGGACAGAGGCAGGATGCCAAGTTAGAGCCCATCTTCCAGGCCATAGAGGTAGGCACTACATGAGACTACACACTGAGGGATGGCCTGGTGTGCTTCAGAGGATGGGTGTATATACCGGAGGGAGGTCAGATCCGGGAGGACATTATGACGGAGGCGCACTGCAGCCGGTATTCTGTGCACCCGGGGATCACAAAATGACGGCTGGTTTGAAGAAGACTATGTTCTGGCCGGGCATGAACAAGGATGTCACTTACTTCGTGACCCATTGTGAGACATGTCAGCTAGTGAAGGAGGAGTGCAGGAACCCCGCAGGATTGTTTCAGCAATTCCCGATGCCGGAGTGGAAGTTTGATGACATAGCCATGGACTTCATACATGGGCTTCCCCGGTCTCGGACAGGGAATGACTCGATCTGGGTGGTCGTTGATCGGTTGATGAAGGTGGCTTGATTTATACCGATCAGGAAGGACGATTCAGTGAGAGTTCTGGTGCGGAAGTTTGTGGAGCAGTTAAATCATTATCATGGCGTGCCCAGGTCAATAGTGTCAGATCGTGATGGGCGGTTTACATCCAGGGAGTGGCGGTCAGTTCAGGCATACTTGGGCACCCGACTGACCTTTAGCACAGCCTTCCACCCTCAGACGGACGGGCAGACAGAGCGCACAAATCAGACATTGGTAGACCTGCTACGTCTGTGCATTCTAGATTGAGGAGAGCCATGGGAGAAGATGCTGCCACTGGTAGAGTTCTCATAAAACAACAGTCATCAGGCTAATATCGGTATGGCCCCCTATGAGGCTCTATATGGACAGAGGTGCAGGACTCCCCTGTCATGGATACAGGATGAGGACCCAAAGGTCCTGGGCTCGGAATTTGTGGAGGACACCGAGGCCCAAGTGAGACTGATACGGGACTGGATGTTGGAGGCGCAGAGTAGACATGCCAAATATTACGATGCATGGCATCGACAGGTGGAGTTTCAGGTAGGAGACAAAGTTTTTTTGAAGATACGGCCGATGCACGGTGTATCTCGAGTTCGCGGGCGGAGGAAGAAGCTCAGCCCGAGATACATGGGGCCCTACAGGATCCTAGAGCGGATCGGCCCCTTAGCATACATGCTGGAGCTGCCGCCAGAGCTGGAAGGCCTGTACGATGTTTTCCATGTCTCCACCCTCAGGAGGGCCCTATTATGTCCAGAGCAGCAGATAGACACCGCAGATGGGCCAGCAGCATCTAACCGGTAGTGAACATGGAGCCGGTCCGGATTGATGACACGGGTATGCGGGTCTTATGCGCAAGAAGGTCCCATTGGTCAAGGTCCTTTGGAGAAATCACGGCCAGGAGGAGCACACTTGGGAGCCCCATGACTTGATGCAGCAGCGGTACCTGGAACTCTTTGGTCAGGTATTACTATCAACCTCTCGGGATGTTACAATTTTTTCTTGCATACTTGAAACCCCGTAAGCCTAACTAGAATTTCGAGGACGAAATTTTTTGTTATATATTGGGATTTGTAACATCCCTCAAACAGCTAGACCCCTAGGAATGGTTTTGTCATAACTAGGTCATGACAAAACCCAAGGAATCCCCAGGAGACCATGGTCAACCCAACCCTATTTCTGGTCAGCCTAGCCCAAATAGGCTAACCCAAGCTCAAGCCTCATCATGGGCTTCTTTAGGGAATAATGTGCGTGGAAGGGCTGCAAATAGTCCTTCAGATTGACCAAGTCAACTTGGTGACTAGGAGAGAGGGTGAGTATAACAGCCCAAATTCTGGGAGTAGGAAAATTTGGCTGACACGGCATGGGACACGGGCGTGTCCCAGGGCGTGTCCCGCTCGGGTTGAAGAGTTGGGCACTTGGTCAACGAATTTTTCGTCGATGAAGTTTCTGGGTGGTCACGCCATATAACACGGGCGTGGCATGGGGCGTGTCCCCTCGGTTCGACGAATTGTGCTCGACGATCGTCGAATGTGTGGATCGTCGACTGTTGATCGTCGAGTGTCGATCGTCGAGCATGGGGTACACGGCCTGTGACACGGGCATGTCACAGGGCGTGTCCCGCTTTGTCGAAATGTTAGTATCGATCGTCGAATGTCGATCGTCGAATGTCGATCGTCGATCGTCGATCGTCGATCGTCGATCTTCGAGTGCCGATCGTCGATCGTCGAGTGTCGATCGTCAAGCATGGGGTACACGACCTATGACATGGGCATGTCACAGGGCGTGTCCCACTGTGTCGAAAGGTGATCGTCGATCATTGATCGTCGAGTGTCGTTCGTCGATCGTCGAGCGTTGATCGTCGAGTATGGGGCACACGGCCTGTGACACGGGCGTATCATAGGGCGTGTCCCGCTGTGTCGTCGATGATTTTCTCTCGACTGGGTGTCGAGTGGTTTACACGCCCTGCATCACGGGCATGTATTGGCCGACACCGGTGTGTCTTGGCCGACACGGGCGTGTCTTGGCCGACACGGGCGTGTAGCGCGTGTAACAGTAAACTCCGTTTCCGTGATAATGGAGGAGAGAGAAATGAGGAAGAAGAGGGAAGGAAATGGTTCAAGGGGAGGCCAAAGGCCACATTTAGTGGCTGAATTCAATTCACCAGGGAAGGGGAGAAGTTTCCAGCCATTTCTCATGGCCATCAGACCCGATTCAGCGCCCCTCCTCCATGGCCGAGCCTAGCCTTTAATGGCTTTGAAGGACATTAATGCTCCAGCCCCTCCTCTCCCAATCTGAGGCTTTAAACACCACCAGTGAGTTGAGAGGAGGCTTTCCCAATCCTTACCCGAAGAAACCGAGCCTCCCCACCTTGCAGTTGGATAAGCCGAGCGACGCAACTTTTAGAAATGGATTCCCGGCGATCTTCCTGACTTCAGGCCGCCGGCAAGGTCCAATCCTTCTCCTCTCTATGCGTGCTAGATCTAGACTTGTTTAGGTTGAGAAATCGGGCTCAATTAAGCCTAATTGGGTGCTTGCAATTTCAGATTTTCATGGAAAATGGTGGTGTTGAGTTCTCCGGAAACCGCCGCCTCCGGCGACATGGTCACCGCCAAATGCTAGCCACCACCTCAACGGAGGTGGTGGTGGTGGTGGCCGGCCTGGGAGGTGGTCGGGGTGGCCAAAAAGTCGGTTAGAAGAGGCTCCAGGATGGGCCAATCTTTGCCCTTGGCTAGAGGTTGAGGATGAGCGAATGCCATCCATTTTTGATCAAGTAAATTAATATTATTAATTGATTTCGTTGAAATTATTAACAGTAGATGGTTTTAATTATTAAAAATACTTAGAGGCCTCTAGTGCACAAGTGTTTAACATGAAAAATGTAGCCCTTGATATTTAGTGTAATTTAAATTTGATTTCACTCAATTTGGAGTCCTGGTGTAACCACAGCACTCGTTTTGGTGCAACCTATACATAGGCATGACCAGACATTAGAATTAGTGCTCACCCTAAACCACTCATCCAAATGCTCTGAAATTTTGATCATAGGCTCCTCATAGCCTACCCCTTAGACTATCCAATAATTAGAATTTTTGGAAAAAATTTCTATAGTTTTTGTGAAAATTAAATAAACAAATTATAAATTAATAGGTTGTCATAAACACCTCAAAATCCCCCTAAATTTGGGTGGGTGATCTTAGAGAGCATGTTAGGGCTCTGGTAAAAATTTCATCTCCTTTGGAGATGTTTTGATTAGGTTTTATGCAACCCTAAGTTGACCCTTATAGGGTTAATTAGGTCAAAACACCCCCTTTGGGTTTGAGTGGTCAAATCACCTCAACAGAGGCTGATATTTTGGCCACTGATTCTCTATGGTATGACACACACTCCAATGGAATTTGGGGTGGTTAAGAGTAGGGTAGCCCTAGAACCCTAGGGTAGGTCCCTTAATGGTCATTTTTAGGGTTTGAAGGTCATGGAGCCAAATGACCTTGGAATGACATGGAAATTGGTAGAGAGGACCATAGGTTTGGTATAGTCCTCTGGTTAAAATTTTAGGTAACTTGGAAGCCTTAAACCCCCTCAAAACCCTAACCCTAGTTTACGGCACCAAACCTAATTTGGAGCATAAGGCTATCAAATCACTTTAAAATCACTTAAAATTTGGGTAGAGTAGTGTTTAAAGTTTGTAAAAGCTCTAGAGATTTTTGTTATGAATTTAGGATTATTATTTTGGATACTTTATTAACAATGTAGTAATTTGTAATATTTGCTTAGAAATTTATTATGAAGGAACTATTTGCTAGAAATTGATGAACTTTAGCCAGGGGACTCCTTATTATGTTTTAAAGCTCTGTGAATATTTATGGGATTTTTGGAAGACTATTTCTAAGGGTTGCTTCATTAAGTGTTGATTCCCATGAAAAATTAATTTACTTTATTTTGGAGTCTAGCATGCCTCTAAAATTATGATTTTTTACAATTATCTTTTCCGAACCATACTAAGATTCTCTAATTTTTACATAATTTTCTGATGAGTAATTTTGGTACTTCCTTCTTTACATATGATTAAAGGAATTATATTGGATAAATTAATTGGAGGTCACAAATTTTCTGAAAAATTATGGAAATTAATATCTAGTCATATATCTCTGTTATTTAGTGTTCAAAATTTTTGGGTGGACATTACTTGAGTAGATCATATAGTTCATGTTCAAAATTGCCCATGGCCAAACATTTGGGAAAATTCAATAAATATCAAATTAATTAGAAAAATTATGATTCTCTGATTTTAGACTAAACTTGTTATGATATACCTCTGGTAAATTTTATAGGAGATTTGGAAGACAATCCGGAGTACCTCCATTATACATCTCAAATAGTATAGGGTGGTCTGCATATAGTAACTGCGGAAACTGAACTAGAGCGGGTAATGAATTTAAAGAGTTGAATCCTTAGTAGGTTGCTTGTTTGGGTAAATAAATGAGATATCTGATCGAGGGTAGAAATCAATAATATTAAGTGCCTTGTGAAAGGAGCTTTTGGCGTAATCCCATCATAGTTCCTAATGCCTTCGAGAGCCCTTCAGGGGGAATACCTTGGGCAGTCCTGGGCTAACGTAAACATTAGGAATAATTTGGGCAAGAGTAACCCTAATAATAGTTTCACCTTACACTCACACATGTACACGTAGGGAGATGAATTGGTAGAGAAAGGATAGTGTAGGCCAGTGGCCTAAGGGCTTACTGGTAGAGTTAAATGGACTCGGTATTGATTTGGAAGTCCGGGGAGCTGGATGCTCAGGTACTTGAAAAAAAAGAGACTTGATTAGTCCAGGGAGCCGTGGGCTCGGGAACATGGTGAACTAGTAGGCTCGGTAGTCTAAAGAGCTGGAGGCTCGGTACTATAATTAGATACAAAGTATCATGGTTGCATGTGCATAACAGTGGTGGGTCCTCGGTATTGGACGATCGATCACACTGTCGTCGGTATGTTGACTCGGGGAGACTAGCTGGTTTGCTAAGAATAGTACGGAAACATACGTGAGGGGCTAGATGGGGTAGTGTGATTACAGTCTAGGAGTGGAGAGGCCCAACCAACTATCTCCATTGGCCATAACGAGAGGCTCCTGAGAGTTTAGCTAACTCCAAAAAGGGGAACTAAAGGTCTGTGCGCATATAGTCGTGTGTGTGAATTGCACTTGCATGTGCATACCATAGCATACTTGTATGTCATAGCATAGTCATTGCATTTAACCCCTGACACCTATCGTATAAAATGGTATGTGATGTTTTATATGATAGGCCCTGCAAAACGACCCCTTGGTCTATAGGGGTAATCCCTATAAATCAACGGTTATATTTCTCGTTGCTCTTACTTACTCTTCTTACTGCTTTTACTTACTTGCTACTCCTTACTGTTTATTTTTGTTACACACTTGTTTACTCATGTTTAATTATTGTGATACCCCTGCTATATCTTATTATTTTATTCCTTAGGGTAGATGTCACCTGCTTGATTACACCCTGCTTTTGGTCCTCCATTTAACTCCTTTCTGCCTGGTGCCTAGGAGCCATGGGTAGAGGGGCGGGGGATTGTTGACTCAGTCTAGTTGGACTGACGGTCATTTGACCACCATATTTTAGGTTCTCCGGATGGGTGACAGGGAACAGCTGCAGGAGATGCAACACCAGCAGGGTACGGTGCAGATGGAGATGGGCCAGTATAGCCCGGGTGGACAGGCATCCGGATCCGTGAGTGGAGCCGAGTATTAGTAATTTTACTTTTATTAGTGACCATGTAGTGAGGATATCATGTACCGGGCTTAGGCCTGTATTAACCTTCTCGCGTTGGTACTTAGACTCACTTTCTGGTGTGGACTATTTATTTGTCATGTGATTTCCTCTTTTATACTATTGTGCACTTGGTTGCTTACACTTTCATTCATTATACATTCTGTCGATGGTGATCGATTTGGCCGGCAGGATCGGCGTTTTGTAGTGATGACCTTCCCGGGTATGAAGGTGTCACCGCAAAGCGGCGGTTCTGGGCCTAAGACCCCGGTGGTTGTTGCAAAAAAAAATGGGGTCTTACAGATAACATCACCTAAAAGAAACAAGTACGGAGAAACTGACCCGCGCCTTTTATGTAGCCGCGAGTATGTCGTACTCGTTGATGGCAAGGCGACTTGAGCAATGGGGGTGGCTGATATGACCTTCATTATGTCCATCCGACGTGAGACCTGAAAGTGCGGTCTGTTGGAGCGCATAGCAAGAGTCTTAGGCCTGCGTGCCATGACACAATGGGGGCTACGGGCCAATCCCGGGTCATTAAGACTGAAGTCTCCGGCTGCACTCCATGGAGCAAAATGCTCAATTTTACCGTTGGGTTGCGACCCTGATACGGTGGTGGGACCCTTGTTCGTCGGTACACCAAGAATGTGCCCTGAGTGCACGGATCGTCGGGCCGCGTAGCTGACGGTTGTGATGGAATGAATGTCCGTGAGAGCATATTATATGAATATATATATCTGCCTGCGAAATGCTATGCCCGCAGGGAAGGAATACCACTGCACTGGAAAAGGGGTAGGGTCGTTATAATTCGGTCAACTGAATGCTAACCGTTGCATTGTTTGCCACCGTTGGGTGGGCTAACACTGTGCAGGTGCTGGAGAACCAAGCGGGACGCATAAAGGCTGAAGTCCCTGCTACTGTTGATGTTGCTGCCGCTAGCCCTTGAAGGCTAAATCTTAAAATGCAGTGTTTTCTTGATATGTGGCTGGCCTGCGCACCAATGTTTGAAAGCCACTATTGTAAAAAGGACTTGTAAGGCCATAAGGCCAACTGACTTTGTATTTGCTGACATTCCTGTTATATATATCCATGTGGATGCTTTATATGGTGGACATTCAGGTTTGGAGTTCGGACTTGTGTTAAGCTTCCGCTAGAATGGTATGTGTTAGGTTGCACAACTCTGGTATCACTCTGTGACGTCCCCACCTGTTTTGTGGTATATGTTGTAGGGCCCTGGACGGACCTTCCAGTATATACTATATGAACGGATGGAGTCATTACACACACTTTGCATAAATGAAAACACACACAAACACACACTGTACTGAAATTAAAACACACACACTCTACATGAAATGAAATACACCCACACACTCTACTGGAAATGAAAACAAACCCACTCTACGTAAAGTAAAACAAACGCACACACTTTACATAAAATAAAAACACACACACACAACAGAAAGTAAAACACATGCACACACTCGATATAAAGTAAAACACACACACTATGTAACGACTCTATCCGTCCATTTAGTATATAGTAGAAGGTCCGGCCGGGTCCCCACAACATATTCCACAAAACAGACGGCGAAGTCATGGAGTGATACCAGAGTTGCGCATCCTAACTCATTTCATTCTAGCGGAAGCCTATAACACACTACGAAACTCTAAACATGAATGTCCACAATATAAAGATCCACATTTATATATAACAGGAATGTTCACCAAATACAAAGTCAGTTGGCCTTATGGCCTTACAAGTCCTTTTACAATAGTGGCTTCCAAATATTGGCATGCAGACCAGCCACATATAAACAAAACATAGCATGTTAAGCTTATCCTTCAAGGGATAGCAGCAGCAGCAACAACAGCACAGGGACTAATTTTATAACGACCCTAACCCTCTCCCGAGGCAGTGGCATTCCTTCCCTGCAGACATAGCAAATAACAAGCACATACATTCCATCACAACCGTCAGCCACGCGGCCCAACGGTCCGTGCACTCAGTGCACATTCTTGGTGTACCGGCAAACCAGTTGCCCACCACCGTATCAAGGCTGGAACCCAACGACAATATTAAGCATTTTACTCCATGGCGTGCAGCCGGAGACTTTAGTCTTAATGACCCAGGATTGGCCCGTAGCCCCCAATTGTGTCATGGCGCGCAGGCCTAAGACTCTCGCTATGCGTTTCTACCAAATTCCAATTCATCCAGACACCCATGACACACAACCATAATACGGATACAGTTCATCCTTTGTCGGTTGCTCAAATCATTAGTTCTATAACCAGACTAACGCGGGTCGACATCCCCTTGACCGTTTAGCAAATAGACATAGTGTCCTCATAGGACAGGCTTCACAATCACAGGTTAGCTAGTTGTCACACTCAATGGTAGCGACAGAACTCATTTTCCATCCCTAGCTTTAACCCTTTGCGGGTCTTTTCCTGGGCTTTCCTCCTAGTACTTCCTGCTACTACCCTTCACTGGCACAACCCAGCAAGCAGCACAAGAATCAAGGGTATTTTCCTGACTTACCATGCCAGTACTTCCTGCTACTACCCTTCACTGGTACCACCCATTCAGCACTAGAATTATATGGGTATTTCCTAGACTACCACTCCAGTACTTCCTCCTATTGCCCTTCACATGTTTAACCCATCGACTCCTAAGCTACATGTTTCATCACGGAGTCTTCTCTGGTGAGTATATGCAACATCACCAATCCAGACCAACCTGTCCAGATGGGCTTCACACAACATGCTTATTCTGTACTCCATTTTTGGATCTATATGCCAAATTAGTGGAGATTCCAAGAATCAATCCAAGGAAACCCTTTACAAGCCACCCTGTGGTGGGGGAATCCCATGCATATGCCAAAACAGAAACCTTCACATGGCTAGGAAGAAAGATCGTTACCCTTGACGGTCATTTTAGTGCCATGAACTCCTAGTCGGCTGAACAGTACTGCAGCAGCCTTGCCTCCACAATGCTAACCTCAAATTGTGAATAGGAACTCCGGAGTTCCATCGGTTGCCGGCTCTCCTTCCTTCCTCCTCCTTCTTCATCTCTCTCTAACTTTGTAGAAAGATAATGGAGAAGATTATAATGAGAATTCCCATCTCATTTTTCAGCCTTAAGGAAGCAGGGAGGGCTCTCAGTCATTGGATCCCAATTGAGAAAATGGACGGCCACGATTTTGCCACAATAGGAAAAATTTTACCTGACACGGCCTGTGACATGCCCATGTCATAGGTCATGTACCTTAAGCGGTACACAACCGACTCATCCAGACCAGTACACGCCCAATTGACACGCCCGTGTCACAGGTCGTGTCACCTGACACGCCTTCAGACACGCCCGTGTTTGTGGCCGTGTACTTCAGGCTACATAAAACCAAATCAACCCGAGCGGGACACGACCCATTACACGCCCATGCCATAGATCGTGTACCCCAAGACATACCCGTGTCGTGCCCATGTTCACCCGGCCTCAATGCCTTGGGCACATCCAGCAAAGGACACGGCCTGTGACATGCCTGTGTCCCAGGCCGTGTGCCCATACACGGCAGCAGACATGCCCCAGCTCAACTTCGTCGAACTAAATTCGTCGACTAGAGGAGGACACAACCTCTAACATGCCCGTGTTAGAGGGCGTGTTCCCTTATTTTCATAGAAATAGATTTTCGTCGAACACTCGACGGCCGCTCACCCGAGCAGGACATGCCCTGGACACGCCCGAGTCCCAGGCCGCGTCACGCAACTTTTTCCCAATCCTGGGATTTGGAGTGTTACACAATCACTTGACAAAAATAGAATACGCACACACTCTACTGAAAATGAAAAACACACACACACACTCTACGAAAGTATAAAAAAGGCGATAAACACTAACTCATACATGCGCAAACTCTATAGGAATGAATAAAAGCTATAAAAATTAACTCATACACGCACGCACACAAGCAAAAATGGTGAAAAAACTAAGTTATCTAAAAATTAAAATAACTACATTTCTACTGCTAGAATATAGTAGAAATGCATAAAAAGACAAAATAAAAATTATTTGAGCAAAAGAGTTTTCAAATTAATGCGAAAAAAGCAAGTGTTTGAAAAATTAAAATGTTTACATTTTTACCATTAAAATTTCATGGAAATTCATAAAAAGTCGAAATAAAAAATGTTTGAGCAAAAGTATTTTTAAGTAAATGCGAAAATCAATTGTGTTGAAAATTGAAATAACACATAATTCATTCTTATAACTTTGTAAAAGGGTTTAAAAAGTGGAAGAAAGATAAAAAGAAGCAAAAGTTTTATAACCTAAAAAAGGAAAATCTAAGTTAAAGAGTAATGAAAACCACTTTTGAAATCATTTTACAAGTTCATAAGAATGAACATAAAAGAATAAAAATCCTAAATCTAAACCATTCTAAGGAGTATGATAAGAAAAATGGCTATAACAACGACTAGTTATTTTGAGAAAATTTAAAGTAAAGCAAAGCAATTTTTCATTTTAAAGCATAAATTCTGCAAATCTAACTCATACACGCACACACCCCATACGAAAATGAAAACAAAGATACATAAAATTGATGAAAAGGAGGCATTCAGAGACATTCCAAAGCTTTGTAAGGATGAAAAACTGAACAATTTTATTAACAAAGAAGTTGATTACAAAAGCTTAAACAAACTTAAAAAGGAGGGGGGGGGGATTATCCTTACATAACACTCAAATAGCTCCTAACATCAGCCCTTAACACAAAAATGGTTCAAAATTCGGAACACAAACACCTTACAGAAAGGGACTATTTATAGCCAAAAAATCAGATAACACGCCCTCAATCACGGTCATGTAGTGGGGGTGTGTCAGCACTGTTGACTAAGTGATGTCGAGCATTCAATGCTTGTTGACTTTGTCGCGGTCCACTTGGAAGTCACGCCCATGTCTCTGTCGACACGGGCGTGTCGGAGGGCGTGTCCAGCAGGTGGATCTGGGGAAGGGTTGCATCAAAAAGTCGCCGTCGACGTCTTGTTAGGCCAGTTGGAGGTGTCACGACCTTGTCGCATCTTGACACGGGCATATCGGGTCGGTCGACGATCATCGTCAACCGCATGACACGTGGCTCGGTCACGACCGTGTGATAATTGACATGGCCATGTTAGAGGGCATGTCCAGCGATTCTTTGGCTTTGGCTGATTTCTGTTTGAATCCAAGTCAGACGCCCAGGTCACGGGCGTGTACTGAAGCACATGGGCGTGTACTTGGCAAATTTTGACTTTTTATGAAAAATTTCAGAAAAATATAATAAACTTAAGTTAGAATAAAATTTATAAAAAAGGAGCATTTTGTTGAACAAAATTAACTACAAATAACAGAAATGAACTAGGATGACTTAATTAATGTACATAAAAGTACATATATTTAGAACTCATCAAATACCACCATACTTAAGCTCTTGCTATTCAAGAGCAAAAGTTGGATATGTACTTATAAGGAATTAAAAAAAACCTAAGTTTAGCTACCGCTTGAATTAATTAAAAGAGAGATCAAAGTAATTATCAGGGGTATAAGAGTTAAGTCCTAAATCATGAAATTGATTTAAATAGAGGAAATGTTTTGGCCAAAAAGACTTCTTGAAGTAGCCAAATAGCAAGCAAAAATTGTAATCGTTAGCTAACAAAAATAGATCGGAATTATAGGAACTTTAGCTTAAGAGTTTAAAGAAAATAATGCAATTTAAAAATTGTGCTCTCAAAAAGTGTTATATTAAGTCTAGAATCATGAATATGGCTAAGGGGATTGTTTTGATTTATGAAGAGGGCTTTGGAGGAGGTGAGGTATATTTTTTCTTAAACCTCGTATACAAATTTTTTTTAATATGAGTGTTTAGGAAAACGAAGTCTTATTTTCCATAACATGCAATTGTAAATTTTTTTTGTATAATTTCATAAAACTCAATGTATATGTGTAGGAGTAATCAATTTTATCATCTTACTCCGTAACATATAATTTTTTCAAATATTGGATGACTATGTTTGCGGAACGAAATCTTATTCTCATTAACACAGGTTCTTTTAAGGATAAAAAAATTGGGAGATGGTTTTTTTTCAAAAATAAAACTAGATTTTAATAAAAATAATTTGAGAGCAACCTTTATAAATTGAACATTCCTGTGTTTCTAAAAAGCTTGAAGTAGAAATAATTGAAGTCTATAGTTGTTTTTTCTAACATAATACACATGCCTTTATTTTAGATAAATTAGAAGTAGTGCCTAAAACAAGTCTCCTATCATAAGAACAAAGCATAAAAAATTATTTAAAACTTAACCCCAGATATTTAAATTTATCAATCTCTAATTAACAACGGATAGTATACAAAGAATTAATGAAATTCACTTATAAATAAGGTTGCAATACAATTTTTGGACAGCAAAAAGGGTTAAGAATGGAATATTCGATTTATTTGTTTTATAATAACATTTTTGGGATTTTTAGTGCTTTTCATCATTTTTTTGTGTTTTTAATTTATTATTTTTTTTTGGAATTTTTGTTTTGGTTTTATTTTACTCATTTTTTATTGGAATTTTTGACTTATTATCTTTTTTGTGTTTAATTTTATTATTATATATATGATAAGATATATATATATATATACACACACACACACATATATTTTGACCTCGTTTTGTTTTTTGACAATTTCAAATTTTTTTGTATTTTTGGTTTTATAAGTATATATTTACAAAATAAGGAAAGAGAGAAAAGTTATTTACAAAAAAGAGAAAGAAAGAAACAGGGGAAAGAGAGAAAAGAATATTTACAAAAATATTTACAAAAAGATATGTGCATAAAGTATTTACCAAAACATAAATGCATAAAGTCTTTACCAAAAAATATTTACAAAATAAAACTAAATATTTTTTGGAAATATTGTTTTATAATTTTTTGGAATTTTTGTTTTATAATTTTTTTGGAATTTTTTGACTTATTATATTTTTTTGAATTTTTGCTTTATTATGATAAGAAAAAGAAAGGAAAAAATAAATTTTGTTCTGAGCTTTCATTTTAATTTTTTTCTTGTTTTGTTTTATTTGTTTTATTTTTTTTGTACATTTTTAATTTTTAGAGCGCATAAAGTAGAAGTGCAAAAAATAAAGCAAGAGAACACCCCTATACTTAAGTCCAACATTGTCCCCAATGTTGCAATGTAAGTATGCGTAACAAAAAGAAAATGCAATATTTACAAACAAAATAAAGAGCGGGGGGGGGGGGGGTTGAAGCTTCCCTGAAAGTAGGTCAGGGAGGCCCAGTTTAGGAACACTGCATTATTAAAAATATCAATGAAAAAGTAAAGAAATAGCGCAAAAGATAAACATGGGCTGCCTCTCAGGAGTGCTTTATTTATATTCATGTAGCTTGACTATTTTGGCGATTTATATGTCGAGGAGGGTTATGGATTCAATATTACCGCACACAGGAACGCCTGCTATATATAATTTTAAGTGATGACCGTTCACTTTAAACGAGCCTATTTCCGGGTGGGAGACGAGTACGGTCCCATATGGCTAAACCTGTTCAACTTTGAAGGTGTTGGGTACATTGGAATATATGTACCTGATTTGAAGAAGTCTCAACCTACTCAATGATATACATCAAGATGTATTTGATGTGCTTTGAGTTTCTTTATGCAGATTAAGTAACTGCAGGTTTGCAGGAAAAGTTTCTAAGTCCATGTGTCGACACCTAGAAGAAAAGTGTCGACACTTAAGAAGACATGTGTCGACACCTAGAGAAGCAGTGTCGACACTTGGAGTAATTGTGTCGACACTAGGAGGCAGTGTCGACACTCAGAGAAACTTTGTCGACAGCAAAAGTGTCGACACCAAGAAGCTGTGTCGACACTCAGCAAACTTCAACAGAGTTTAAGTACAAGTGTCGACACAAAGGAGATGTGTCGACACTCAGCAAAGTATCAACACATGAAAAATGTGTCGACACAAAGGAGATGTGTCGACACCCAGCAAAAGGTTCAACACAGAAGGCATATGTCGACACAAAGAAGATGTGTCGACACTTAGCAAGTTTCCACACAAGAAGATGTGTCGACACAAAGGAGTTGTGTCGACACTTAGCAAAAATCAACTAAGTATTGAAGAAGAAAGACTTGTGTCGACACACATGATCAGTGTCGACACATTCTAAAGAAGCAGTGTCGAGAAGCAGTTTCTACAACACAAGGAGTTGTGTCGACACCATGAAGGCTAGTGTCGACACTTAGTCTACTTGTGTCGACACTTGGTCTATTTGTGTCGACACATAAATACTATCTGTCTCGACACTTTCAGACAGTGACAGAGATTTTAAGAAGTGACTGGATGACTTGATAGCTGCCATTTCAACCGGTCAACTGCTACTATCAGAGCTGTCAGAAGATCGTTAGAAACCGGATTAGCCGGTCTCCATGAAGAAAGCTTATATAAAGTCTTATTCCTTCAACAGAAGAGAATCGAATGGAGCAATCAATGAAGTGAAAAACAACACAAAAAGAAGAAGACCTTCAAGTGAAGATCTAAGAAGTTGGAGAGAGAAAGCTCCTTCTAAGAAGTCAGCTATTGAACCAGGCTGATAAGAAAGTTTCAGATTGAGATCTGATTCTCAAGTCAGCAGTTGATTGAAGATCATCTGCATAGAGATACAACCCTACTATGTTCTAATTCAAGAAGCTTTGAAGAAAGCCAAGGGAGGTTGATCTCTGCAAAGTTCTTTCAAGAACTCATCAAGAAGCTAGTCAACTCATCTTCTCAATCAGAGTTGTGGTTATTAATCATTGTACTCTTTATTGTCAGTAGGATCCTTAGGGATCTGAGCTGTAAGCCTATATTATAAAGGCTGAGTGTAGGAGACAGTGTGCTCTGAGTGTAGGACTTGTTGAAGACTGAGGTAGGGCCTAGGGCCTGAGTTGTAGGAGACCTTGTTCTCTGAGTGTAAGTCTTGATGAAGACTGAGTGGTAGGGCTATTGAGCCTGAGTTGTAGGAGTGGGATCACTCTGAATTGTAGGAACTTGTTTAGGGGTTCTGAGTTGTAAGATTTGAGGATCTGAGGAGTAGTGGAGAAGTTAGGCCGAATCTAGTACATTACTAGATAGTCGAAGGGGGAAAGTGGATGTACCCAGACCTTGGGGAACCACTATAAAAGCTGTGTGTACTCTGTATGTTATTCATTCTGTGATTGTTGTGTTATATGTGCTGAATTGCTGTAGAAAATTGCATAAACATGTCTAATAAATCAGAGTTTCTGCCTTTAAAGTTAAAAAGATTAAGTGCACCTAATCATCCCCCCCCCCTCTAGGTGTTTAGGCACTAGTTCTTTCAAGTGGTATCAAAGAGAGGTTACTCAAAAAGGACATAACAGTCTGAGTAAAGAACCTGTAGGCAAAATCAGCATAATCAAGAATCAAGAAAATGGGTTCAACTGAGAATCACAAAGAGCTAGGATACATGAAATTGCCAATCTGCAGAAAGGAGATCTTTGGCATATGAAAAGAGAGGGTTAGACTTTTTATGGAAGCCTCTAACCCAAGAATTTACATTACAGTCAAAGAAGGGCCATATGTGCCAATGAAAGTATCTGTTCTAGATGCCAATCAGAGAACTCTCAAAGACTATTCAGAAATGACCAAGGATGAAATAATTCTGGCCACTATGGACAAGAGAACCCAGAATATTATTGTAAGTGCAATTGATGATGCCACATTTCAGAATCTGATTCATTGTAAAACATCAGAAGAAATGTGAGACACACTGATAGTCTATATGGAGGGATCAGAAGAGGTAAGACAAGACAGGAAGTCTTTATTAAATCAAGAGTATGAAAGCTTCAAACAAGGCAGGTCTGATAGCATAACTGAATGCTACAAGAAATTCTATAGGATAGTCAATGAATTGATGTCCTATGGAAGAGAGTTCTACAATTATGAATTGAATGATAAGTTCTTGAGATCCCTGACAAAGGACTGGGACACCAAGATTTGTGCCATAAGGGAAATGGCCAAATTAGCAGACATTCCCCCTCCAACTTTGTTTTGAAAACTATTATCTTATGAGATGCAGTTAATGGTAAGGAAGGAGGAAGAAAAGATTACAAGAGTGGAGCACAAAGAAAGAGTTGTGGCCTTCAAGACTGAAGCCACTAGGAAATATAAAAGTAAGTCTCCATCTCCACCTCAAAAAGTTGCTGAGGCTGAGACAGATACTTCAGATAGCAAGAAGTCAGAAAGTAGTGAAAGTGATGAAGACTTTGCTGCATTTACTAGGCACTTTCAGAAGTTCCTAAAGAAGAAGCAGTGGAGGTCCAAGTCATCCACTTCACAGACAAAATATGACTATTATCAGAATAGTAAGTCATCAAGGAATGACAGGAGAAAGTCTAAGTCTAGTAAAACTACATCCTCAAAGATAATATGCTATTGTTGCAATAGACAAGGACATGTAATAGCAGATTGTCCAGAAAAGAGGAGAGAGTCCACTGACAAGAAAAAGACACAGTTCAAGGGCAAAAAGGAAAGGTCCTTTGTTGCCAAGAAGGATAAAAGTCTGAATGATATGTCATCTTCAGAAACAGATTCAGAAGCTGAAGCCTATATTGGCTTGTTTGCTGAAGAAGAAGAAAATGAGTTCATGCAGCTAATGAACTCAATTTATGAGCATGAGGACATTCAGTGCAAGGGACTGATGGCCTTATCAGAAGGAGACAAAATCCAGGATCAGCCTGGACCTAGTCAGGTACAAAATTATTCTTCAAGTTCAAATTCTAGTACTGAGTCAGATTCAGATACATCAGCATCAAGTGATGTGAGTGGATCTGAACCTGAAGGAGACATTCATCAGTTAATTGATGAATATAGAGTATTGTTGCAGGCTTTGAAGAAAAGCAAACTCTTGGCCAAAACTCAGGCTAAGGAGATTGATAGTCTTAAAGTGGCTACAACAGATTTTGACAAGTTATTAGATCAGAAATTAAATGAAATAGCCAGACTGAAGAATATTACAGTTATTCAGATGGGGACTATTACATTTAAAAATGATCAAATTAGAAATCTGGAGATTAGTCTTCAGAAAGATAGAGAGATTGTTGCAAGTTTTTCTAAACCAAAATCTGTTTTACCTTTGATAGATGAATTTGTACATCAAAAGGGTAAAACTGGATTGGTGTTTACAAAACCTGCCTGGACAGTAAAGTCCAAGTCTAAGGGCAAAGCCCCAGTACTCAATAAGAAGCCTGCTATAGATAAAACAGCCAGGGTTGTACCTAAACAAAGGTACAACAGATTTGAGTGCTGGTGTTGTGGCAAGGTAGGCCACCTTGCCATAGATTGTTGGCATAATTCAAGTGCCAAGGTGAGTAGCAAACTGCCTGCTAGAAAATATACAGGTAGTTTTGTTAAGAGTTAGACTAACTTGAACCAAGGACCCAAGAATTATTTGGGCTCTAAGGTTAAGTAATCTGTTTTGCAGGTGAGTCCAAGTGGACATGCCCCAATATGGTACTTAGACAGTGGATGTTCCAGGCACATGACTGGAACTAGGGGATTGCTGAAGGACTATACACCAATCAAGGATGGTCCTAAAGTTACCTTTGGTTGTTCAGAAAAAGGAATCATCAAAGGTTTTGGTAACATTTCTAGCAACCTTATTACAATTACTCAAGTGGCTTATGTAAAGGGTTTGAAATATAAGCTCATTAGCATAAGTCAGCTGAGTGATTTAGGATATGATATCTCATTTGTCAAGGATGGTTGTCATATAATGTCACAACCCGCATTTTCTCAACGATAAAATCGTATCAGAGCAAGAGAAAACACGTGCCGTGATGCCACGCCGTGCAGGGGATAACTGCACGCGCTCAGGCAAAACTCCAGACCTTAGAATTAAGGAAAATCGTTGATTAATTATGAAAGAAAAGCAGTTATGTTGAGTGGCCGTATCTCTCGGCACGGTGGATCAGCTAGTCCACAATTAAAAGTATAAGTATACGCAGCAGAAAAATAGTTTGGTTCAATTAAGTTGACACCCTAGTGAGCATGAGTGTCCCCGAGGGACAACTCATGGTAAGCACGATTCTAAAGAGAATATAATGGATATAAAAAGGTAGCCTTTTTTTACGCTAAGGAAGTATAGTGACATTGTTTTATAATTATGCTATGCATGATATACATATAATAATGCTTTTAGGGTTTAAAATATCTAACATGCAACCTAGCAAAAATCCTTCCCAGAAGCAAGTAAACAACCACTAATAGGCAAAAACAGCAGTTTAAGTTCATACCCAGCATCGCAAGAAGCCACCAGTGGGCGCCAACAACCTGACACGAACCCACTGGTGAGTATGTATGTCTATGCAAAAAAGTAAAGAACTACCTCACAGAATCAGGATCAGCTGTCTCCGCTACCCAAGAGGCCACAAACCAGCCCCTCCAAAAGAACTAGCCGCTGAACCGGCTACAACCTGGACCTGAGGCATTCAAGAAAAGAACACCTCAGCAAGGAAATAATCAAAAGTGTAAATAAAGCATTAGAGTTAAGAGCAAAAAGAAGGGTTTACCAACCCGACAACAAGCTGCTATAAGCAAAAGAAAGAGCATGACAGTAAGAAAAGAGCACTGTCTAAAGCACAGCAAAGCACACCAAGTGCGAGCAATAAAAGCAACAAGCTCAACAAAGAGTCTAACATTCCTAATACGTGGGTAAGTGGCAGTGGTCAAAAACATGGATCTGAATACATAACCAAAATTAGATCCAACAAAAAGGGCTAAGGGGTCGCCAGTGGCAGCTTTAGGGTCCCACACACCAACCCAAACCAGGGCAAACAGGCGGTGGCCACAGCTCTCCACGTCAAAATCCACCCCTCAAGAGGCCACTAAAACTCCACCACCTGCCACAACCCAAGAGTCGGCAAGCAAAGATTTGCTGAACACCCAAAACCACCCCCTAAAGGAAGGGAAAAGTCACACTAACAATCCTAAGGTACACATGAACTCAAGACAGAAATGTCGAGCCCACTCGACGCAGCGTTGAGTAAACTCCACTCGGCTCACTCAATGCCGTCAGCGCTTCCCACTTAGGGTAAACGTAAGTCTTGCTAAAATCGCAGCCTAAGCCCTCTCATGCGCGAGAACAGAGAGTTGGAGATTTAATCCCAACCCTCCGTTCCGTCCTAACTACTCGGAGCTACCGCAGCTAACCCTAAACTGTAACTAACAGCAACCTCACCCTAACTCTAGCTACCCACTGGACACTAAACATCCGACAAAAAGGAGGACATTGATTAAAATTCCAGAAAAAAGAAATAAAGAATCAGCACTTGATTAGAAGTTTGATGAAATAATTCAACCTACTGCCCTAGGGAGGAAAAACAAGGAGAACAGAGCTTATGCATAAGAAATAAAAACAGATCATGGGTTAGAAATAAATTTGGCAAGGGCAAGGGGCCACTTGCCTCTACCTCTTCGGAAAAACAAACAACAGCCGCACCACGGCTTGGCTCCGGCGGCAAGATCGGCCACCTAGACGACCAAAGCTGAAACTTGAGGGAAGAAAGAAATCAGATATTTAGAAATTCCTGGAATCGAACCCTAAATCAAGAAAAACTTACATGGAAGGGAAGATCTAGCCGAGAGCAAACCGAATCCGCTATCACACGAGAAAAACGGGCTCTAACCTTCCCGAAATCGCCGGCCAAGACAACCACCGCCTCCTCTCAAAACCCTTCCGCTGGAAGCTCTCCAGACTCGGGAACGATGAAAATGAGGAGGAAAAGCAGTCCACGGCAACAAAAGATGATCTCAGGAAAAAAGTACGGAACACGCCCAAGACACGCCCGTGACACGGCCCGACACGCCCGTGTCACGGGGCGTGTACTCACACACTCGACGAACGTCGATCTCCACTCGACGAAAACACGGGACACGCCCCCCAGACACGCCCGTGACACGACCCGACACGCCCGTGTCACGGGGCGTGTACTCACGCACCTACCCACTCGACGAAAGTCGATCTCCGCTCGACGAAGCAAGGGACACGCCCTGTGACACGCCCGTGTCACAGGCCGTGTACCAACTCGAACACCGCCCGACGATCGTGGAGCGCCGATCATCGAACAGAGAGACACGCCCCAATGTCACGCCCGTGTTCGACACGACACGCCCGTGACAGGGCCGTGTTCTCACTAAACACCGCCTGACGACCATCGAGCGCAGCTCGACGAACCGAAGGGGGACACGCCCGTGACACGCCCGTGTCACGGCCGTGTTCCTACAAAAAAAAACCCTGTCGACCAAAAATTCGTCGACTGGAGAAACGGAAGCTCTACCCGAGCACGACACGCCCTGGGTCACGGGCGTGACCCAGGCCGTGTCACCCAAACTTACACAGAAAAAGAAACCTGCTAATACCTAGCCAACAAGAGACAAGGCACCTGCCTACAAGCTCAGCCACAACGGCCACGCACAGCACAGCAAACATTCCAAACATGCAGCTAACAAAACAACGCCGAAACGACGCGAAGGCAAACGATCTCGGATTTCGACCAAAACTCGCACCGTAGCTAAACAACCGAGCCACGAAAACAACGGCGAGGTCGAAAACAACATCCGACGATCGAACACTCGGGCTAACACCTCCCGAAGCCAAAACGCAAGCATTTCCCTAAGAGGCCCAACCGAGTCACCAAAACCAACTCCGGCTAGCTGGGGAAACTTGCCAACTGGCTACAACCAGGCTACACAAGGAACCTACAGAGCTAGGACCGTGCTCTACAACGGCGAAGGGCCGGAAATGCGTCATCGTAACGCCAATCCAAAATCAAACAAAACACAGAAAAACCGGGGGCGTTACAGCCACTCCCCCTAAAAGAAAGTTTTGCCTCGAAACTTTACTCACAACACTCCTATGAAGAAGGAGAGAGAAAGATCCAGGAAAGGACTATATCATCATAAATAAAACAAAACATACCAGGCACAAGCTCAGGGAAACAGATGAGGGTAAGCCTCCCTCATAGCCGACTCCAACTCCCAAGTCGCGCTTTCTACATCCTGATTTCTCCATAAAACTTTAACCATCAGAATAGACTTCTTCCGCAGCGCACGAACCTGAGAATCCAGAATGCGGACAGGCACCTCCACATAAGAAAGATTCGGCTCCAACTGAGGCACAGAATCCAAAACCTGCCTGCCATTCGATACACATTTCCGCAGCTGACTGACGTGGAAGACATTATGCACGCCAGGGAAGTTTGCGGGCAACGCCATCCTATAAGCTGATATCCCAATCCGCTCAACAATCGGAAACGGCCCCACGAACCTCGGGTCCAACTTCCTGTTCTTGCCAAAACGCTTGACTCCGATCAACGGGGAGACCTTTAAGAACACGGAGTCCCCCACCAAAAACTCCAAATCCGACCTATGCCGATTGGCATTTTTCTCATATCTCTCCTGGGCTATCCGAAGCTTTTCCCGAATAAGCTTCACAGCAGTTTCCATCTCCTCGAGTGCTTCTGGACCCAACAAAGGCCTCTCGCCAACCTCAGCCCAAAACAAGGGAGTCCTGCAGCGCCTCCCATACAAAGCTTCAAAAGGAGCCATTTGCAAGCTTTCTTGATAACTGTTATTATACGCAAATTCCATAAGCCGTAAGCGCTCATCCCACGCTCCTCCGTGCTCCAGAACATAGCATCGGATCATATCTTCCACAATCTGATTTACTCGCTCCGTCTGACCATTGGTCTGGGGATGATATGCTGTGGAATATCTCAAATCTGTACCCAACCCTTCTTGAAGGCTCTTCCAAAAACGAGACGTAAACCTGGAGTCTCGATCTGATATGATACTCACGGGTACACCATGCAATCTAATAACCTCATCCAAATACAGCTCGGCTATCTTCCTCATCGGATAATCGATCTTAAATGGTACGAAGTGAGCACTCTTCGTCAATCTGTCTACGATCACCCAAACTGAATCATGCCCTTTAGGAGATCTCGGTAAGCCTGTGATGAAATCCATTGAGATACTCTCCCACTTCCACATCGGAATCTCTAAGGGAGTTAGCTTGCCACCAGGCCTCCCATGGTCGGCCTTCACACGCCTGCAAGTGAAGCACTCAGAAACAAATCTGGCTACGTCCTTCTTCATCCCATACCACCACGCAATCTGCTTTAAATCATGGTACATTTTGGTAGACCCTGGGTGGTAGGCAACACTAGATCCGTGGGCTTCCCTGCACACCGTATCCCGGATGTCTCCAACTGCGGGAATGCAAAACCTGCCACGATACTTCAAGGTACCTGCATCATCTATAGAGAAATCTGGTAATTCACCCTTTTCAGCTCGAAGGTACAAATGCAAAAGATCGGGATCATCCTTCTGATGCAGTCGCGTAAGCGCAATCCACGAAGGTTCTGCCACTGCCAAGCTACTCTGCGAATCGCAGCTTCCCACAGAAATGTCCATCAAAAGAAACTCTTCCACAAGACGCTCGGCGGAGAGATTGAAAATCTTTCCTGACTTCCAACTTAGGGCATCGGCCACCACATTCGCCTTACCCGGATGATACTGGATTTCAACATCATAGTCGGCCACGTACTCCAACCACCGCCGCTGGCGCAGATTCAACTCTTTCTGAGTGAAGACATACTTCAAACTCTTATGATCCGTGAAAATCTTGCACTGCGCGCCATACAGCAAATGCCTCCATAATTTCAACGCATAGATCACAGCTGCAAACTCCAGGTCATGCGTAGGGTAATTCCTCTCATGAGTCTTTAGCTGCCTCGACCCGTACGCAATCACCTTCCCGCCCTGCATCAAAACGCAGCCCAGTCCGACATGTGACGCGTCCACATATATATCATACTCACTATCTTCAGTAGGCAAAGACAAAACTGGAGCTGAACATAACCTTCTTTTTAATTCCTCAAAAGCCTCCTCACACTTGCCATCCCATATGAAGGCTGCATTCTTCTGCGTCAACCTGGTCAACGGCGCAGATAAAGTAGAGAATCCCTCTACGAATCTCCTATAATATCCAGCCAAGCCCAAGAAGCTTCTGATCTCTTTGGGAGTAACAGGCCTCGCCCATTCCATAACAGCAGCGATCTTTTCTGGGTCCACCGATATTCCCTCCTTATTCACCACGTGGCCGAGAAAAGAAACTTGAGGCAACCAAAATTCACACTTGCTCAGCTTGGCGTAAAGCTTATGGTCTCTCAGAGTCGCCAAGACCAGACGCAGATGCCGATCATGCTCCTCCGCATCTTTGGAATACACCAAAACATCGTCTATAAAGACAATCACAAACTTATCCAGGAAGTCTTTGAAAACTCTGTTCATCAGATCCATAAAAACTGAGGGCGCATTAGTCAAACCAAATGACATAACTAAAAACTCAAAATGCCCATGACGAGAGCGGAACGCCGTCCGCGGAACATCTGACTCCCGAATCCTCAACTGGTGATAGCCCGATCGAAGATCTATCTTGGAAAACACGGCACTACCACGCAGTTGGTCAAACAGATCGTCAATTCGAGGCAAAGGGTACCTGTTCTTAATAGTAACCTTGTTCAGTTCTCTATAGTCGATGCATAGCCTCATCGACCCATCCTTCTTTTTAACGAACAGCACTGGAGCACCCCACGGTGAAGAACTCGGCCTAATGAATCCTTTTGCCAACATCTCATCCAGCTGACTTCGCAACTCTTCCAGCTCTCGCGGGGCCATCCGGTACGGCGCCTTGGCAATAGGACGCGTGCCTGGCTCCAAATCTATAGCAAACTCGACATCTCGATCGGGTGGGAGACCGGGAAGATCATTAGGAAACACATCGGAGAAGTCACACACCACAGGGATCTCTTGCAAACACGGCACTCTAACAACAGCCCCTACCAGAGAGACCACACAGGCAGAACAACCAGAATCAAGCAACTTCCGAGCACGCACCGCAGAAATGACTGGAGACTCCTGGAGAGAATACCCATAAACGCTCCCTGGCTGACCGTTGTCCTTGACGAAGTCCAAGCGCTTACCCTTGCACTGGATCACAGCATCGTACCTTGACAACCAGTCCATGCCCAAGATAACATCGAAGTCCTCCAGGTCAATCACCTTCAGATCTGCCTTGGCTAGAAAATCCCCCAACAAGATCGGACAATCAAGGACACCCAGGTCCGTAACCACAGAGTCACCGGAGGGGAACTTAATGCAAAAGGTACCACCAACACGATCTAGGCCCAAACTGAACCGCTCCACGAAGGCTCTAGCCACAAACGAGTGGGTAGCGCCTGAATCGAAGAGAACGCGCGCCCAGCGGTTCTTTACCTTAAATCGTCCTACAAATAGCGCACACATCTAAGGAAACAAACGCTAAAACGAAAACTACAACCACAAAGGGAGCATAACGAAACGACTGAGGAGAAATCAAACCTGAGATAACCTGGGTCGAAGTCTGCGCTTCGTCTGCCGAAAGCACATTCAGCTTCCCCTTTCCTCTATCCAACTGCTGAGGCGGTGGCAAAGCCTGGAGGGGTACTGGCTGCAGAATAGGCTGGGACTGTGGGCACTTTGTCTTGAGATGACCCTTCTGCCCACACTGAAAACAGACCTTATCTCTCGACCAGCAACGGGCAGCCTCATGCCCCTTCCTTCCACACAAGGCACACACCAAGTCTCCTCTGGGAGCACCCTGAATTGCGTGTACCTGATCCTTCTTCTGCGCTCCAAACCTTTTGAAACACTTCTCAAAGGGGTGGCCTGGTCGGCCACAGAAACTACAAACCTCTTTGCTCCTCTTTCTCGAGACCGCATCGGGTTCCTGAGGGCTCTTCCCTCCACCGGACTTTCGCTTATCCTTCCACAACTGCTGACCTCTATTCTTGGCATTCTCAATGGCCTCAACCCTCAAGGCAGCTTCGACCATGCTGGCATAACTGACTGTGCCGTAGGCATTCGCTAACTGCTGAATGTCGCTTCTCAGTCCACCCAGAAATCGCTTAACTCGGTCTGCTTCAACACTCACCAGACCAGGAGCAAACCGACTCAACTTACTGAACTCAATCTCGTACTCACTGACCGTGAGTTTCCTCTGCTTCAAATGGAGAAAGTCATTCATCAGCCGGTCCCTCTCGACTGAAGGCAAAAACTTACTCAACAGCATCCCTTTAAATGACTCCCAAGAGCATCCTGCCACCAAGCTCTCCTTCTCCCTCAACCACCAATTCTTTGCTAAGCCCTTGAGCTGGTAGGCAGCGAGCATCACTCTCTGATCATCCGTAATCCCCGAATAAGAGAACATCTCCTCAATAGTAATCAGCCAGTCATCCAAAATCATGAAATCTGCTTGCCCATCATAAGTAGGGGGTCTCAGTCGCTGAAACTGGGATATAAACGCCATCTCCGGAGGCACCACAACCAAAGGCACGGGGGAGCAGGAGGGGCAGGAACAGCTACCCCCTCAGCGGGGTCCGGAACTCTCGGGGCCTGTCCCGCCACCACTGCTACTAGGGACTGAATCTGAGCCTGCATAGCCACCACCTGCCTCGATAGGGTCTCATTACTCTGCCGCAGGTTTTCTACCAACGCCTCGCTCTGCGCTCCTGACGTCTCACCCTCGGATTGGGGGGTCGACCTCGTTGCAGGACGTCTCGCCATCCTATAATCGCACAAGCTTTAGACGAAACTTAGCCCAACAGCTAGAACAAAACTACCCGATACAGACAAACACACTTAAATATGAACTTCAACTGTAAAACTTGCTCTGGGAGTTGTTTTATCATGATGATGTTATGCTTAACCTAAGATGGTTCACCACCATCATACTAACTCATGTGCCTAAACCACGAATGCATGTATTTGTATTCTTTTTGACTCAAAACCATGTGTGTACATATGTCATCTTGCAAATCTTTAGCTTAACACGTTGTGCTTATGAAATGTTATGTTATGCATGATGTGCTATGCATTCTAAAAAAAAGGCCTTAATGCATGCCATGGGCAGCGTACACATGAAAATGTTATGCATCCCATACTACATAACATTCCCATGCAACAAAAAAGAAAACGTGCTAGCCGCATTCATGTGGTGAGGTTATGCATCCCATACTACATAACCCTCACATGTTGCCTCCTATGGTGGATCCATATACAAACACATATTATGCATCCCATACTACATAATATGCCCCGTATACTTCTTTATGCTCATGAGTGTAGTGTTCGTGCTTTAGCCAAGACGTGCTGATGACATATCGGTGTGTGTATGGTATGACGCTAACCACTAATGCAAACAAGGGGAAAGGTTGCCCGACCACTTGTCAAGCAAACTCCCTCTGATACCAACTGTCACAACCCGCATTTTCTCAACGATAAAATCGTATCAGAGCAAGAGAAAACATGTGCCGTGATGCCACGCCGTGCAGGGGATAACTGCACGCGCTCAGGCAAAACTCCAGACCTTAGAATTAAGGAAAATCGTTGATTAATTATGAAAGAAAAGCAGTTATGTTGAGTGGCCGTATCCCTCGGCACGGTGGATCAGCTAGTCCACAATTAAAAGTATAAGTATACGCAGCAGAAAAATAGTTTGGTTCAATTAAGTTGACACCCTAGTGAGCATGAGTGTCCCCGAGGGACAACTCATGGTAAGCACGATTCTAAAGCGAATATAATGGATATAAAAAGGTAGCCTTTTTTACGCTAAGGAAATATAGTGACATTGTTTTATAATTATGCTATGCATGATATACATATAATAATGCTTTTAGGGTTTAAAATATCTAACATGCAACCTAGCAAAAATCCTTCCCAGAAGCAAGTAAACAACCACTAATAGGCAAAAACAGCAGTTTAAGTTCATACCCAGCATCGCAAGAAGCCACCAGTGGGCGCCAACAACCTGACACGAACCCACTGGTGAGTATGTATGTCTATACAGAAAAGTAAAGAACTACCTCACAGAATCGGGATCAGCTGTCTCCGCTACCCAAGAGGCCACAAACCAGCCCCTCCAAAAGAACTAGCCGCTGAACCGGCTACAACCTGGACCTGAGGCATTCAAGAAAAGAACACCTCCGCAAGGAAATAATCAAAAGTGTAAATAAAGCATTAGAGTTAAGAGCAAAAAGAAGGGTTTACCAACCCGACAACAAGCTGCTATAAGCAAAAGAAAGACCATGACAGTAAGAAAAGAGCACTGTCTAAAGCACAGCAAAGCACACCAAGTGCGAGCAATAAAAGCAACAAGCTCAACAAAGAGTCTAACATTCCTAATACGTGGGTAAGTGGCAGTGGTCAAAAACATGGATCTGAATACATAACCAAAATCAGATCCAACAAAAAGGGCTAAGGGGTCGACAGTGGCAGCTTTAGGGTCCCACACACCAACCCAAACCAGGGCAAACAGGCGGTGGCCACAGCTCTCCACGTCAAAATCCACCCCTCAAGAGGCCACTAAAACTCCACCACCTGCCACAACCCAAGAGTCAGCAAGCAAAGATTTGCCGAACACCCAATACCACCCCCTAAAGGAAGGGAAAAGTCACACTAACAATCCTAAGGTACACATGAACTCAAGACAGAAATGTCGAGCCCACTCGACGCAGCGTTGAGTAAACTCCACTCGGCTCACTCAACGCCGTCAGCGCTTCCCACTTAGGGTAAACGTAAGTCTTGCTAAAATCGCAGCCTAAGCCCTCTCATGCGCGAGAACAGAGAGTTGGAGATTTAATCCCAACCCTCCGTTCCGTCCTAACTACTCGGAGCTACAGCAGCTAACCCTAAACTATAACTAACAGCAACCTCACCCTAACTCTAGCTACCCACTAGACACTAAACATCCGATAAAAAGGAGGACATTGATTAAAATTCCAGAAAAAAGAAATAAAGAATCAGCACTTGATTAGAAGTTTGATGAAATAATTCAACCTGCTGCCCTAGGGAGGAAAAATAAGGAGAACAGAGCTTATGCACAAGAAATAAAAACAGATCATGGGTTAGAAATAAATTTGGCAAGGGCAAGGGGCCACTTGCCTCTACCTCTTCGGAAAAACAAACAACAGCCGCACCACGGCTTGGCTCCGGCGGCAAGATCGGCCACCTAGACGACCAAAGCTGAAACTTGAGGGAAGAAAGAAATCAGATATTTAGAAATTCCTGGAATCGAACCCTAAATCAAGAAAAACTTACATGGAAGGGAAGATCTAGCCGAGAGCAAACCGAATCCGCTATCACACGAGAAAAACGGGCTCTAACCTTCTCGAAATCGCCGGCCAAGACAACCACCGCCTCCTCTCAAAACCCTTCCGCTGGAAGCTCTCCAGACTCGGGAACGATGAAAATGAGGAGGAAAAGCAGTCCACGGCAACAAAAGATGATCTCAGGAAAAAAGTACGGAACACGACCTAGACACGCCCGTGACACGGCCCGACACGCCCGTGTCACGGGGCGTGTACTCACACACTCGACGAACGTCGATCTCCACTCGACGAAAACACGGGACACGCCCCCTAGACACGCCCGTGACACGGCCCGACACGCCCGTGTCACGGGGCGTGTACTCACGCACCTACCCACTCGACGAAAGTCGATCTCCGCTCGACGAAGCAAGGGACACGCCCTGTGGCACGCCCGTGTCACAGGCCGTGTACCAACTCGAACACCGCCCGACGATCGTGGAGCATCGATCATCGAACAGAGAGACACGCCCCAATGTCACGCCAGTGTTCGACACGACACGCCCGTGACAGGGCCGTGTTCTCACAAAACACCGCCTGACGACCATCGAGCGCAGCTCGATGAACCGAAGGGGGACACGCCCGTGACACGCCCGTGTCACGGCCGTGTTCCTACAAAAAAAAACCCTGTCGACCAAAAATTCGTCGACTGGAGAAACGGAAGCTCTACCCGAGCACGACACGCCCTGGGTCACGGGCGTGACCCAGGCCGTGTCACCCAAACTTACACAGAAAAAGAAACCTGCTAATACCTAGCCAACAAGAGACAAGGCACCTGCCTACAAGCTCAGCCACAACGGCCACGGACAGCACAGCAAACATTCCAAACATGCAGCTAACAAAACAACGCCGAAACGACGTGAAGGCAAACGATCTCGGATTTCGACCAAAACTCGCACTGTAGCTAAACAACCGAGCCACGAAAACAACGGCGAGGTCGAAAACAACATCCGACGATCGAACACTCGGGCTAACACCTCCCGAAGCCAAAACGCAAGCATTTCCCTAAGAGGCCCAACCGAGTCACCAAAACCGACTCCGGCTAGCTAGGGAAACTTGCCAACTGGCTACAACCAGGCTACACAAGGAACCTACAGAGCTAGGACCGCGCTCTACAACGGCGAAGGGCCGGAAATGCGTCATCGTAACGCCAATCCAAAATCAAACAAAACACAGAAAAACCGGGGGCGTTACATATAAGTAGGTCAAGTGATCAAAAGATCATTCTGACAGGATATAGGAAGAGAAATGTCTATTGTCTAGACATTATGTGTGAGAACATTGTTTCTCCTGTTTGTCTTGTAGCTGATGAGAAAATCTCACATTGTGTTAAATGTCACAAGAGGCTGGCTCATCTTAACTATAAGACAATTGGTCAACTCTTTAGCAAAGAGTTAGTGAGCAATGGTCCTCAAGTTAAGTGCATAAAGGTTGGGATATGCTCAGCTTGTCAGAAAGGCAAGCATACTAGATCCACCTTTAATAGCATTGAGAACAAAGATGCTGTGAGGTGCCTATACCTCTTACATATGGATCTTTTTGGCCCTATGCTAGTTCACAGCCTAGGTAGGAAGGTCTACACATTTGTGGTAGTTGATGACTACTCAAGGTATTCCTGGGTGTTCTTCCTAAGGCAAAAATCTGAGACACCAAGTATCTTTTATAGTTTGTCAAACAAATTCAGAATGAGTTAGACAGTACAGTGGTCAAAATAAGAAGTGACCATGGTACTGAATTCCAGTCTGATAGTATGACAAAGCTATATGAAGAGTTTGGGATATTTCAGGAATTTTCCTCACCAAGAACACCTCAGTAAAATGGTATTTGCTGAAAGGAAAAATAGAACCTTGATAGAGGCTGGTAGAACCCTATTGAGTGACACATCTCTCCCAGAATATTTCTGGGCTGAGGCAGTAAACACTGCATGTCATGTAATTAATAGGGCTACTATCACCAACAGCCACAATAAGACCCCCTATGAGATTGTGAAGGGCAGAAAACCAAATCTATCCTATTTCAGGATCTTTGGTTGTAAATGTTATATACTTAACAATGGTAAGTCTTATTTAACCAAGTTTGCTGCCAAATCCCAAGAGGGGATCTTTGTTGGGTACAGCAACAATAGTAAGGCTTATAGGGTCTACAACTTGATTACTCAAGTTGTAGAAGAGTCAGTTCATGTAGTCTTTGATGAAGCTAGACTTATTAACAATGAATTGCCTAGAAGTGTTTGCAGCTTTACAGGTGTAACTGAGAAGATGGACAAGCTTACCTTAACTGAAGGTCCTTCTACAAGTCAACAAGTGGAGGATAGTAGCTGCTGTCCAGGGGGAGTACAAGATACTTCTGTTGCTGAAGAAGACCAAGAGGAGCTGCTGAATGAAGAAGCTGAAGGTATACAACCAGTAGACAGGATGCCTCCAGCAAATAGGCATCTAAAAGATCATCCAACCAATCAAATTATTGGAGATCTCAGACAAGGGGTACAAACAAGGAGCAGGAATATAAGTTCAGTTCTCTACTCTAGCTTTCTATCCCAAGTAGAGCCAAGGAAATTTGAAGAAGCAATCCTAAATCCTCATTGGATTGAGGGTATGCAAGAGGAGCTGAACCAGTTCAAAAGATACAAAGTCTGGGAGCTAGTTCCTAAACCAAAAGACCACAACATTATAGGAACTAAGTGGATCTTTAGGAACAAGTTGGATGAAAATGGAGTAATTATAAAGAACAATTCTAGACTTGTTGCAAAAGGATATATGTAGGAAGAAGGTATTGATTTTGATCAGACCTTTGCTCCAGTAGCAAGACTGGAAGCAATAAGGATGTTCCTTGCCTATGCAACATTTCAAGGGTTCAAGGTATACCAAATGGATGTTAAGTCAGCTTTTCTGAATGTAAATCTGAAGGAAAAAGTATATGTAGAACAACCATCAGGTTTTGTTGATTCTACTAAACCTAATTATGTTTATAGACTTAGGAAGGCTTTGTGTGGGTTAAAACAAGCCCCTAGGGCTTGGTATGAAACCCTGTCTAGTTTCCTCATTGAGAATAAATTCACAAGGTGGAAAATAGACAAGACTCTATTACTTAGGAAATCCAGAGGCAAGACTATCTTAGTCCAAATATATGTGGATGACATAATATTTGGGTCTACAGATGTAAGACCCCCTTTTTTTTTCTTTTTCGACACCGGGGTCTTAGGCCCAGAACCGCCGTTTTGCGGTGACTCCTTCACGCCCTGAAGGGTCATCACCACAAGGCGCCGATTCTGCCGGCCAATTCGATCACATAAAAGTAGCATAATGAAGTAAAATGAAAAACTATCTGTCCACAGAGAATCACATGACATATATAAATATAACTCCACGAAGGGAGTGTCCATAGATGATAACATCAGAGTAGCAAAATACGGGCTTATGCCCGGTACAACATATCCTCACTACAAAATCACTCATGCGGAAGCAAAAGCTGAAAAACTACTCAGGGTCGAGACTCACAGTCCCGGCTGTATGAACTCCGGAGCTAGACTGCCCCACCTCCAAGCGCACCGGTCTCTGGGGCTGCTCCTCCATGCTGGTCTCCACGATCCCCTAAATGATGCGGTTCGAAAACCGTTAGTCTAAAAGACTAAGTCCTATCATCCCCCACCCCTTCCCCCACGGCTCCTAGGCACCGAGCGGAGAGGAAGAAAGGGGAGGACTTGAAGGTGGAGAATATCAAAAGCAGATGACAGCGGTCCTATTCTAGCAAGTTCTATAGCATATAAAGACAATAAAATGTAAGCTGAAATGTAACCTTCACTTATGTGGAAAAACACATAAGCCAAGGGGTCTCTTGCAAGGCTCCCATCGTATAAAAAGTCCCATACCGATTTATACGTTGGGGTGTCGGTGGTCAAACAGCAGTAACTAAATATATCAAAATTAACCTTAATTTATAAACTTGCCCACACAAGCTTATAGACTAAGGGGTCGTTTTGCAGGTCCTAAAGTATAAGCGTCCCATTCCACTTATACTTTAGGTGTCAAGGTTTAAGGTAACGATTATGCTATGACATGCAAGTGGGTATGATGGATCATGCAAGTGCAACGCACACACCCGACTCTGTGCACACAGACCTTTAGTTCCCCCTTTCTGGAGCGTAACCTCCCAGGATACCTCCGTAGTGGCAGACGGAAGCGGTGGGTTGGGCCTCGCCCACCTCTAAACCAGTAAAGCACTACCGGTCAGACCTATCGTACGCCTCAACGCTTGGTGCACGAAGCGGACTCCTGCGTACTCTTGCCGGCTGGCGCACCGGACTTCTGTTGGCGAAGTGCTAACCACACTTGCCGAGTCGACGTATTGGCGTCGGTGCATCGACCCTCCAATACCGAAGACCCACCACCTTAATTTACTTTCCTTTTATGCACATGCAAATTTAGCGTGATCAAAACCCGAGCCGAAGCTCCCCGGACCAACACGTCCGTCACAAACAATCGAGCCGAAGCTCCCAGCTAACATCCCGTGCCATCAGTGTCTGTGAAATGTGCAACCCTAATTACTAAGTTACTCTTTTCAGCTTGTTAAACAGTTTACGTTAACCCAGGACTGCCCCCGGTATTCCCTGTGAAGGGCTCTCAAGGGGCACTAGGAACTGTGTTGGGATTACGCCCAGCGTTCCCTTTCGCAAGGTACTTATTTTATTATTGGTTGATCCCCTTACCCATTATTTTCTCATGTTTCGATACGCTAATCCTAGGGTGATTTGACTCCAACTCTCCTTGGGTAGGACGATCTTTCGTCGGACCCGAACGCCTTTAAACCCTAGACAAAACCACACCCTACTCACTCATCTTCCAAAGATGCAGCCCATTCCACTTGTCCTTACAGCAAACCATCAAGACCCATCATACGTGCCCTAATTCATATCCAAATGAAATCCTGCAGTTTTGCTATATGCAGACCACTTAAACTACGTGACCCGTAAAAGGGGAAGTACATGAAATACTCATCCAGTACCCTCATGATAATTATCAGAGGTCTATTATGATAAATATAGACTAAATTCAGAAAATCATATTTTTCCCAATTAATCTACTATTTATTGAATTTTCCTCAAAAACTAGGCCATAGTCAATTTGAACATGAACCATAAGATTTTCTCAGGTAATGGCCTCCTAAAATTTGTATTCACTAAATAACAGAGAAATATCATTGGTTGCCAATTTTCATAATTTTCCAGATAGTTCTTGACCTCTAAAGGATTTATTAAAATAATTCCTAAAATCAAATATAATGAAGGAAGTGCCACGTATATGTCTCCAATAATTATGTAAAAATTACTAGGGCTTCACAGGGAACTAGAAACATTATGATGAAGAAATTAGAATTTTTGAGACAATCTAATAGTCATTATTAAATTTCTCAAGGTTCCATGGAATTAAATAATTAAAGAAGCAACTACTAAATATCATTCTTCACAAATTTCATAAACATTTACAGAGATGGGTATCATGACTATAAGCCCCTTTGCTAAGTTTTATCAAGTTTAAACAAGAATAGTTCTCTGCAAAAATTCTTAAGTGGAAATTATAAAATATGACTTTGTGAATAAAGTACCAAAAATATTCATCCAAAATTTATTATAAAATTTCCAGAGACATGTATGCCCTAAGCAACTACCCATTCAAAATCTCAGGCCTTTTCAGATAGTTTTGGTATTAGATCTTATGGTTTCAAAGCTAGTGCCCTAAACTAGGGTTATGGATTTAAGGGGTCTTAATTCTTCCAAATGCCCTAAAATTTTAACCACAGGACCATAGTAACCCTATGGACATCATTCCCAAGTTTCAAGTCCATCCAAGGTCTTTTGACCCCAATTTCTTCAAACCCTAGAAATTTACCCTAAAGGGCCTACCCTAACATTCTAGGGCTACCCTAGTCCAATCCACTCCAAACTCCATAAGTGAGTGTAAAAAGTCAAATTATATCTGTGGCCAAAATTTCAGCCTCTGTTGAGGTGATTTGGTCACTCAAAACCAAAAGTGCAACTTTTGACCAAAATGCCCTTCATAGGGTATAAATAGGGTTGGGTCAAAACCTATTCAAAACACATCCAATCTGAATGAAATTTTATACAGGAACCTAATTGGAGCCCAGGGACCACTCACCAAAATTTGGGAGGGTTTGGATGTGTTTAGGGCACCTATTTAATTTATCTAATGATTATTAAATTTTTACCAAAACTATAGAAATATTTTCCCCAAAAATTCCCATTTTTTGGCAGGCCCTAGGTATGTCTAGGATAGACTCTCTGCCAAAATTTCAGCCAATTTGGGCTTGGGGTGAAGAGTGGGCACTCATTTTAGTGACTGCCTAGCCCTAAGGGTATGTCCCACCAAAATGGGTGCCCTGGTCTAACCAGTGACCCAAAAGGGTCCAAACAATTTTTGCTGCAAACTAGACACCCTAAGCTACAATGTTCATGTTGGGCAAATTTCCACTCAGGGTCCCTAAGTATTTTTAAAACTTAAATACATTAAATACATCCAGTGTGACAGAAATGAAATGATTCTTATTTAATTCCTATAGTATTTGATCTGATGCCGCACGAATCTTGGCGCAGATCGACGGCATCTGGTCATCGTCCCCACTGAGCCAACGGCTGGGATTGGTTCTGCCTGGAGCGATTTCCAAGCTCTGCCGCCGGCAATCCAGCCCCTTCCCCGGCCGGCCACCGCCACCAACACCTCCGTCGAGGTGGTGGCTATCGTCAGACGGCGGCTCCGCCGCCGGAGAGGCGTTTTCCGGCGGATTAAGCAAGAATTTTTCTTGCCGAAACCAGGAGAAATCCCGGATTCGATCGGGCTCAATTGAGCCCGAAACTCAAGCCTAAGGATTCCTAGGATCTACCCGCGAGTTAAGGAGAGGAGGAGGACCTTCCTGGCGGCCTGGATGCGAGAGGAGCGGCGGGATGCCATTGGCGACGGCGGCGGCGCTCGGCTTCTGCAACTGCACAGTGGAAGGGCTCGTCTCCTCCAGGTAAGTGCTCCAAAATGATCCCCTCGGCTTCCTGATGGTGTTTAAATGGCAATTGGGGGAGGGGAGAGGCTGGTTCTTCAATGGCCATTATCTCCATTAATGGAGTGGCTCGGGTTGTGTGGAGGGGGGCTGAACCCACCCCTTGGTGGCCGGGAAACGGCTGGAATCAACTCCTCTCCCCTAGAGGAGTTGATTGCAGCCATAATGGGTGGCTGTTAGTCTCCCTTGGCCGGCCTCTCACTTCCCCCTTCTCCTTCCTCATTTCTCTCTCCTCCATTATCATGGAGAGGAGCTCCTTCTCTCTCCTAGTCACCTCTGGTTGACTAGTCAACCCCACAAGCTAAAGGCAGCCCACTGGATTATGATGATCATGGGAATGAGTTTAGCCTAAGGGAGAAGTGGCTTGAGCTTGGGTTAGCCCTTTTTGGGCTAAGTTGACTTGACCCTCAATGAGGGTTGACTTGGCCAATTTGACCATCTAGGTTGACCCCATTGGGTCCTGGGTGATTCATTGGCCTCCCCTAAGGTCTATGTAGGGTTGGGTAGGGTTGACTTGGCACCTTAAAGGTCACTTGACCCTTGGTAAGGTCACTTTGACCATTTTAGGGCTAGAGTTGACTTGGGTCAACATGACCATTTGAGTTGACCCCAATGGATCCTTGGTGACCCATTGACTCCCCTTAGGGTCTAGGTAGGGTTACCCTGCACTTTGGAGGTCACATACCCTTAGTAAGGGTACTTTGACCAGATTAGGAGCTTGAGTTGACTTGGGTCAACCTGGCCTCTAGGGCTGACCCCAATGTGTCCTTAGTGACCCATTGATCCCACTTTAGGGTTAGGAGGGCATGGGTGGGGTCCTCTGGACTAGGAGTAGGTCAATTGGCCCTAAGTGGGCTAGGTTGACCTATTTAGGGCTAGGGTTGACCTTGGTCAACTGGGCCTCTTGGGTTGGCCCTAATGGGTCCTTTTGGCTCTAATGGGTCTCCCAAAATGTTTGGGAGTGTTGTGGTAGGGTCTTGGGGTCATGGTGAAGCCCCATTGTCATCCTAAACTATTGTTCAGAATTCTACTATCTGCAGACCATGGTGATCCCTACCTTGGCCTCCTATCTCTTGGCCCATTTCTGGCTTCCCAGGGTTTTGTCATGACCTAGTCATGGCCAAAGCCACTCTTAGGGGTCTAGTTGGAAATGGGATGTTACAAATCCCAATAAACAAAACAAAGATTTCGTCCCCGAAATCAAGGTCGGACCTACGGGTCTTATTACCGAAGGAAAGAGTCTTGTAACATCCCATTATGACTCCTTGTTTGTTAAATTTGATTTAAGGGAAAACTTAGATCTAAGACCCCTTTCGCCCAAACGGCGAACCAAAATCCCAATAAACAAAGTTAAGCCCCCAATAAACAAAGATAAGCCCCTATCTACCTAGAGCAGCCCTTAGTATACTTAAAGCAGGAAAAATAAATTAACATCTTGAGGGGTCTGAGAGGTGTACCTGACTGAATAACTCGGGGTATCTTTGTCGCATCAGGTCCTGTGGCTCCCAGGTATGCTCCTCCTGGCCGTGGTTCCTCCACAGGACCTTGACTAGAGGGACCTTCTTGCGTCGCAAGACCCGCACTCCTCGGTCGTCGATCCTCACAGGCTCCAAATGGACCGACCGGTCTGAAGCTACCGGCCCTTCCGTAGTCAGAATCTGCTGCTCCGGGCGTAATAGAGCCCTCCTCAAGGAAGAAATGTGGAAGACGTCGTGCAGCGCTTCTAGCTCTGGTGGTAACTCCAGCCGGTAGGCTAGGGGTCCGATCCGCTCCAGGATCCTGTAAGGGCCCATGTACCTAGGGCTGAGCTTCTTCCTCCGACCACGCACCCGTGAAACTCCATGCATGGGCCGGATCTTCAGAAACACCCGGTCCCCCACCTGGAACTCCACTTGCCGATGTCGGGCGTCATAATACTTGGCCTGTCTACTCTGCGCCTCGAGCATCCTGTCTCTGATCAGCCTCACTTGTGCCTCGGTGTCTTCAACAAACTCTGACCCCAATACCTTCGGATCTTCGTTCTGCACCCATGAGAGTGGGGTCCGGCATCTCCTCCCGTACAAGGCTTCGTAAGGCGCCATCCTGATGCTGGACTGGTGGCTGTTGTTATAGGAGAACTCGACAAGGGGTAAGAGTTTCTCCCACGGTTCCCCGCGATCTAAGATGCATAGCCTCAAAAGGTCCTCCAGCGTCCGGTTGGTGCGTTCTGTCTGCCCGTCTGTCTGGGGGTGGAATGCAGTGCTGAAAGTCAATCGCGTGCCTAAGTAAGCTTGCACGGACCTCCACTCCCTGGAGGTGAACCTGCCATCCCGATCCGACACTATCGTCCTGGGCACACCATGATAACGAATGAACTGCTCCACAAACTTCCGCACCAGTATTCCTACTGAATCATCCTTCCTGATCGGTATGAATCGAGCCACCTTGGTCAACCGATCGACGATTACCCAGATCGAGTCATTCCCTGTCCGAGACCGGGGAAGCCCATGTATGAAGTCCATGGCTATGTCATCAAACTTCCACTCCGGCACCGGGAGTGGCTGCAATAATCCTGCGGGGTTCCTGCACTCTGCCTTCACTAGCTGACATGCCTCACAATGGGTCACGAAGTGTGAGACATCCTTCTTCATGCCCGGCCAGTACATCGTCTTCTTCAAATCAGCCGTCATCTTTGTGATCCCCGGGTGTACAGAATACCGGCTGCAGTGCGCCTCCATCATAATATCCTCCCGGATCTGGCCTCCCTCCGGTATATACACCCGTCCTCTGAAGCACACCAGATCGTCCCTCAGTGTGTAATCTCCTGCAGTGCCTGCCTTCAGAGCTTGGAAGATGGGTTCCAACTTGGCATCCTGCCTCTGTCCCTCTCTGACCCGGTCTCTGATGTCATCGGTAACGCCTATCGCGGCCAAGTACTCCTCATAGAGCTCAGGATCATCAGACGATACCAGAGTAATGTGCATGTCCTCTAGTCTCTGCAGCAGCTCCATAGACATCAACTGAGGCTCTGCTCCTGCTGTGGCGGCTCTCCGACTCAGTGCATCTGCTACCACGTTTGCCTTCCCCGGGTGATAGTGCATCTCATACTGATAGTCAGATAGAAACTCCACCCACCGCCTTTGCCTGATGTTCAGTTCCTTCTGCGTGTCCACGTACTTAAGGTTCTTATGATCGGAATATATATCACAGTGGACTCCATAAAGGTAGTGCCGCCATATCTTCAGTGCGAATACAACTGCCCCCATCTCAAGGTCATGTACTGGGTAGTTCTTCTCATGGGTCTTCAGCTGGCGGGAGGCATAAGCTATGACGTGTCCGTTCTGCATCAGCACCGCTCCCATCCCCTGATATGATGCGTCGGTGTAGACCTGAAATCCCTCCCTCCCCGAGGGGAGAGTGAGAATGGGAGCCGAGGTCAGCCGATCCTTCAGCTCCTGGAAAGCTGTCTGGCACTGCGGGGTCCACA
Organism: Platanthera guangdongensis; assembly: GCA_039583875.1. Lineage (NCBI taxonomy): Eukaryota > Viridiplantae > Streptophyta > Magnoliopsida > Asparagales > Orchidaceae > Platanthera > Platanthera guangdongensis. The sequence goes on from CM077158.1 coordinate 149,744,621, forward strand.
CGAACGGTGCCTCCTTCTTTGTCAAGGATGTGAGCGGGAGGGCGATTCGAGAGAATCCCTCTACGAACTTCCGGTAATAACCGGCAAGTCCTAGAAAACTCCGTACGTCAGTGGCTGTTTTCAGCTGCGGCCACTCCGAAATAGCTCGAATCTTTGCCGGGTCCACTGCCAGCCCGGCTCCGCTGATAATGTGACCTAAGAAAGCCACCTCCTTCAGCCAGAACTGACACTTACTGAACTTCGCATAAAGATGATGCTCCCGCAGTCTCTCCAGGGTCAATGCTAGATGTCGTGTGTGCTCCTCCTCCGTCTTAGAATAGATAAGGATGTCGTCTATGAACACTATGACGAACACATCCAAATAAGCCTCGAAGACCCGGTTCATGAGGCTCATAAACGCTGACGGAGCATTCGTGAGCCCGAAGGGCATCACGATGAACTCATACAATCCATATCGGCTACTAAAGGCCGTCTTCGGAATATCCTCCTCCTGGATCCGCAGCTGGTAATAGCCTGACCTCAAGTCCAGCTTCGAAAAATAATGGGCTCCCTCCAGCTGATCGAACAACTCGTCTATCCTGGGGAGCGGATAGGTATTTCGGACGGTCAGCCTGTTTAGTGCTCGATAGTCGATGCACAGGCGTAAAGTACCGTCCTTCTTCTTCACGAATAGGACAGGAGCTCCCCATGATGAGGAACTCGTCCTAACAAATCCTGCTTCCACCAGCTCCTGCAACTGTGTCCGAAACTCCGCCAATTCCTTCGGGGCCATCCGATAAGGGGCCTTGGATACCGGCTTAGCCCCTGGTACCAACTGAATCTGGAAGTCCTTTTCCCTATGCGGAGGTAGTCCTGGCAGCTTATCCGGAAAAATGTCGGCGTAGTCACGAACCACCGGAATGTTAGCAATCAGGTCCTTCTCCTCAGTCATCTCGAACAATACTTGATATACCTCGTCCCCTTGCATATGAGCCTTAATGGCCTGAATAGATGAAAGCAAGCGACGGGAGACCGGTGTAGTACCTTCGAACGTTGCATAAGTATCGCCGTGGCTGAGCACGACCCTCCCTGCCGGGCAATCAATCTGGGCATGGTTCCAGACAAGCCATGTCATGCCCAAGACGAGGTCGAAGTCCGGCATCCTCAGGATCGTCGCCGGGGCCTCGAGTGTCAACCCGTCTATGGTAACCTCCAGGAGGCACTTTTCTGTGGACTGGATCTCCATCCCATTGGGGAGGCGCACCCTCCTGGGTAGTCCCGTATAACAACGAATCTGATCCAGGTCCTTGACGAAATCCTCCGACACAAAGTTGTGCGATGCACCCGTGTCGAACAGGGTGTGGGCAGGCTTGCCGCACACCATCACCATTCCTAAATCAGTTGAAAGAAATTCTAGTGTAAGGTTTTCTAACCTAGGTTGTGTAGTAGTTCTATCAACGCTTAATACGAGCAAGGAATAATTCCAAAAATTAAGATTACTCTCATACCTGCAATAACCCTGTCCGGGTTCCGGGGCTGTGCTAAGTCCAGAGCGTAAATCTGCTCCCCATTCTGCCTGCGGTCGCCTCCCTGGTAACCACGTCCTCGGCCGCGTCCTCGGCCTCCGAAATGCTGGGCCGGTGGGCCACCCCGTGGTGCTGGAGGTGGTGCCCCCCTCATAGGGCAATCTCTCCGGAGGTGTCCCACCTGGTGACAGTGGAAGCACTCCGGCGGGGGATACGCCATACCCCGGGGTCTCTGCATCTCCTGGACCTGGAGAGGTTGAGGGGCCAAGACCACCTGCTCTCTCGGCTCCTGCCTTAACTCCTGACGAGGCTGCTCCTCTGCCCTTCTTCCATCTGGTACGATGCCTCGCCGCTGATCATTTCGGGCCCTCCGGCCCTGGTCCTCCGTTTGCCGTTTCCGGCCCCGAGTGGTGTGCCAGTCGGCCTCAATCCTCTTCGCCATCTCTAAAATCCGGGAGATGGGCCCGTCAGAGACAAAAAGCAAAGCCTCTCTCAACTCCTCTTTTAGGCCCTTATAAAACCTCTTGACGTACCCTGCTTCATCCAGCTGATAAGAGCCCGCATATCGGGCCAAATGATCGAACTCTCGGTGGTACTCCACCACTGTCCTGGTGCCCTGCCTCAGCTGCAAGAAACGCTCCTCCAACTCGTCCCTGGCCGACTGAGGAACAAAGTGCTCCAGCAGCGTGGCCCTGAATTCTTCCCAGGTGATTTCTGCAATCTCTCTATCCGCAAAGGTCGTGTCCAACAGCGTCTTCCACCACCGCTTGGCATGTGACTCCAAGCAAGATACCACTAGGGCCACCCTCTCCTCCCAAGGGCATCATATCCCAGTCAACATCTCGTACATCACATCCAGCCACTCCTCTGTCCGTACTGCCGACTCCGTCCCCAAGTAAGATGGGGGAGAGAGTCCTCGGAAGGTGCTCATCCAGTTGGCCCCTGGGTTTGGCTGCTGGACTGGGGCTTGCTGAGCTCGGAAGGCCTCAAGGATAGCTGTAAGGGTCTGCCCCATGTCTGACTGGAGGAAAGGTGTGGGGACCATGGGAGGTGGTGCAATGTCTGGAGTCTGCTGAGCTCCACCTTGTGGGGTGGGCTGAGCTGGGGGCTGCAAAATGAAGTACATTAGTAGACAATCGACTCAATGCCTAATGAAAGTGGACAACTTACATGTGATTTCCCCTGTATGGGCACACCACTGCTTCCGCTGCTTAGTTTGTCCCCAAACTAAACCCGCGCGGGGGTGACCCAGGGTTGTGGACGGCTACTTTTCGATCGAGGTTTCCTCTGATACCACTTGTAAGACCCCCTTTTTTTTCTTTTTCGACACCGGGGTCTTAGGCCCAGAACCGCCGTTTTGCGGTGACTCCTTCACGCCCTGAAGGGTCATCACCACAAGGCGCCGATTCTGCCGGCCAATTCGATCACATAAAAGTAGCATAATGAAGTAAAATGAAAAACTATCTGTCCACAGAGAATCACATGACATATATAAATATAACTCCACGAAGGGAGTGTCCACAGATGATAACATCAGAGTAGCAAAATACGGGCTTATGCCCGGTACAACATATCCTCACTACAAAATCACTCATGCGGAAGCAAAAGCTGAAAAACTACTCAGGGTCGAGACTCACAGTCCCGGCTGTATGAACTCCGGAGCTAGACTGCCCCACCTCCAAGCGCACCGGTCTCTGGGGCTGCTCCTCCATGCTGGTCTCCACGATCCCCTAAATGATGCGGTTCGAAAACCGTTAGTCTAAAAGACTAAGTCCTATCATCCCCCACCCCTTCCCCCACGGCTCCTAGGCACCGAGCGGAGAGGAAGAAAGGGGAGGACTTGAAGGTGGAGAATATCAAAAGCAGATGGCAGCGGTCCTATTCTAGCAAGTTCTATAGCATATAAAGACAATAAAATGTAAGCTGAAATGTAACCTTCACTTATGTGGAAAAACACATAAGCCAAGGGGTCTCTTGCAAGGCTCCCATCGTATAAAAAGTCCCATACCGATTTATACGTTGGGGTGTCGGTGGTCAAACAGCAGTAACTAAATATATCAAAATTAACCTTAATTTATAAACTTGCCCACACAAGCTTATAGACTAAGGGGTCGTTTTGCAGGTCCTAAAGTATAAGCGTCCCATTCCACTTATACTTTAGGTGTCAAGGTTTAAGGTAACGATTATGCTATGACATGCAAGTGGGTATGATGGATCATGCAAGTGCAACGCACACACCCGACTCTGTGCACACAGACCTTTAGTTCCCCCTTTCTGGAGCCGTAACCTCCCAGGATACCTCCGTAGTGGCAGACGGAAGCGGTGGGTTGGGCCTCGCCCACCTCTAAACCAGTAAAGCACTACCGGTCAGACCTATCGTACGCCTCAACGCTTGGTGCACGAAGCGGACTCCTGCGTACTCTTGCCGGCTGGCGCACCGGACTTCTGTTGGCGAAGTGCTAACCACACTTGCCGAGTCGACGTATTGGCGTCGGTGCATCGACCCTCCAATACCGAAGACCCACCACCTTAATTTACTTTCCTTTTATGCACATGCAAATTTAGCGTGATCAAAACCCGAGCCGAAGCTCCCCGGACCAACACGTCCGTCACAAACAATCGAGCCGAAGCTCCCAGCTAACATCACGTGCCATCAGTGTCTGTGAAATGTGCAACCCTAATTACTAAGTTACTCTTTTCAGCTTGTTAAACAGTTTACGTTAACCCAGGACTGCCCCCGGTATTCCCTGTGAAGGGCTCTCAAGGGGCACTAGGAACTGTGTTGGGATTACGCCCAGCGTTCCCTTTCGCAAGGTACTTATTTTATTATTGGTTGATCCCCTTACCCATTATTTTCTCATGTTTCGATACGCTAATCCTAGGGTGATTTGACTCCAACTCTCCTTGGGTAGGACGATCTTTCGTCGGACCCGAACGCCTTTAAACCCTAGACAAAACCACACCCTACTCACTCATCTTCCAAAGATGCAGCCCATTCCACTTGTCCTTACAGCAAACCATCAAGACCCATCATACGTGCCCTAATTCATATCCAAATGAAATCCTGCAGTTTTGCTATATGCAGACCACTTAAGCTACGTGACCCGTAAAAGGGGAAGTACATGAAATACTCATCCAGTACCCTCATGATAATTATCAGAGGTCTATTATGATAAATATAGACTAAATTCAGAAAATCATATTTTTCCCAATTAATCTACTATTTATTGAATTTTCCTCAAAAACTAGGCCATAGTCAATTTGAACATGAACCATAAGATTTTCTCAGGTAATGGCCTCCTAAAATTTGTATTCACTAAATAACAGAGAAATATCATTGGTTGCCAATTTTCATAATTTTCCAGATAGTTCTTGACCTCTAAAGGATTTATTAAAATAATTCCTAAAATCAAATATAATGAAGGAAGTGCCACGTATATGTCTCCAATAATTATGTAAAAATTACTAGGGCTTCACAGGGAACTAGAAACATCATGATGAAGAAATTAGAATTTTTCAGACAATCTAATAGTCATTATTAAATTTCCCAAGGTTCCATGGAATTAAATAATTAAAGAAGCAACTACTAAATATCATTCTTCACAAATTTCATAAAAATTTACAGAGATGGGTATCATGACTATAAGCCCCTTTGCTAAGTTTTATCAAGTTTAAACAAGTATAGTTCTCTGCAAAAATTCTTAAGTGGAAATTATAAAATATGACTTTGTGAATAAAGTACCAAAAATATTCATCCAAAATTTATTATAAAATTTCCAGAGACATGTATGCCCTAAGCAACTACCCATTCAAAATCTCAGGCCTTTTCAGATAGTTTTGGTATTAGATCTTATGGTTTCAAAGCTAGTGCCCTAAACTAGGGTTATGGATTTAAGGGGTCTTAATTCTTCCAAATGCCCTAAAATTTTAACCACAGGACCATAGTAACCCTATGGACATCATTCCCAAGTTTCAAGTCCATCCAAGGTCTTTTGACCCCAATTTCTTCAAACCCTAGAAATTTACCCTAAAGGGCCTACCCTAACATTCTAGGGCTACCCTAGTCCAATCCACTCCAAACTCCATAAGTGAGTGTAAAAAGTCAAATTATATCTGTGGCCAAAATTTCAGCCTCTGTTGAGGTGATTTGGTCACTCAAAACCAAAAGTGCAACTTTTGACCAAAATGCCCTTCATAGGGTATAAATAGGGTTGGGTCAAAACCTATTCAAAACACATCCAATCTGAATGAAATTTTATACAGGAACCTAATTGGAGCCCAGGGACCACTCACCAAAATTTGGGAGGGTTTGGATGTGTTTAGGGCACCTATTTAATTTATCTAATGATTATTAAATTTTTACCAAAACTATAGAAATATTTTCCCCAAAAATTCCCATTTTTTGGCAGGCCCTAGGTATGTCTAGGATAGACTCTCTGCCAAAATTTCAGCCAATTTGGGCTTGGGGTGAAGAGTGGGCACTCATTTTAGTGACTGCCTAGCCCTAAGGGTATGTCCCACCAAAATGGGTGCCCTGGTCTAACCAGTGACCCAAAAGGGTCCAAACAATTTTTGCTGCAAACTAGACACCCTAAGCTACAATGTTCATGTTGGGCAAATTTCCACTCAGGGTCCCTAAGTATTTTTAAAACTTAAATACATTAAATACATCCAGTGTGACAGAAATGAAATGATTCTTATTTAATTCCTATAGTATTTGATCTGATGCCGCACGAATCTTGGCGCAGATCGACGGCATCTGGTCATCGTCCCCACTGAGCCAACGGCTGGGATTGGTTCTGCCTGGAGCGATTTCCAAGCTCTGCCGCCGGCAATCCAGCCCCTTCCCCGGCCGGCCACCGCCACCAACACCTCCGTCGAGGTGGTGGCTATCGTCAGACGGCGGCTCCGCCGCCGGAGAGGCGTTTTCCGGCGGATTAAGCAAGAATTTTTCTTGCCGAAACCAGGAGAAATCCCGGATTCGATCGGGCTCAATTGAGCCCGAAACTCAAGCCTAAGGATTCCTAGGATCTACCCGCGAGTTAAGGAGAGGAGGAGGACCTTCCTGGCGGCCTGGATGCGAGAGGAGCGGCGGGATGCCATTGGCGACGGCGGCGGCGCTCGGCTTCTGCAACTGCACAGTGGAAGGGCTCGTCTCCTCCAGGTAAGTGCTCCAAAATGATCCCCTCGGCTTCCTGATGGTGTTTAAATGGCAATTGGGGGAGGGGAGAGGCTGGTTCTTCAATGGCCATTATCTCCATTAATGGAGTGGCTCGGGTTGTGTGGAGGGGGGCTGAACCCACCCCTTGGTGGCCGGGAAACGGCTGGAATCAACTCCTCTCCCCTAGAGGAGTTGATTGCAGCCATAATGGGTGGCTGTTAGTCTCCCTTGGCCGGCCTCTCACTTCCCCCTTCTCCTTCCTCATTTCTCTCTCCTCCATTATCATGGAGAGGAGCTCCTTCTCTCTCCTAGTCACCTCTGGTTGACTAGTCAACCCCACAAGCTAAAGGCAGCCCACTGGATTATGATGATCATGGGAATGGGTTTAGCCTAAGGGAGAAGTGGCTTGAGCTTGGGTTAGCCCTTTTTGGGCTAAGTTGACTTGACCCTCAATGAGGGTTGACTTGGCCAATTTGACCATCTAGGTTGACCCCATTGGGTCCTGGGTGATTCATTGGCCTCCCCTAAGGTCTATGTAGGGTTGGGTAGGGTTGACTTGGCACCTTAAAGGTCACTTGACCCGTTGGTAAGGTCACTTTGACCATTTTAGGGCTAGAGTTGACTTGGGTCAACATGACCATTTGAGTTGACCCCAATGGATCCTTGGTGACCCATTGACTCCCCTTAGGGTCTAGGTAGGGTTACCCTGCACTTTGGAGGTCACATACCCTTAGTAAGGGTACTTTGACCAGATTAGGAGCTTGAGTTGACTTGGGTCAACCTGGCCTCTAGGGCTGACCCCAATGTGTCCTTAGTGACCCATTGATCCCACTTTAGGGTTAGGAGGGCATGGGTGGGGTTCTCTGGACTAGGAGTAGGTCAATTGGCCCTAAGTGGGCTAGGTTGACCTATTTAGGGCTAGGGTTGACCTTGGTCAACTGGGCCTCTTGGGTTGGCCCTAATGGGTCCTTTTGGCTCTAATGGGTCTCCCAAAATGTTTGGGAGTGTTTTGGTAGGGTCTTGGGGTCATGGTGAAGCCCCATTGTCATCCTAAACTATTGTTCAGAATTCTACTATCTGCAGACCATGGTGATCCCTACCTTGGCCTCCTATCTCTTGGCCCATTTCTGGCTTCCCAGGGTTTTGTCATGACCTAGTCATGGCCAAAGCCACTCTTAGGGGTCTAGTTGGAAATGGGATGTTACAACAGAAAGTAGTCTTTGTAAGAAGTTTGCAAAACTAATGCACAGTTAATTTGAAATGAGCAGTATGGGGGAACTTAAGTTCTTCTTGGGTCTCCAAGTTAGACAGACTGAAGATGGATTATCCATATGCCAGTCTAAGTTCACCCTAGAATTGATAAGAAAGTATGGTATGGAATCATCCACTACCATGAAAACTCCTATGGGGTCAACAATGTATTTATGCAAAGATGATGCAGGGAAACCTGTAGATGAAACTTTGTATAGAGGGATAGTTGGCTCCCTACTATATTTGACTGCAAGTAGACCAGATATAATGTATGCTATATGTGTCTGTGCTAGGTACCAAGCTTGCCCTAAAGAATCTCATTTGACAGCAGTCAAAAGAATTTTGAGATATCTTAAGGGCACACCTTATCTAGGCCTTTGGTACCCTAGGAATGGAGACTTTGTACTGACAGATTATTCAGATGCAGATTTTGCAGGCTGCAAGGAAGATAGGAAGAGTACAACTGGAACCTGTCAATTTCTAGGTGGAAGGCTGGTGTCTTGGAGTAGCAAGAAGCAGACTAGTGTGACAATCTCCACAGCTGAGTCAGAGTATGTTGCTGCAGGAAGCTGCTGTGCACAACTACTATGGATACAACACTAGCTAGAAGATTATGGTATTCAAGTAAGTAGAACACCTTTATTTTGTGATTCTACTAGTGCTATTTCTATTGCAAATAATCCTGTCTCTCATAGTAGGACTAAACACATAGAAATAAAGTACCATTTTCTAAGAGAACATGTGGAAAAAGAAGATATTTCCCTAGAGTATATAAATACAGATAATCAGTTAGCTGATATGTATACTAAGCCATTATATGAAACCAAATTCAATAAATTTAAAATTGAATTAGGGATGATAAACTTAGAATAGTTTACAAAATTGGCTAAGTAAAATGGTGTCGATACACAGAATTTTCTGTGTCGACACATAGAAGTGGTGTCGACATTTCAGAGAAATGGTGTCTATACATATAGGAAGTCTGTGTCGACACTTCAGAGAATTAGTGTCGACACATGCAGTGTTTGTGTCGACACATCCAAGGTGGTGTCGACACTTAGGCTTTACATAGAATTAGTCTAGTAGAGTCTCGACTAAGTGTCCAGCTAAATGGTGTCGACACATATATAAGTGTCGACACAAATATTCTGTTGACTATACTTGTGTCGACACATAGTGGTCGAGACATTATAAGTAAGTGTCGACACTTTTCAACAGTGCCGACACAATTTAAGTATTTTGACGCGCCTTTTCACCTTCGATTCTAGAAAGGTATAAATAGGTTTTCCCCAGTGATTGTCGACATGCTCACCAAAGTTTCGAGACCAAACTTGTGTGTCGACATCTCTCTTCTCTAAATTCGAAATTTCTTCAAACCCTAATGACGCCCAAGCTAGAGGAGAACATTAATGAAGGATATGAGCTCGTGCGACATGCCTTTGATGATGCAGAACCTGAAATCAAAGGGGTGGTAACCCTAATTGCCGAGACTGGATTGGAATACCTTGTATCAGAACCAATCAAGATCTGGAAGAATGAGGTTATTGAATTTTTTAGTGCAGCTTCAATTGATGATACTGGACTCAAGATTAAGTGCAGAGTTCATGGGACCAAAGTCAAGGTCACACTGAAAAGTCTCAGGAAGGTACTTCAACTACCAAGAACAAAAGAGGAAGAAGATGTATCTGCTTCTAAGACTAGAGAGGCATTGAGATGGTGTGGACTGGATTCAAACCTGAAAATTGGATCTGTTTTCAACAGAAAAGTGATGAACATCCAAGGAAAATTCTTATCTGAGATAGTTGGCAAAGTCATCCTGAGCAAGCCTGGAGAACATGACAGAATTTCAGCCCATATGTTTAGTTTGATGACAAGAATTATCTTCAAACTTAAGACTGACTGGTCAGTAGTTCTGTTTGATAAGATAAAAAAGAGCCTGAAGAAGCCCAATCTGGGTAGAATTCTAAGTCTATACCTAGTAGGAAGTATACCTGAGGTGATGAATCAAGTTGCTGGTTCTAAGATAAACCACATGAGGAGAATGAATTTGAGAATCTTCTCTAGATGAGATAGGGTGCTGACAAAGGAACTTCCATCTCCAGTAAAGGACACACCTCAGAAGCAGAAGAAGAAGACAGCCATTGTGGCTCAAGAATCCTCCAGCAGCTCTGAAGAGCAAGTGGTCTTTACTCCTGATGATGAAGAGACAGGAAATGCTGGACAGTCTCCAGCAAGACAAGAAGATGCAGAGAGGCAGGGGGAGCTACCCTCAGCTAGCCCAATTCACCTGGAATCACTCCAGGGGGAGCCTCTACTTGTGGAAGAGCCAACTCCACTAGAGAGTGCAAGGGCTACCCAAACCATTCTGGAGGTAATCACTGCAATTAAACAATTAGATTTCCCTATTGAAGATGAAGTTTTGACTGATTCATTCCCTGATGTTCATCAGCAAACACAGATACAACCTCAACCACAAGATGTTGTCATGGAGGACACATCTGTAGCTGATAAAGTGGTTGATGAGATCAGAGATTCTCCAGCCCTTTCTCAACAGGAATTTACATTAGAAGAGCTATTCCCTGATCTTGTACAGACTGACCTTGAGAAAGAAATAGCTGCTATTGAGGGGGAGAAGGAAAATATTGAGGGGGAGCATATGAAGAATGTAGAGGAAACAGCTACACAAGAGATAGAGAAGCCAATGGATGTTGAGGAACCACAAAGGACTGAGAAGGAGTTACCTCCTAGTCCTAAGGATAGAGTGGACATAGCATGTACTTATGCATCAGAAGATGAAGAGGCTGTTAGAGCCAAGAAAAGGAAGTTCCAGGTCTTCAAAAGAAGGAGCCAGAACTATAAGAAAGCCCTACAGACAATTGCTCCACAGCCTGCGCCATCTACTGATTACAGTTCACTAATGGTGGCTTTACAGATTAAGCTGGATGAGCAAAGAAAATCTTTGGAAAAACATATGGATGAAGGGCATAAATCCCTGCAATTTGATCTGGCACAAGACATCAAGTCTATCAGATTTGAAGTCAATCAAAACAAAAAGGAAATGACTGACTGCTTCCATAAGGGAGGAAATGCAGTAGTCTATCTGGCTACTCATCAAGAGAACATCAAGAAACAAGTTGATGAAATTGCACTAAAACAAGGCTATGTTCTAGAAAATCAGCTGAGAATGAATGATAATATGACAGCTTCTCATAATGCCATAGTAACTGAAATGAAGATTATAGCAACTGCCCAGACTGCACACAGTGCTGCTGCAAAAGCTGAGTTTGCTAAGCAACTACAAGAGAGCCTACTTGCAGTTCACTCTGCCATCCAGGATTCACAGAAGCTAATCACTAACAAGCTACACAGGTTGAAACCTTTTTATAAAGATGGAGTTAACTATCTAAATGCCCAGATCAGGTTTCAGAAAGATGATCTGAGGGATCACATAGAGAGAGAAGTCATAAAGGGGGAGAGGGTATTAGTCAAGGCAGGCTCTGATCATGCCAAATGGATTTCCAATTCCATCAGAGCCACCCTTGGATATCATGACAATGTTGCACAGTCTGGAATCAATCCTGTATACCTTGGAGGAGAGCAAGCTGAAGTGGCTCAAGTGATATACCCTCCACCATATTTTGACATGATACATCAAGAGATACAGACTATGTATAGTCCTCCTGAGGGTAATCAGAATATCATTCTTGAGAAAGTTGTCCAGCCTGTGCTAGAGGCAATCTTAAAAGAGCAAGAGGCTTTGTTAAAAGAACAAGAGGCTCAATTATCTAAGAAAAGATTCAGAGAGCAAGCTGAACTAAGGCATGATTTGGAACAATGGAGTCCCACATCCAGGAATATCATCTTGACTGCTTGGAAGGCTGCTAAGGACAATTTCCTGGATAGAGTCAAGTGGTATTCTGACCTGGAGTGGAGAAAGCATGAGAATAGGCAAGCGGCCATTGTACAATATAGAAGAAAGGATAAACTAGGAAAGCTACCTCCTAATGCACAGGAGCCTAACAAGTATTTCCCCAAGCCTTTTCACTATTTTGAAAGGCAGAAGATAAAGGCTAAACAGCTGAAAAAGAAAGATCTCAAAGGGAAGAAGCCTGCTGCTGTTGATGACACTGAAGCTCCAGTTCAAGCAAAGATTCAATCTGGAAAGGGGATTGTAATCAAGGAACCAGAGAAGCCATAGGGTATCATTCTCTTAAGTTTACAAATTGTAATCATATGTATTAAAACTCTATGTAAACTTTTGACTAATGAAAATGTTGGCATTTGTAAGAACATTGTGTCATGATTCAAATTTATTACATTAATTGTTCTGAGCTAATTGTATATACATGTTCTGTTCATGCATGTTTAAGTATTTTCCCTGTCATATATTACTGTTTTACATCATACTGAAAATTTGTTATGTATGGTGTATATCATTTACTAAGGGTTATGACTTCTCCAAATAGGGGGAGATTGTTGGGTACATTGGAATATATGTACCTGATTTGAAGAAGCCTCAACCTACTCAATGATATACATCAAGATGTATTTGATGTGCTTTGAGTTTCTTTGTGCAGGTTAAGTAACTGCAGGTTTGTAGGAAAAGTTTCTAAGTCCATGTGTCGACACCTAGAATAAAAGTGTCGACACTTAAGAAGGCTTGTGTCGATACCTAGATAAGTAGTGTCGACACTTGGAGTAATTGTGTCGACACTAGGAGGCAGTGTCGACACTCAGAGAAACTTTGTCGACAGCAAAAGTGTCGACACCAAGAAGCTGTGTCGACACTCAGCAAACTTCAACAGAGTTTAAGTACAAGTGTCGACACAAAAGAGATGTGTCGACACTCAGCAAAGTCTCAACACATGAAGAATGTGTCGACACAAAGGAGAAGTGTCGACACCCAGCAAAAGGTTCAACACAGAAGGCATGTGTCGACACAAAGAAGATGTGTCGACACTTAGCAAGTTTCAACACAAGAAGATGTGTCGACACAAAGGAGTTGTGTCGACACGTAGCAAAAATCAACTAAGTATTGAAGAAGAAGGACTTGTGTCGACACACATGATCAATGTCGACACATTCTGAAGAAGCAGTGTCGAGAAGCAGTTTCTACAACACAAGGAGTTGTGTCGACACCATGAAGGCTAGTGTCGACACTTAGTCTACTTGTGTCGACACTTGGTCTATTTGTGTCGACACATAAAGACTATCTGTCTCGACACTTTCAGACAGTGACAGAGATTTCAAGAAGTGACTCGATGACTTGACAGCTGCCATTTCAACCGGTCAACTGCTACTGTTAGAGCTGTCAGAAGATCGTTAGAAATCGGATCAGCCGGTCTCCATGAAGAAAGATTATATAAAGGTTTATTCCTTCAACAGAAGAGAATCGAATGGAGCAATCAATGAAGTAAAAAACAACACAACAAGAAGAAGACCTTCAAGTGAAGATCTAAAAAGTTGGAGAGAGAAAGCTCTTTCTAAGAAGTCAGCTATTGAACCAGGCTGATAAGAAAGTTTCAGATTGAGATCTGATTCTCAAGTCAGCAGTTGATTGAAGATCATCTGCATAGAGATACAACCCTACTGTGTTCTAATTCAAGAAGCTTTGAAGAAAGGCAAGGGAGGTTGATCTCTGCGAAGTTTTTTGAAGAACTCAGCAAGATTTGTGGTTATTAATCTTTGTACTCTTTATTTTCTGTAGGATACTTAGGGATCTGAGCTGTAAGCCTATATTATAAAGGCTGAGTGTAGGAGACAGTGTGCTCTGAGTGTAGGTCTTGTTGAAGACTGAGGTAGGGCCTAGGGCCTGAGTTGTAGGAGACCTTGTTCTCTGAGTGTAAGTCTTGGTGAAGACTGAGTGGTAGGGCTATTGAGCCTGAGTTGTAGGAGTGGGATCACTCTGAGTTGTAGGAACCTATTTGGGGGTTCTGAGTTGTAAGATCTGAGGATCTGAGGAGTAGTGGAGAAGTTAGGCCGAATCTAGTACACTACTAGATAGGCGAAGGGGGAAAGTGGATGTACCCAGACCTTGGGAAACCACTATAAAAGCTGTGTGTACTCTGTGTGTGATTCATTCTGTGATTGCTGTGTTATATGTGCTGAATTTCTGTAGAAAATTGCATAAACAGGTCTAATAAATCAGAGTTTCTGTCTTTAAAGTTAAAAAGAGTAAGTGCACCTATTCACCCCCCCTCTAGGTGTTTAGGCACTAGTTCTTTCAGAAGGGGCCGGACCATCGTGATTTTAGTTTACCTTGAAAAAGTCTAAGTCTTGAATTATATAGAAGGACAAGATCGCTCGGAGAAAAAGTTTTTTGGATCTTGATTTTGCGGTCGTGGTAAAACTTAGAACGCTCCTTATAGAACTTATTGCTCTCGTAGCATTTGCACGCCATTCATCGAGCTCGTTTAGTTGCAGTTTTCTATTTTGAGCGGCTAAGTTGGCATCAAGATTTAAAAGTTTTAAAGACCAAAGAGCGCCATGTTCTAGTTCTACGGGTAGATGGCAGGCTTTGCGTGACGCCGTATTTAGCTGATGTCTTAGCCATCTGGGTGTTGCCGAAATGCGTGCCCCTATCGCTCACAATAGTGCGAGGTGTGTCGAAGCGAGAAAATAGTTTTTTAAGAAAAGTAACGATGACGCGCGCATCATTGGTGGGGAGATCTTGTGTTTCCGCCCACGTCGATGCGTAGTCGACAACCACTAAAATATAATTATTTTTAAAAGAAGGAGGTAGGGGGCCCATGAAATCGATGCCCCATAAATCGAAGACTTTGCATTCTAAAAACAAATTTTGGGGCATCTCATCGCGACGAGAGATTTTACCAGACCACTGACAGCTATCGTTGGTGCGCACAAAATTGTGAGCGTCTTTGAATAGAGTGGGCCAAAAGAAGCTCGCCTCTAGTGCCTTCCACGCGGTCCGGTTAGCTTGATAATGCCCACTAGACGGACCCTCATGGCAGTGCCTAAGTATTTGCATGCACTCCACACCCGCGACGCAACTTCGAACTGCTTGGTCCGCGCAGATATGAAAAAGAAAAGGGTCCTCCCAAAAGAAATATTTCAAGTCATAAAAGAATTTCGTTTTTTGTTGGCTTGAAAAGTCTATTGGGAGCCCCCGCACAACTAAATAGTTCGCAAAATCTGCGAACCAAGGCGGGGAAGATGAACTAATATTTATGGCGAGGAGGTGTTCCTCGGGGAATCTGTCATTTATGTCACATTCGACGAGCGCTTCCTCACCAGGATTTTCTAAGCGGGAGAGGTGATCATCGACTAAAGTTTTCGCGCCCTTCGTATCCCGGATCTCCAAATCAAATTCTTGCAGGAGGAGGATCCATCGAAGCAGGCGGGGTTTGGCGTCCATTTTTGTTAACAAATATTTTAAGGCAGAGTTGTCGGTAAATACGATAACTTTAGATAGCGTTATATACGAGAGAAACTTATCAAAAGCAAAAACGACGGCTAAAAGTTCCTTTTTCATTGTCGTGTAATTTCCTTGTACGGAAGTGAACGTCTTGCTAGCGTAATTAATTGGGTGAAAATATTTATTTATACGTTGGCCAAGAACGGCACCTACGACAATATCACTAGCGTCGCACATAATCTCGAATGGAAGGGTCCAATCGGGCGCCACTAAAATGGGCGAATTGATAAGTTTTGTTTTATAAAATTAAATGAAGACTCGCATTCTCTATCAAAGACAAAATTTGATAAGTTTTTTTGAAAAATCTTGAATGAAACGTCTATAAAAGCCCGCGTGGCCTAAAAAACTCCTAATAGATTCAACGTTAGAAGGCGGGGGAAGTTTTTTGTTAATTTCAACTTTGGCCTTATCGACCACCATCCCCTTAGACAAAATCTTATGGCCGAGAACCAAACCTTCTCGTATCATAAAGTTACATTTTTCACAATTAAAAAAAGATGCGCGTCCTCGCATCGCTGAAGGACACGATCTAAATTGCGAAGACAAGACGGGAAAGTGCATCCGAAAACAGAGAAATCATCCAAAAAGACTTCCATAATGTCTCCTACCAGCTCGTCAAAGATCGCCAGGATACATCTTTGGAATGTAGCTGGCGCATTGCAGAGGCCAAATGGCATTCTTCGATATGCGAAGGTACCAAACGAGCAGGTAAAAGTTGTTTCCTCTTGGTCATCGGGGGAATTGGGGATTTGGAAAAACCGCGATAAGCCATCAAGAGAAGAAAAATACGGATGATCGGATAAACGCTCCAGACTTTGGTCTAAGAACGGTTGTGGGAAATGATCCTTATGAGTGGCATCATTTAGTTTTCTATAATCGATGCACACCCGCCAACCCATAATAGTACAAGTAGCGACAAGTTCATTATGCTCATTTTCCCCTACGGTAAGGCCGCCCTTTTTGGGCACCACGTGAACAGGACTAACCCATGTGTTATCTGATATAGGATAAATAATCCCTACTTCTAATAATTTAATAAATTCGGACTTAACGATGTCTTTCATGTTTGGGTTAAGTCGTCGCTGCGGAGGAATAGTTTTGCGATAGCTATCGTGAAGGAAAATCTTATGGGTGCAGAAAGAAGGGTTAATCCCTTTTAGATCAGAAATTTCCACGCAATTGTGTGGCGATGTTTAAGTAAAACTTCCAATAAATTAGAAGTCTCTGAATCTCTCAAATGCGAAGAAATGATAACGGGAAGGGTATCATCTTTTCCCAAAAGACGTATTTGAGTGATTCAGGTAGGGGTTTGAGTTCAAGGCAGGGCGGTTCTTCTAACGAGGTTTTAATTTTAATGTCTTTCAATCCAAAAAGTTCGAAAGACAAATTAGTAGAGTTATCCCCTTCTCAGTTAAAATTTTCGAGCGCAAAAGTGTTGTCATCTAAAAAAGTAGACTCGAAAGTAGGGGAAGAACAATCTCCGAGATAGGTATCTAAATTATAACAAAAGTCATCGCTCGATGACGAGTCTCTTATCGAGGGATTAATATTGAAAGTAACTTTATCATCTCCTACCCGAAGGAGGAGATGACCGTTACTTACTTCAATTAATGCGCGGGAGGTGGCGAGAAGGGCGACCGAGTATAATTGGTACATCGGTGTCCTCCTCGATGTCTAAGATGACGAAGTCTAGCGGAAAGATAAACTTATCAACTAGGACAAGTACATCCACCACTACCCAGATGGGAAACATAACCGTGCGATCCGTTTTTTGGATACGCATTTTAGTAGGGTCCGGAGTGCCCAAACCTAATTTTTGAAAGAGCAAGAACAATATCAAATTAATGCTCGCGCCTAAATCTACAAGAGCGTATTTTACTAATATATTGCCAAAAAGGCACATGATGGAGAACCGTCCCGGGTCATTTCTTTTAAGTGGCAATTTATTAGTAAGAGCTGCTGAGCAGTCAGTATTCAGAGATATATGCAAAATATTTTCTAATTTTTGTTTATTAGAAAGGAGTTGTTTTAAATATTTTGCATACTTAGACATCTGCGAGATTGCCTCGCAAAAAGGAACATTAATATGAATTTGTTTTAATAATAAAATAAATTTTTCATACTGCGTGTCCTTAGGCTCTCTATCGAGATTTTGTGGATACGGCAAAGGCATTTTCTGAATTTTTTCGTTTAAAATTTGTAAATGTGGCGTAATCAAAGAAGAGGAAGAGGGGTCGGAGGTGAAATATGTACCTACGGATCGATCCGTTTTGGATCGATCACCTCCTTTCTGCTACGGAGGGTTATAGCATTGATATTCTCCTGCGGATTGGGCTCCGTATTTCCCGGCAGTGCCCCGACCGCGCGCTCGGACATCATTCACACTAGCTGTCCAACCTGGAGTTTTAAGTTTTTTAGCGATCCGGTGATGTTTTGGATATTTGATTTGTTGGAAGCTATGTATTTAGACAAATTTTCCTCCATCGGGGAGGGTTTTGGAAGAGGGGGAGGCGGTAGAAATCCGGGCACAAAAGCATTTGGCGGGCGCTGCGCATTGTTTCGTTACTCCATGAGAAGTTAGGGTAGTTCCTCTAAACCGGATTATAATTATTACTATAAGGGTTATTGTTGGGGTTGAAGGAAGGTCTCCCAACATTTCCAACGTAGTCTATGAACTCATTGACTACGCTGACATTAGGGGGAATCTCCAAAGGCAGAGTGGAGGAGGCAGCAGACATCTCCGCCACCTGCTTCGTCAGCCTTTTAACTAGAAGGGCTAAGTGGGCAGTGGCATCCACTTTGAAGAGCCTGGCTGCCTGCTTGGGATGTCCCCGCGGGAAGTTCCATTGGTAGGCGTTCATAGCTAATTGAATATTTTCGCATCGGGTCTGAAAACTTGATGCAGTTAAAACTCCAAAAATTGGTGAGAATTCCCGCGGCGCCACGGGCTGTTTTATTTCTGAAAATTGGTGATTGGTTTTTATTTAGAAAACGGGGTGCACAGATTTATGTATTTGGATATAAAATGGTTTAGATCGAGTTTTAACGAAAGGAGGCAAGTGCACCTATCGCGTGTAGTATAGGATATTCCGGGGTGGAATATCGAGGTCGTATTGTTCTCGGGGTCGGTTTGATTATTTCTACTATTCCCTGGAGGGGACTATTATTTTACCGATAATTATCTTGTCGGGATATTTTATATATAATAAAAATGACAGAAAGAAAGACAGAAAACAAAAAATGAAAGCATTAAAGGGGGAGCCGATGATGAGCTTAGCGCGACAGAATCAAATAAAATTTGAACTAAAATAAACTTTTAATAAAAAGAGATCCTAAATTTCCAATTAATTAATGCAGAAATTTAACCGTGGAGGTTCCACTAAAATGAGCTCACCTAGCTATAGGGTTATCGCTCACCTGAACGCTAAGACTATTCGACCGGGCTCTCGTCCGACGAAGGATTCCTCTTAACGCTTGCATTACGCTAAGAACCCTAATATTAGGTGGGGAACCCAATCCGGTACAGTTGCCGAGCCTCCTCTCTCGAGGGTTAGTGCGAAACTCTCTTTACCAAGGGGTGATCGGTGCATACGCACGGCCTCTCGGGTAGCTAGCATATGCATTACGGAAATAGGGCCCACACATCGATATGTGGTCCTACGCGTCATGTCGTAAATCCTAGGCAAACCTTAAGTAATTTTATTTAATTAGAAAATAAGGGCCTTTAATTATTTAAAGCTATTTTATCTGTCCCAATGCTCTTTGATACTGAGGGGTAAGAACGATTAGCCACTCATCGGAATGGGGATGGCAGTGGTGAAAGCAATAAAATAAGCAGTAAATGAAAGCGATAAAATGAAAGCAGTAAAGTAAAGCAGTAAATAAAGCAGTAAATTGCAAGTTCTACTCAAATGAGTAGGACTGAAATGAAAGCAGTAAAGTGCGAGTCCCGGCGCAAATGCGTGGGTGGGAGAAAATAAAGCGAGTCCTACTCAAATGAGTAGGACAAAATAAATGCAATGCACGCACACTCTCGATAGAAAGTGAAACTCACGCACACACTCGACATAATTGAAAACACAACTCACTCTACTGAATTGAAAACGCACACACACTGCAGAAAATTAAAACACACTCACTCAACATGAAAGTAAAATATGCACACACACACTCTACTGAATGAAATAAAAATAATGCTCCATTTAACTCTTAACGAGTAGGCGGAAATAAATGCGGACACGTACAAAATTGCAAAAAACTAAGTTAATGAAAAACTAAAACAACTTCATTTCTACCGCTAGAATGCGGTAGAAATGCATAAAAAGTGAAAATAAAAATTAATGGAGCAAAATGGTTTGCAAATAAATGAAAAATGAAAGTTCTCGAAAAATTGAAATGAATACATTTCTACCGCTAGAATGCGGTAGAAATGCGTAAAATGTAGACAGAAAAATTAAACGGACAAAAAGTTTTGAAAATAAAAATGAAAATGTTAATGCTCGAAAAATTAAAACGATTATGTTTTCATTCTTATAATTTTATAGAAACGCTTAAAAAGTGCAAATAAAGGTAAAAGAGAACGAAAAGTTTTACAATACTAAAGAGGCTAAGTTAAAAGTAATCAAAAATCACCTTTTAAAACATTTTTATAAACCTATATAAATGAAAACAAAATTAAAAATAATAAACGAAACCTAAACAAGTACGGTGCATGTAAATAAAATTGTGATTATAACGGCTATAAATTAGACAAAAGTTTTAAGCTAAAAAGATTTTGAAAGACATAAAATAAAAAAAATAAGGACAAACATTAAAAATCACTTCGAGCAGGGCTCATAAATGGATTCCAAGCAATGCAAAGAGAGAAAAAACTAACATATTTTATTAATGGAAAAGTGATTACAAGAAAGCTAAAAACAAACACTAAGAGAGGGGGGAAGAAAATTCCTTACATAGCATAAGAAAGCATTTCGGCAGCACCTACCCTAAGCAAAGTGGCACAAAAAAAGTGGAACAAAAATCCTTACATCAACTGGCTATTTATAGATGAAATTTTACATGGGACATGCCCGGGTCACGGGCGTGACAGGAGGGCGTGTCAGCATTGTACAAAATGCGGCTGGCGAGATTTCATATCTTAGTTGACTTCGGGATGGACACGTGCGGTCACGCAGCGGTCACGCCCCAGGTCACGGGCGTGACTATGGCCATGTCGGGGAGGTAGAACTTGGCACGGGTTGCGTGAAAAGTCGGCGCGCGGGTCTTATCGGCCAGGTGGAGGAGTCACGCCCTAGGTCATAGGCGTGACTGGGGGCGTGTCGTACTGAATCGACGAACGTAGAACGAAAAATCATCGAGCTGGAGATTTCGTCGAGCGGAAGTGAAGTCACGCCCTAGGTCACGAGCATGACTCTGGGCGTGTCGGGTTGGGTCGACGAACGTCGAGCGGAAAATCGTTGAGCATGGTGACACGGGCAAGGGTCATGGGGCGTGTCATGGAACACGGGCGTGTTACACTATTTCTTCAGAAATTTGTTGATTTCTCGGGAATTTGACGTGTCACGCCTTGGTCACGGGCGTGACCTAATGGACACGGGCGTGACCTAGCATTTTTTGGCTTTTCTTTGGATTTTTCCTACAAAATAACATAAATTATGTTAGCAAAATATTTACAAAAATAGGAGCAATTTATTAAGGAAATATAAGTAAAAATGACGAAAAGTAACTAAAACGACTTATTTATTGTACACAAAAAAAGCGTATATTTACAATTCATCAAATACCCCCATATTTAAGCATTTGTTATTCCAGAGCAAAAGTTGGAGATGAACTTATAAGAAATTAAAGAAACTCGAAGTTTACCTACCGCTTAATTAACTATAGGTGAGATCTAAATAAACATACGAGGTGTAAGAGTTAAGTGCTAAAATTATGTAGATGATTTAAATAGCGCAAAAGTTTTGGCCAAAAGACTTCTTGATGTAATCAAATAGAAAGCAATAATTGTAATTGTTAGATAAACAAAAATAGTTTAGAATTATATGAACTTTAGCTTATAGGAGTTTACTGGAAATAATGCAATTTATAAATTATGCTCTCAAAAAGGTTTTTGAATTAATTATAGAATCGTGAAATTGGCTAAGGGGGTTGACGTTGGTTTATGAAGAGGGTTTGGATATTGAGGTGAGTTGATTTTTCTCGAACCACCTTTTTTTTCTTTTGGATTATTACGAAAATGAAATCTTATTTTCCTAATATCATTTTTTTTCAACGTCATAATAAAATTAACCCAATGTATATGTGTGGGAGTAATGAATTTTATCCTCTTACTCCGTAACATACAATCTTTTAAAATTATTGGGTGCCTATGTTTACGGAATGAAATCTTATTCCCATTGACATAAGATCTTTTTATAATAAGTTTTTTGGGATAGAAATTTTATCATGCCAAGTATGGCATGATAACGGGAGAAAAGAAAACTAGATTTTTAATTAAAACATTTTCGAGAGCAATCTTAATAAATTGTAAGTTCCAATTTTTCAGAAAGCTAAGAGTAAATATAATTGAATTCTATAATCGTTAGTTTCTAACATAATAAAGCTGCTCCTATTAATGAAGAATTAGAAGTAGTGCCTAAAATGAGTTCGCTATTTTTAACAAAGCATAATGAATTTTTTAAAACTTAACCCCGGCAATTTAAATATTTCAATCGATAATTAACAAACGAATAGCAGACAAAGAATTAATACAATTCACATATAAATAAACTCAAAACTAGATTTTTGGAAAGTAGAAATGGTTAATATATAGTATATTCGATTTTATTAGTTTCATAATAAATGATTTTTTTTGGATTTTAGGGTTTTTATCATTTTTGTATTTTGATTATCAACTTTTTTTTGAATTTTTCTTTATCATTTTTTAAGGATTTTTTTTATATATTTTTTTATTTTTATCTTTTTAGAGTTTTTGGATTTTCAAATTTTTTTAAAGTTTTTTTATCAAATTATTTACAAGGAAGGGGAGAGAAAGAAGTGTTATTTATAAAGAAGATAGTGGGGAAAGAGAGAAATTTTTTTTTGTTTTCAGATAATGTACAAAGTAAAAATTCGAAGGCGGCCCGCGAACAGACTCTTATTTGGGTGGTTGGTTCAATGAGTCGAATGCCGCGGGTAGAATAAAAAGGCGAGCTTTTATAAATAAGAAGATGGGGGGGAGAGAGATTTATTTTTACAAAAACTTATTTATAAAGGAAAAGAAAAAATTTTTGAAATTTTTTCTTTATGTTTTATAAGTTTTTTTGTGATTTTTTTGTATTTTATGATTTTTTGTGTTTTATGATATTTTTGAGTTTTATGATAATAAAAAATAAGGAAAATTTTTTATGTTTTAATTTTTGTAATTTTTTTGTATTTTTTTGAGTTTTTGTAAAGTGTAGAAATAAAAAAAATACGAAAACACACTCATACTAAAACTCAACATTGTCCCCAATGTTGCAGCCTAAGTATGCGGAACGATAAAAGACAAAATATAATATGTACAAAATGAAAAGGGAGGGGGGGAGGGGTAGGAACATCCCTGAGACGCGGTCGGGGAGGCCCTTTATTGATAACCCTGCATTATTAGAAGTAAAAGCAAAAAAAATGTAACAGAAAAACGAAAAAGAAAAATTCGGCAAAAAGGTTTTGGGCGGTAGGGGGGCAAGTGCGGGTGACTCGGAGTAGCTAACGTCTTAGCTACAAGAGCGCGACAAATATGTGTTACCCTAGCGCGCATAAAAGTTGAAGCACGTTGAATTAAAACAAAACAAGTTATAAGAAGTTAAACAAAATATATACAATTTTTTAAAATCCAATTAATATATTTTTTTGTATTTTTAAGTAGAGTTTTTTAGTTTTTAGTTGTTTTTTTAGGTAGGTTTTGTTTTGTTTTTAGATTTTTTGGTTTGTAGATTTTTTTTGGGTTTTTAGTTTTTTAAATTTTTTTTAAGTTTTTTTTGGTTGTTAGTTTTTGTAGGTTTTTTAGAGCTTTTTTAGTTATTTTTTTGATTTTTAGGTTTTTGTTTTTTTAGTATTTGAGTTTTTGTTCATAAAAATAATGAAAAAATTTTAAAGCTATTTTTTTTAAGATTATTTGTGGTTTTATAGGTTTTCAAGTTTTTATTTTTATATGTTTTTTTATTTTTTTGTGGTTTTATAGGTTTCTCACGTTTTTATTTTTATAGGTTTTTTAAATTTTTTGGAAACAACGCTATTTCATTTGAGTTTTTTTTAGGTAAATATATATGAAAATATAAGTATAAAAGAAACTCAAAAAAAATTTCATTCATTTTTTTAAGTTTTTTTGTAGTATTATATTATTATTATTATTATTATGATTATTATTATTATTATTATTAGTATTATTTTTTGTTGGCCATTTTAAATTTTTGTTACAGATATATAGATAAAGGTAAAATTAATAGATTTCCAGGGTTCAAAATAATGACTCGAAAAATCCCCAACAACGGCGCCAAAAAATTGATTGAATATTTTTGCATCGGGTCCGAAAACTTGATGCGGTTAAAACTCCAAAAATTTGTGAGAATTCCCGCGGCGCCCCAGGCGGTTTTATTTAAGAAAAGCGGTGATTGGTTTTTATTTAGAAAACGGGACGTGCAGATTTATTTATGTGGATATAAAATGGTTTAGATCGAGTTTTAACGAATGGAGGCAAGTGCACCTGTCACGTGTAGTACAGGATATTCCGGGGTGGAATATCGAGGTCGTATTATTCTCGGGGTTGGTTCGATTATTTCCACTCTTCCTTGGAGGAGACTATTATTTTACCTATAATTATCTTGTCGGGATATTTTATATATAATAAAAATGACAGAAAGAAAGACAGAAAACAAAAAATGAAAGCATTAAAGGGGGAGCCGATGATGATCTTAGCGCGATGGAATCAAATAATATTTGAACTAAAATAAACTTTTAATAAAAAGAGATCCTAAATTTCCAATTAATTAAGGCGGAAACTTGACCGTGGAGGTTCCACTAAAATGAGCTCACCTAGCTATAGGGCTATCGCTCACCTGAACACTAAGAATATTCGACCGCGCTCTCGTCCGACGAAGGATTCCTATTAACGTCCGCATTACGTTAAGAACCCCGCTATTAGGTGGGGAACCCAATCCGGTATAATTGGCGCGACTCCTGTCTCGAGGGTTAGTGCGGAACTCTCTTTACCGAGGGGTGATCAGTGCATAAGCACGGCCTCTCGGCTAGCTAGCGTATGTACTACGAAAATAGGGCCCACATATCGATATGTGGTCCTACGCATCGTAAACCCTAGGCAAACCTTAAGTAATTTTAATTAATTAGAAAATAAGGGCCTTTAATTATTTAAAGCTTTTTTATTTTTCCCAATGCTCTTCGATAGTGAGGGCTAAGAACGATTAGCCACTTATCAGAATGGGGACGACATCGGTGAAAGCAATAAAATAAACCAGTCAATGAAAGCGAAAAAATGAAAGCAGTAAAGAAAAACAATAAATAAAGTAGTAAATTACAAGTCCTACTCAAAGAGTAGGATTGAAATGAAAGTAGTAAAGTGCGAGTCCCGGCGCAAATGCGTGGGCGGGAGAAAATAAAGCGAGTCCTACTCAAATAAGTAGGACAAAATAAATGCAACACACGCACACTCTTGACAGAAAGTAAAACTTACGCACATACTCGTCATAATTGAAAACACAACTCACTCTACTGAATTGAAAACGCACACACACTATAGAAAATTAAAACACACTCACTCGACATGAAAGAAAAATACGCACACACACCCTTTACTGAATGAAATAAAAGAAATGTGTCATTTAACACTTAACGAATAGGCGGAAATAAATTCAGACACCTACAAAATTGCAAAAAACTAAGTTAATGAAAAACTAAAACAACTCCATTTCTACAGCTAGAATGCGGTAGAAATGCATAAAAAGTGAAAATAAAAATTAATGGAGAAAAACGGTTTGCAAATAAACGCAAAATGAAAGTGCTCGAAAAATTGAAATGAATAGAATGCGGTAGAAATGCGTAAAATGAAGACAGAAAAATTAAACAGACAAAAAGTTTTGAAAATAAAAATGAAAATGAGAATGCTCGGAAAATTAAAACGATTATGTTTTCATTCTTATAATTTTATAGAAACGCTTAAAAAGTGCAAATAAAGCTAAAAGAGAACGAAAAGTTTTACAATTCTAAAGAGCCTAAGTTAAAAGAAATCAAAAATCACCTTTTAAAACATTTTTATAAACCTATATGAATGAAAACAAAGTAAAAATAATAAACGAAACCTAAACACGTACGATGCATGAAAATAAAATTGCGATTATAACGGCTAGAAATTAGACAAAAGTTTTAAGCTAAAAAGATTTTGAAAGATATAAAATAAACAAAATAAGAACAAACATTAAAAATCACTTCGAGTAGGGCGCATAAATGTATTACAAGCTATGCAAAGAGAGAAAAAAACTAACATATTTTATTAATGGAAAAGTGATTACAAGAAAGCTAAAAACAAACATTAAGAGAGGGGGGAAGAAAATCCCTTACATAGCATAAGAAAGAATTTCGGCAACACCTACCCTAAGCAAAGTGGCACAAAAAAGTGGAACAGAAATACTTACAGCAACTGGCTATTTATAGATTAAATTTTACATGGGACATGCCCTGGTCACGGGCGTGACAGGGAGGCGTGTCAGCACTCTACAAAATGCGGCTGGCGAGATTTGACAGCTTAGTTGACTTCGGGCTAGACATGTACGGTCACGCCCCAAGTCACAGGCGTGATTATGGGCGTGTCGGGGAGGTAGAACTGGGCGCGGGTTGCGTGAAAAGTCGCCGCGCGGGTCTTGTCGGCGAGGTGGAGGAGTCACGCCCTTGGTCATAGGCGTGACTGGGGGTGTATCGGACTAGATCGACGAACATCGAACGGAAAATCGTTGAGCTGGAGATTTCGTCAAGCGGAAGTGAAGTCACGCCCCAAGTCATGGGCGTGACTTTGGGCGTGTTGGGTTTGGCCGACGAACGTCGAGCGAAAAATCGTCGACATGGTGACACGGGCTGGGGTCACGGGGGGTGTCATGGAACACGGGCGTGACGTCGGGCGTTTTATGCTATTTCTTCACAAATTTGTTGATTTCTCGGGAATTTGACGTGTCACACCCTTGTCACGGGCGTGACCTAATGGACACGGGCATGACCTAGCATTTTTTTGGCATTTTTTTGGATTTTTCCAGCAAAATAAAATAAATTATGTTAGCAAAATATTTACAAAAATAGGAGCAATTTATTAAGGAAATATAGTAAAAATGACGAAAAGTAACTAAAACGACTTATTTATTGTACACAAAAAAGCATATATTTACAATTCATCAATAGCCATCTCTTCAATAAGAGTTTGGGAACCTCGGGGGTCTTATTATTCAGAGTGCCCCTGGCAGTCGCATCAATCATTTGACGTGTTTGATAGTTAAGCCCATTATAGAAGATTTGTACCTGCAACCACGCAGGCAGCGCGTGGTGCAGACACTTGCGTATGAATTCTTTAAACCGCTCCCAAGTGTCAAATAGAGACTCAGAATCGTTCTGCACAAACGAGGAAATGTCCGCCCGCAACATTGCAGTTTTGGCGGGCGGAAAATACTTCGTTAAGAACCGTTCTGCAAGCTCGTCCCAGGTGGTAATACATCCTCATGGGAGGGAATTCAACCATTCCTTAGTTTTGGATCTTAAGGAGAATGGAAAAAGGTGCAAACGAAAGGCATCATCAGTGACGCCATTAATCTTAAAGGTATCGAAGATTTCCAAAAATACTAGACAATTGAATGTTTGGGTCCTCATCCGGCAGTCCATCGAACTGCACGACATTTTGGATCATTTGGATAATGCTCGATTTGATCTCAAAAATATTGTTCGCCACCGTCGGGCGAATAATACTGGACCCAGTATCGTCCAAATTCGGTCGGGCGTAATAAGACATTGTACGCTCGATGGCCGCGTTCGGATTAGGGTCGTGCAGCCTAATTTGGATGAAATAAAAACGAAATAATTTACTTTTTGGATTTTTTTTTAAAAAATGTTTTTAAGTTTTTTTAGATTTTAGAAAATAGGTAAAAGTAATAGACATCAGATTTTAAAATAACAACTCGGAGTGTTCCCCGGCAACGGCACCAAAAACTTGATGCGCGTGAAGCCTGACTCTAAATTATCTATGGAGCACGGCGAGTCCGGATTTCGCGTCGCGAATTATATGCAAGTGCACCAATCGCAAGTAATACAGGATATTCGGGGGGAATATCGAGATCATAAATTTCCCAAGAACGAGTTGATTATCACTACTGCTCCGAAAGAACTATTATTTTACCAAAATATTTAAGTTGCCAATTTTAACTAATAAAAAGCTGGAAATAGATTAAGAACAAAGCCGATGAAGAAATAACACTCGTTATCGAATTACGTTAGGACTAAAATAGATTTGAATAATTAGAGATCTTAGGTTTCAATTCAATTAAAGAGAAAACTTGGTCGTAGAGGTTCCAAAAGAATAAGCTCAGCTATCTCTAGGAATATAGCTCACCTGAACATTAAGGATATTTGACCGGGCTCTCGTCTGATGAAGGATTCCTCTTAATGCCTGCACTATGCTAAGAACCCCGCTATTGGGGGGGGGGGGGGCAATCAGATAGAATTACGCACCTCATCTCTCGAGGGTTAGTACGAAACTCTCTTTACCCGGGGGTGATCAGTCCATACGCATGGCCTCTCGGCTAGCTGCGTATGGATAACGGAAATAGATCCCACACATCGATATGTGGTTCTACGTGTCGTTAACCCGGGGTAAACCTTAAGTTTTTTAATTAAACAGAAAAACAAAAACTATAGTTATTTAAAACATTTTATATCCCAATGCTCTTCGATACCGTGGGCTAAAAGCGATTAGCCACTCATCGTAATGGGGATGGCTTATGAGTTTGGTTAGATGTGAGTTCTAAACTATGCGCTGAAGGGTTACAAAAAAATAAGAAGAAAAATAAGATAACCTAATATTAGAAAATTAAAAACACACGCACTCAACCAAACGCATAATAAAGAAAAAGAAAAAAGCCAAGTTACAAAAAAAGAAAATTGCATAATTGAAATGACAAGTCCTACTCAAATGAGTAGGCGGGAAATGAGAGCTGAAAATTGCAAGTCCTACTCAAACGAGTAGGCGGGAAATTAAAGCGAGTTCTACTCAAATGAGTCGGATAAAATAGATGCAAATACACACACACACTCTACATAAATAAAAACACACACACACACACACACACACACACACTACATAAATAAATACTCACACACTCTACATAATTAAATACACACACACACACTCTGCATAAATGAAAACACACGCACACACACTTTGCATAAATGAAAACACACACACAAACTCTACTGAAATTAAAGCACACACACTCTACATGAAATGAAATACACCCACACACTCTACATGAAATGAAAACACACCCACTCTACGTAAAGTGAAACACACACACACACACTCTACATAAAATAAACACACACACACACACACACACAACAGAAAGTAAAACACACGCACACACTCGACATAAAGTAAAACACACACACTCACTTGACAGAAATAAAATATGCACACACTCTACTGAAAATGAAATACGCAAACACACACTCTACGAAAATATAAAAAAGTCGATAAACACTAACTCATACACGCACACACTCTACAGGAATGAATAAAAGCTATAAAAATTAACTCACACACGCACGCACACAAGCAAAAAAGGCGAAAGAATGAAGTTATCTAAAAATTAAAATAACTATATTTCTTGCGCTAGAATGTGCTAGAAATGCATAAAAAGACAAAATGAAATTTTTTTGAGCAAAATAGTTTTCAAATTAATCCGAAAAAAGCAAGTGTTTGAAAAATTAAAACGTTTACATTTTTATAGTTAGAATTTCATGGAAATGCATAAAAAGTCGAAATAAAAATTGTTTGAGAAAAAGTCTTTTTAAGTAAATGCGAAAATCAAATGTGTTGAAAAATCGAAATAACACATAATCCATTCTTATAACTTTGTAAAAGGGTTTAAAAAGTGTAAAAAGTTAAAAAGAAGCAAAAGTTTTAAAACATAAAAAAGGAAAATCTAAGTTAAAGAGTAATGAAAAACACTTTTGAAATCATTTTACAGGTTCATAAGATCGAATAAAAAAGAATAAAAATCTTAAATCTAAACCATTTTAAGGAGTATGATAAGAAAAAAGGCTATAACAACGACTAGTAATTTTGAGAAAATTTAAAGTAAAGCAAAGCAATTTTCATTTTAAAGCATAAATTCCGCAAATCTAACTCATACACACACAAACCCCATACGAAAATGAAAACAAAGATACATAAGATTGATGAAAACGAGGCATTCAGAGACATTCAAAAGCATTGTAAGATGAAAAAACTATTAATTTTATTAATAAAGAAGTTGATTACAAAAGCTTAAACAAACTTAAAAAGGAGGAGGGAGATTATCCTGACATAGCACTCAAACAGCTCATAACAGCAACCCTTAACACCAAAATGGTTCAAAATTCGAAACCCAAACACCTTACATCAAGGGCCTATATATAGATAAAAATCAGATAACACGCCCTCGGTCATGGGCGTGTAGTGGGGGCGTGTCAGCACTGTTGATGAAGTGCTGCCGCTCATTCAATTCTTGTTGACTTCAGGGCGGTCCACGTGGAAGTCACGCCCGTGTCTCTGTCGACACGGGTGTGTCAGAGGGCGTGTCCATGTAACACCCCAAATACCAGGATTGGGAAAAAGTTGGGTGACACGGCGTAGGACACGGGCATGTCCCAGGGCATATCCTGCTCAAGTGAGCAGTCGGCGAGTGTTCGACGAAAATCCATTCTACGAAAAATGAGGGAACATGCCCTCTAACACGGGCGTGTCAGAGGCCGTGTTCTCCTCTGCTTGACGAACTTTGTTCGATGAAGTTAAGCAGGAGGTGTGTCTGCTTTCATGTATGGGAACACGGCCAGTGATACGGGCGTGTCACAGGCCGTGTCCTTTACTGGACGTGCCCAGGGCATTTGAGGCCTGGTGAACACGGGCAGGACACGGTCGTGTCTTGGGGTACACGGCTTGTGACACGGGTGTGTCAATGGCCGTGTCCCGCTCGAGTTATTTAGTTTTATGCAGCCTGATATACACGGCCACAAACACGGGCGTGTCTGAAGGCGTGTCAGGTGATACGGCCCGCAATACGGGCGTGTC
This sequence comes from Platanthera guangdongensis, assembly GCA_039583875.1. Lineage (NCBI taxonomy): Eukaryota > Viridiplantae > Streptophyta > Magnoliopsida > Asparagales > Orchidaceae > Platanthera > Platanthera guangdongensis. The sequence continues at coordinate 149,775,307 of CM077158.1, forward strand.
ACATGATCGTGTACTGGTCTGGATGAGTCAGTTGTGTTCTGCTTAAGGTACACGGCCTATGACACAGGCGTGTCACAGGCCATGTCATGTAAAATTTTTCCTTTTGTGGCAAAATCGTGGCCGTCCATTTTCTCAGCTGTAATCCAATGGCTGAGATCCCTCCCTGCTTCCTTCAGGTCGAAAAATGAGATGACAAAGCTAATTTGCTTTTGTCCACTATCTTTCTACAAAGTTAGAGAGATAGAGAGAGGAAGAAGGAGGAGGAGGAAGGAGAGCCGGCCACCGGTGGAACTGCGGAGTTCCTGTTCACAATCTGAGGGTAGCGTTGTGGAGTCAACGCCGCTACAGTGCAGTTCAGCCAACTAGGAGTTCATGGCACCAAAATGATCGTCAAGGATAACGTACTTTCTTCCTAGCCATATGAAGGCTTTTGTTTTAACATATGCATGGGATTCCACCCCAGAGGGTGGCTTTTGAAGGGTTCCCTTGGGTTGATTCATGGAATCCCCACTAATTTGGCATATAGATCCGAAAATGGAGTAAGAAATAGACATGTTGTGTGAAGTCCATCTGGACAGGTTGGTCTGGTTTTGTCATGTTGCATATACGCACCGGAGAAGACTTCGTGATGAAACGTATAGTTTAGTAGTCGATGGGTTAAACCTTTGAAGGGCAGTAGTAGGAAGTACTGGAGTGGTATTCCAGGAAAATTCCTGTATAATGCTTGTGCTGAATGGGTTCTACCTGTGAAGGGTAGTAGAAGGAAGTACTAGCGTGGTAAGTCAGGAAAATACCCTTGATGCTTGTGCTGCTTGTTGGGTTGTTCCTGTGAAGGGTAGTAGCAGGAAGTACTGGTAGGAAAGCCCAGGAAAATACCCGCAAATGAATAGATATAGGGATTGAAAATGAGTTCTGTCGCTACCATAGAGCGTGACACCTAACTAACCTGTGATTGTGAAGCCTGTCCTGTAAGGAAACTATGGCTATTTTGCTGAACGGACAAGGGGATGCCGACCCGCATTAGTTTGGTTATAGAACTAACGATTTGCACAACGGGTAAAGGCCGAACTGTATCCGCGTTATAGTTGTATGCTATGGGTGTCTGGATGAATTAACATTTGGCAGAAATGCATAGCGGAGTCTAAGGCCTGCGCGCCAGACACAATGGGGGGCTACGGGCCAATCCCGGGTCATTAAGACTAAAGTCTCCGGCTGCATGCTATGGAGTAAAATGCTCAATATTGTCGTTGGGTTCCAGCACGAGACGGTGGTGGGCAACTGGTTCGCTGGTATACCAAGAATGTGCCCTGCGTTCACAGAGAGTTGGGTCACATGGCTGACGGTTGTGATGGAATGTATGTGCGTGAGAGCACAGTTTGTGATATATATATCTGCTTGTGATTTGCTATGACTGCAGGGAAGGAATACCACTACCACAGGAAAGGGGTAGGGTTGTTATAAAATTGGTCAGCTGAATACTGATCGTTGCCTTGTTTGCCACCATTGGGTGGAATGTCCTTGTACAGGTGCTGGAGAGCCGAGTGAGATATATAAAGGCTAAAGTCCCTGCTTCTGTTGGTGCTGCTGCCACTAGCCCTTGAAGGCTAAGCTTAATATGCTGTGTTTTGTTTTTATGTGGCCAGCCTGCGCGCCAATGTTTAAAGTCACTGTTGTAAAATGACTTGTAAGGCCATAAGGCCAACTGATTTATATTTGGTGAACATTCCTGTTATATATAAATGTGGATCTTTATATGGTGTACATTCCTGTTTGGAGTTCAGCTTCGTGTTACAAGCTTCCGCTAGAATGCTATGTGTTAGGATGCACAACTCTGATATCACTCTGTGACTTTGCCGTCTATTTTGTGGTATATGTTGTGGGGCCCCGACCGGACGTTCTAGTATATACTATGTGAACGGATGGAGTCATTACATTTTTGGTATCAGCTGCCTCGGTCTTTCCCTTTCGAATTCGTGGTCGAATTCTTTTGTGGGGTGGCGAGCACGTGTTTGTGCAAACCATGTTAACACTAATGAACTCGTGATTGTCCACTTTAGGAATGCAAATACATGTGTTTGAGGAACCTGCGCATCCCTATTGTGTTGTTATTGCTTGTGTGCGATCGCTAATGTGGGTGTCTTGTTCACCTATATGTGACGCAGAGTGGTGTTGGGCAATCGGAGTCCCAACATTCTGATGAAAGTACGACACCAACTGAGGTGCCTACACCTCCGCCTTCTGCGGAAACTGTGCGATTAGTTGCTGGGGCCTTGTTTGCGATGATTCAAGCATAGCTGATTGGGCAAGCACAACCGGCAATGGTGGCAGAATAGGTTGTGGCGAGGCCAGAACCTGTTGAGGTTGTGGATCCTCGAGCAGCTACAAGGAAGTTGAAGAAGTTCATGAGCTTCAATCCGCCTACGTTTACGGGAGTGGGATCTCCTACGCAGGCAGAGGATTGGTTGTCGCGCATCAAGCGGATAATGACGGCGATCAGGATGGAGGATGATCAGAAGGTCACCTTAGTCACCTTCTTACTGGAAGGAGAGGTTTGGTTATGGTGGGACGAGATGGTGTTACACCACTTGGCGGGAAAGCCGTTAACACAAGTGTCGATAGAGGAATTCTCTCGACTATTCCTGGCACAGCACCTACCAGCGACACAGCGCATTGCCATGGAAAATGAGTTCCAAAGGCTGACCCAAGGAGAAGGCAGTGTTGAAACTTACCTGCATGAGTTCACACAGTTGGGATGATATGCGGGCTCAATATTCGCCGATGAGCGGAGGAAGACGAATAGGTTCTACGAAGGATTGCGGGATGAGTTGAGGATCCTGCTCTCTAGTTCCGTGAACCAAGGATTCCAGGCGTTGTTTGACATTGACTGCGTGCTGGAAAAGGACATGAAGAGGGTGCAAGGGAAGAGGGCCTTTGATGTGATATAGCCGGAGTTCAAGGCGCCCCGACCTGGGAAATCATATTATAAAAAGAATTGGGGCAAGAGGTCCAAGTCAACTAGACAAGCTCCTTCTACAGTTGTATCAGGTGAAACGTCGTGGGCCTCTTCAAGGTCGGAGACTCGTACTTGCTTCACGTGTGACAAATTAGGGCATATCACCCGTCATTGTCGGAGTGGTCCACAAAAGGGTGAGAAGAAGGCGGGAGCGTCTTATGCTGATATGGGAAAGGCATTGGTGGAGTCCTCTGCATCCCAAGCGTAGACCCGAGTCTATAACCTTAGCCTGTAGGAGGCCATCAAGCAGAGTGACGCGTTACAAGTACGAGTTAAGTTATTGATTGCTTTACTTATTTCATGCTTTGTTTCTTGTATGTTTTGTATGTGGCTTGTGTGTGATACAATTGCCACAGGCTTTGTAATGATTCGGAATACGCTGGCGCGAGCACTGTTTGATACGGGTGCTTCGCAGTCATTTATGTCTAAAGACTTCGTATCTCGAATTGGAGTACCTAGTCATGCGAAGACTGGGAGCGTCAGGGTGGTGTTACCGAATGGTTGTTTGATGCTCGCGGATCGGGCTTGCGATGTAGCGGTTCAAATTGGAAGTCGAGAGTTTTGTTTAACTACAGCTGTACTGTAGATATCAGAATTCGATGTGATCTTTGGTAGGGACTGGCTCGTGGAGCAACATGCCTTTATTCATTGTACTGCCAAAGTGATCACATTGGGCCAGAATACCGAGCAGGAGACTAAGTTCGCAGGAATGCGAGGAGTGGGCGGGACGTTGATGTCTGCACTCCAAGTCATCAATGCTATTCGGAAGGGCGTGAAGTTATACTTCAAGCTAATTCAGGCTGTTGAGCCCAAGGTCGGTGTGAGTTATGTTTAGGTTGTCTCGAAGCTTGCAGATGTGTTCCCTAAGGATCTTCCTGGGCTACCACCCCAGCGGGAGATCGACTTCACGATCGAGTTGGTGCCAGGTGCGAAACCTATGGCCCACTCGCCATATCGCGTCGCGCCGAAGGAAATGACTTAGTTGAAGATCCAACTGCAATAGTTGCTGGAGCAGGGTTATACGCCCAAGCATGTCACCTTGGATCGTGTAACAGCCCCTATCCGTTGCAAAACATATAATAGTAGGTCCGGCCTTGGCCCGACGCCATATACCATAGACAGACCGGGTGGTTAATCAATGAAAACCATCCAACCAATCACAACGTCCTACACAGAGCATTCTAGCGGAAGCAGTTTAAATAGTTGAAAAAAAAGAACCTAGCAACAAGCATGAATGTCCACTAACAAGCCAAAAAGGAATGAAGTATATACACAAGTACTGGTCTTAAGGCCTTACAAATGGTTTACTCATATTACATGTTTTCCATACCATGGCACGCATGTCGGTCATACATGAACAAAAGGAAGTAAAACACTCCAATTTAGGCCTTCGAGAGCCTGCTTCGCAATTTGGGCTTAAGCCCGCTATGGACTGCTTGGTCCAGCAGCACCTGCAAGCACAATCCACCGCACAGTGGCAAACAAAAGCAACGGTCAGCAATGCTAACCAAATTATAACGATCCCGCCGCCAACTCGGGGCGGCGATGCTCCTTCCTTGCATTTTATTAGAACAACCAAGCAGTAAATAAATACATTGCATCACGGGCGTTGGCACGCACGGCCACACGCCCCGTGCTCTCACGACACATTCTCGGTGATCACGGTCTAAGTCCGCCGACTCACCACCGTCCCCTGGATGACAATCTCTCGTGAGCATTTGGTCTTTCTGGCCACTGCCTAAGACCCTCAATCTATGTCAACGGTAAGTGCCAAGTAACTTTAGGTCTCTTTAACCGAACGACATAGAGCGGGTACGGTTTCGCCTGACCCGTTGCTCACACCGCAACGATAATTTAAAACATATGCGCGGGTCAAACTTTCCCGAGTCCCAAATCGTTTGCACACAACACATAACCCAATTATGTTCAAGTTGGCTCCCAAGCCCACTTGTTTGGCAGAATCACGCATCTGCCCAGTTTTCCGGGTGCACATTTGGGTTAATCACCAAGGCTCCCTGTTGCCATCTACCACGTAGAAAAACCCGAAAACAAACATTCGCACGGAGTCTTCTCCGGCCATTATGCAATGCAACATCACCGATCCAGACCAACATGTTCGGATAGGCTTCACACATCATGCCTATGTCCATTCTGGGTTACGGACTCTACACAACGAGGACTTTACATATCTACCCGAAGGAACGCCTCCAACTCACCGCAAACTCGTGAGAGCGGGCTTCCTATGCAAAAGAAGGAGAGCTTCACATGCTTAAGTAGAGAATCATTACTGTCACAACTCGCATTTTCTCATTTATAAATAAATAAATCAGAGCACAAGAAAACTACGAGCTGTGATGCCACGTCAAGCAGGGGATAACTGCTGACGCTCAGGCGACACTCTAATGCTTCAAATCATAAGTTAAAATGAATAGAAAACTGATTTCTTTTTAATTAATTGGCCGTATCCCTCGGCTCAGTGGATCAAATAGTCCACGGTTTGAAAACTATTTTTATACGTAGCGGAAAAATACTACATTTATGCTTAACATCCTAAAAGAGCGCATAAGTGTCCTAAGAGGACAACTTACACTATGCAAGACCCTAGATTTCAATTTATAATATTTATAAAGAAAACCATCTTTTTACGCATTTGGAAAATAATGATTGAGCTTTTATAAAACATGCTGATCATGCAATACATATAGTATTTCTTTTATAGGGTTTAAAGTAACTAGCAACCTAGCATAAAATATTCCCAGAGAGCAAGTGAAACTACCACAAAACAGGTAAACTAGCAGCTAAGCAAAGACTTAATATCACAAAGGAAAAATCACCAACGAGCGTCAACAACCTGACACGAACTCGCTGCCGAGCATGTATGTCTGTACTACTACAAGGCTAAAGAACTACTTCAACAAGTGAGGAAAACACCGCCACAACGCAGTCCACAGGGAAACTCCTGAAACTAGCCATACAGCCGGCTACAGACCTAAACCTGAGGCATTCAAAAGAAGAACACCTCAGCAAGAAATAATAAAACAGGAGGCAAAGAAACATCAGATAATAATCGAATGAAAAGAGCAGAAAGAAAAAGGGTTACCAACCCTGCAAGAGAGATGCTGAAAAATCTCAGCAAAAGGATCCAAAAAGGGACAAAATGTAAGTAAAACAATAAGTAAAGTGAGAGAAATGCAACAAGTACTAAAACATACCAAACTCCGCTCAAGCCTGCAGAGACAAAAGGGAAACCAATATGCATCAAATGAACAGTATGAAAGGAACTAACAGTCCTAAACTTGTAAATCGTTAGCACTGGCACAAATCCCAAACCTGTGTCGGAGACTAAAAACAGTCACAACCGAACAACCAGGTCCAGGTGCCTCAAGAGTACTAAAGGGGCCGCCACAGGGTCCACACACATAGAGTTCCAACCTCTTACAGGAACCCAAAATGTCCAAAGGAGGGAATGGTGGTGGCCACGGCTCGAACTCCCCTGGTACCATACTCCTTCAGAAACCCAGCTACCACATGCTAAGGATCTACGATTCGGCACCAAAACTAGCCGACAACACCACTTAAAACTACCAAGTTCTACAACCAAAACCCGCCGAATTATTTCCCTCTACCCGCCGAACTATTTCCCCCTACCCGCCGAATTATTTCCCCCTACCCGCCGAATACAACTAAAATAAATTCCGATAACTTCCTAGTTTAGGCCGATCACAAGCCCTAAACTAGGAATATTCCTATCTCACCTATTCTACGACAAGGAGAAAAGAAAATAAAGCAAAAATACAACTCATGGAGGCGCGCAAGAGGGGAAAAACCCACTTGCCTCAAATCGATCTTGAAAACGTCCTCCCAAAATACTCCAACACGTAGATCCGTCCAAAAGGGGGCACGCGGAGACAAGATCTACGAAAAAAACGGACAACGAGGGTTAGGGCCGAAAAAAACTAAGGCGAAACGGTCACCGAAACGGGAAAAACTTACCGCGATCTCGAAGCTCTCGCCGAGAGCTTTCCAACGCCGCGATCGGATCAAAATTCCGTCCACCGGATCGACGGTGGCGGCCGCCGGAAGATTCGCGAACGGATCCGCACTCGCCAAAAAAAATATCGCACCGGAGGGGGGGGGGGGGGGGGGCTGATCGGGGAAGAAGAAGATTTTCTTCTTAAACTTATATATATATATATATATATATATATATATATATATATATATATATATATATATAATAATAATAATAATAATAATAATAATAATATATTTATTATAATAACATATTAAAGGGGGGGAAGGCCGATCGGTGAGAATGATTCTCACCAATTCGGTGAGAATCGGTGAGAATCATTCTCACCGATTCTCTACTAATAAAATTATTATTATTATTTTTTTAAAATTCTTTATATAAATATATATATATATATATAATAATATATATAATTATTATAACATGATAACCTGGTTACGGAGGTTCAAACGCGCGCCGAATCGAACGAAATTCGCACCGTAGGCGAATGACGACGCTACGAATCCAACGGCTAAGTCGAAATCGAATTCCGACGCACCGTTTTCGAGATAATAATTTCTAAAGTTAACGGCGTACGCGAAAACATACAAACTACAATCACGCGCCGAGGCTCCAAAAATGCTCGGAACGCGACGAAACTTAACGAGCAAGTCTAAAATTAGCCGATCTAATTTTCTAATGTAAAATTTTCCACTCCCGACGCAAATCCCAAAATTTGGCCGGTCAAACCTAACGAACGCAAACGCGCTACGACAAAGTCGGTAACAAAATCCGACGAACAGAACTCGGGCAAAATTCTCCCGAAGCCAAAACACAAGCATTCCCCAAGAGGCTTCACCGAGTCACCAAACAGACTCCGGCTCGCTAGGGAATCTTGCTACCAGGCATCACCAAGCCACGCAGGGAACCTAAAGAGCTAAAAGCACGCTCTAACAACGTCACACGACCAACACGCGCTAACAAAACGCTCTGACGTCATAATACGCCAAATAAGAAATTAAATAAATCACTGGAAAATCAGGGGCGTTACAGTCACTCCCCCTAAAAGAAAGTTTCGTCCCGAAACTTTACGCACAAAACACTTCTACCAAAGAAGAAAAAGAAAATAACCAAGGGTTATCGAATGCTTACCGAGCACAGCTAGGAGAACAAATGAGGATGCGCCTCCCTCATAGCTGACTCCAACTCCCAAGTCGCGCTCTCCACGTCTTGGTTTTTGCACAGAATCTTTACCATCGGTATTGTCTTTCTCCGCAACACTCGATCTTGCACATCCAATACACGAATAGGAACTTCCACGTAGGAAAGGTTAGGCTCCAACTGGGGCACTGCATCCAGAACTTGTCTGTCACTTAGCACGCACCTCCGCAGTTGGCTCACATGAAAAACATTGTGCACGCCAGGAAAATTTTCGGGCAAATTCAACTTGTAGGCTGACACACCAATCCGCTCCACAATTTCAAATGGTCCCACATACCTCGGGTCAACTTATGGTTCTTACCGAACCTCTTCACTCCAACCATCGGGGAAACCTTAAGGAATACCATGTCCCCCACAGAAAATTCCAAAACAGACCTACGCCGATTGGCGTTCTTCTCGTATCGCTCTTGGGCTATCCGAAGCTTCTCTCGAATAAGCTTTACAGAGACTTCCATTTCTTCTAAGGCATCTGGACCTAACATCGGCCTGTCACCAACCTCAGCCCAAAATAGAGGAGTTCTACATCGTCTTCCATATAGCGCTTCGAAAGGAGCCATTTGCAGACTCTCTTGATAACTGTTATTGTATGCAAACTCCATCAACCTCAAGCGTTCATCCCACGCTCCTCCATGGTCTAATATATAACAACGGATCATATCTTCCACAATCTGATTAACACGCTCCCTTTGACCATTGGTCTGTGGATGATATGCGGTAGAATATCTCAAGTCAGTTCCCAATCCTTCTTGAAGGCTCTTCCAGAAACGAGACGTAAACCTGGAGTCTCGATTGTTGATGCACGAAAACACAAGGGGGTCGAGCACAACCAGCTAACTGTTCGAACACGGGAAAAAGGGAGACTGCGAGTAGCGATCTACTAAGCGGATGAGAGCTGAAAGAGGATCAGGGCCGTGAACCACGGCAACAACAGACTTCGCCCGTCGCGGCTTGAATGCCTCTCTTGCGACGGGCTTTCCCTTGATTGAAGAAGAAGTGGGTTACAAGTGAAAGGAAAAGACTGAGGGAAGTAGAGCAAGGGGGAGTCCGCAAGGCACAGGATTCGAGTCCGCAGCCTGTAACAAGTAGGCTCCTGGGTCCGAGTCAGCGTGCCTTGAGTGCACCACCTCCCCCCTATTTATAGGGTAGGGGGCCTGCCCAAACGGGCAGGGCTAAAATAACCTGCTGCCCGGGGTACAGGAGAACCGGGCAGCGGTGACGGGAAGCAAAAAGAAAGAACACGCCAGTCCGCACAGAAGGGGCGGACTGGGCTCGCGAACTAGAGCTTCCACTGCTGCTGGGCGCGGCCACTGGAGGCCGGCGGCCTGGGCGGACGAGACACTGAGTCCGCCGCTTTAGAGAATCTGGATCCCAAAGCGCCGGCGGACTGAGTGGACAGCTCTTTGCGTCCGCTGCTGGGGTACCATCCTTGGCGCCCGACTGGCGACAGTGCCGGACTGGGCGGACGGACAAATCCTATCCGCGTCTGCTGAATGGGGGCTTTGGGAACTTGGAGTATGTTGCGGACTGAGGGGTTAACATAATCCCCGCACATTTTTAAGTTTCCAGAAAAACTTCGAAAATGTTTCTTTAACCGCCGAGTCCGCAAACCTCGAAAATGCCGCCAAAGCTATAAATACTGCTGGAGGGTCTGGATCTGCCGAGAATCTCGATCGACACAGGGCGATACTCACCACTTGCGGTCTCCACTTTCCAGTCCGGCATGGCAAGACTTGGTGCATTCCTCTCTAGCTTCACTGCCAAAGGCGACTCGGAGCCGTCAACGCCAATGAAGACCAAGAAAATTGCAAAGAGGCCGGCAAGACAAAATCCTGTCCGCCTCGCAGGAGAAAACTCCCAGAACGAGAAGCCCGCGGAGAAGTCAGCCCGCCCTACTGATATATTCGCTCGCGGAGAAGCCGCAGTTGATGCTGAACCACTGAGCGAGAGGATGACGGCCTTGTCGGACTTCGTCCATTCCCAGAAAACCGCGACATCGGCGGATACCGCTGGCGAACGCACTGAGGCCGACATATCTTCTCCTAATGCCCAGGTGCCTATTGTAGACCTGGATGACGAAGATAGGCGGACTGAGGAAGAGGACGGTGTGCTTCCAAAAGCAACGACAGCTGCGAACTCGGTGTCTGTCCGCGAAGACCAGTCTTTGGGGTCCGCCGCGGATCCTGCTGAGGAGACAGCCAAGAGGAAGAAGAGGAAGAGGAGCGGAGCGACCGTCGCTGAGCGGGTGGAGAAGAAGCTGCGCGCTATGAAGGAGAAGAATATCTCCAAGCGGACCGGTGAGGCGGACTTGCAACACAGGCCGCGCGACAAAGAAGTCCCCGACAGCGACCTGATAACACCGGAGGCCCAAATCCGGGGGGACAATTCTCTTTCCACGGTCAGTCTTTCCACGGATGAGATTATTGACTCCATAGACGTCGGCCAACTTGACTTAATCCACGACTCCTTGCTCGTTGTCCTGCAGCAGAATGAGGCGGAGACCGCTGGAGACAAGGGCGACGAACTCCCATCTCTGTCCGCTGTGGAGGAAGAGGAGAGGGAGAGGCTGAGGGAGAAGATAGCGGAGCAAAAGAAGCAGATCGTTGCTCATGTTGCTGCAGTCGGGGCGGCCTCGAAGCAGATCGCCGCGGACAAAGCTGCTGAGGATCTGCGGATTGCCGCGGAGCTGCTGCGGTCAGGTAAACTTCAACCTGCGCCTAAATATTTTCAGCGCAAGTGGCTTTACAGGTCGCCGCCGCGGAAATCGAAGCCCATAAAGATCATCACAGAGACGGCTGATATTGTAGTGTCGACAAGCTCTGCTGTTGAGGAGAGAACTAAGGTCCACCGCGAATGGAGGAAGCGATTAAGCGTCTTTGACCCGGAGCGGGCAAGGCGCCCAATCTTCTTCGATAGTCGGCGACTCGCTGCTGCTATGTCTCAAAGTGATTTTTCACCCTTTCTTCGTGTCCGCCGCGAGCTGCCTTTGAATGTGGAGTTGACTTTGTTTGTTGCAGGTGGGAAGTCGCCGCCGGACTCTACCGAGAGTGGCGAGATCACAGTCACGCCGAACCCCGGTGCTGACGCGGTCTCAAATATGGAACCCGCGGAAGACGAGCCACCCAGCCTGAATATGGTTCAAGAGTTAGAGAAGAAATTTCAATTCGAAATGGAATGCTTGAAAAAAGAGTTGGAGAAAGCCAAGGAGCGTGAGGAAGCGTTCGCCGCGCGCGAAAAACAATTTGCTGAGCGCGAGATGGCTCTGAAGAATCAGGTCTCCAGCATTTCCAGGGCGCTGGAGAGATCTGATAAGGAGACGAAAAGGCTCGCGGATGATGTCCGCTACTACAAGGGCAAACACTTCGCGTCTGTGCGTGAGGAGAAAGGGAAGCGGGCTGCAGAGATCGCTGACCGGAGGCCGCGAGTACCTGACCGCGCGGCTTCCGAGATCGCCGCACCGACAGGTGGTGTCCCACGCGCTGCGGACGAGGAGCTGATACCGGCAGCGGAGCCAATGGTGCCCCTTAGTCGAGTAGACCGGGAAGCTGCCCATATGCACCGGACTATAAACGTCATTCATCATCATCTCTGCCGCGTATATAGTGAAATCCTTCAGATAAGCGATAAGGCGGCTCATCTATGCCGGGATAGGGCAGGGAAGCGAACTGAAAATAGAGACCGCTGAGTCCGCGGTGCTCATTTTTTATGTTGAATGTATACTTCTGTATAATTGTTTTAACATTGCTGTGATGTGATCGGTTAAACCTTTATCGCGATCTATGCGGACGCAGATTATAAATCCGCTTATTTTATAATAAACCTTGGCTTGATCTGTGGCGGACTGTGCGGACTAGCGCTGTGTCCGCTTCTTGTTAACCTGCAGGTGGGAAAATTCGCGATCTGAGCGGATAGGGAACTGCGACGGCCACGACTTGGCCTTGAATCTCTTTTGGAATGTCAATTTGTCTTTTATATCCGCGCTATTTATTTGGCTGCTTTTTAACGTTTTGCGGACTGTGCGGATTAAATATGCGACCTGCGCGGACTGGCCAAAAAGCTGTCAGAAATTTTATCTATAAATACTGCCTTCTGCCTTCTCTTTGTAGGAAATTCTTGAAGTAAACGAAACCCTGCGGCCTGCAACATGGTGTCCGCGCGTACTGATGCTGCAGTTGCCTTCCACTCTGCCGACCACAGAAAATGCACTTTGAAAGAGGCTGATCTGGCGGCTTTTTTTGAAAAGAATATGGCGGACTCCAACATTCTTGTCCGCCTACCCGCACACCAGGAAAGATTGAACTTCTCGACGGCGACCCAGATCGCCATTCCAGTTGATCACTTCGACAGCGGATTCAAGTTCCCGCTCTTATGGGAGCTTGCCGCAATTTTCGAGCACTACGGGATGGTGCCCGGCCAGCTCGCGCCGAATACCGTCGCTGCGATCTACAGCTTCCTTTCTTACCTGCGATCTGAAAGGATTGCCTTCTCAATGACCATTTTTCGCAAAATATTTTCTGTCCGCTCCATAACTGCCTCCGGAGGCCGCCCCTACAAGGGTGTAATTTATTTCTATTGCAGGGGGATGAAAGTAGTGGGTCTTCCAAATAAGATCCACAACTGGACCTCAAGGTTCTTAATCTTTGAGGGCGACCTCGGGTTCGCGCACACTTATCCGCAGGTGCGCGCGGACTCCGCTTTCAAAAACGTGCAGCTGGACGACCTGGAGTCCGCAATTGTCGAGTTCCTGGCCAACGCCAGGCTTGATATTGAGTACTACCTTCCGCTGTTAGCGAGCTTAGCGGACGTCACGCCTGAGGACAGTAAGTAGCTTAGCGGACTCAGCTTTTGTATCCGTCGCGACCATGCTTTTTTAACCGGCTCTCTTTTTGCAGCGACCTTGGCGGTGCCCGCCAACCTGCCGCAGACGCCAAGCGGCTTCGTTCCTACACAAAAGGAGAAGAAAGAAGCCGTTGCAAAGAAGAGGAAGGAGGAAGGGGATGCCGCAGCGGACTACTCCTCCTCCGAAAGCTTCTCCATGACCGGCTTTGGCATCAGCCAGAGGGACCTTAGGGGGAAACTTATGGTCCATTGGCACAGCAAGGAGAAGCATGTCCGCTTATCCACCGCACTTCCCTCGTGGAGGAGTCCGCGGATAACGCGCCACGCCCATGTTGCGCTCTCCACTCTCTACGGAAAGCGCAACTTGAGCGAACTAAAGAAGGTGCCCGCCGCCGACCTCCCTCTGCTGGCCTCTCAGGCCTCTGCGAACAGCGCAGTGACAAATCATTATGTTGCCACTCTGGCCAGAGACATGTTGAGGCAAAATGAACAGCTTCAGAAAGATAATAAAGCGTTGAGGGAAAGGAACGCGCGGCTGGGAGAAAGGAATGCCCGGCAAAGAGAGGAGCTGGCGGTGAGTTGAATTCGCCGCTATTTGGATTTGCTATTCGCCGCGATCTGTCTGATAGTTTGCAATCTTGCTTTTGCAGGTCGCCTATGATTTGGAGAACACTAAATTCCGGGCCGCCACGCTCCCTTTTGTGATGGAGACAGTTGAGGTTGCTGTTGAGCGGCTTGCCCGCGACGGCCTCATGAAGGAGGGAGTGGACGGCGTCCCCTTTGTGGAGATCTTTCCGGAGCTGGCCCCTCAGGTCGCAGCGATGGAAAGAACCAAGAAAGGAAAAGAGGTTATTGAGGAAGATGATGATGATGAAGACGAAGAAGTAGACGGAGGCTCTCAAGGCGAAGAGCAAGTCCCTGCGGACAACGCTGAATCCAGCCGGCGAGGAGAGGATCTGTCCGCCGAGTCCGACACATCTGCTTCTTCCTCTGCTACTGGAAGCTCGCATAGCGGGTCCGCCACTAGTTCGGGGTCGGGTAGCAGCGAGAGCGACTCGAGGGATTATTCTCCAGAAGTAGATGTCGTCGGCGACAGCCCTGCACCTCCAGAGAAGAGACAGCGGACTGATTGAACAATGCATATGTATACATTTTGTAATTTTTGTAAAAAGTGGCGGACGCAAGATTGCAGTCCGCCGAACATTTTGAATGATGTAAAATTTTTTGAAGAAATAGAAAGGATATTTTTTTTGGCATGTGTGCTTTCTGCAATGCTCTTTTTTCCACGCTCACCGCACCGATATTTAGCAGTCCGTACGTCATGCTAATAAACTTGGGCTTTTTAACTTGCTGATTAGAAATAATTGCTGTTCGCCTTTAGAAGAAAAACAATAGCAGGCGGACGCTGTTTAGCTCCAATTGAAGTCCGCACGATATATGTCATTTATAATGAATCTTGCTGATTAGAGAATATTGTTCCACTTTGGACCAAGAAACTCAGGCGGACTCTGTCGAGTTTCTCTTGCAGTCCGCATGATATATTATTTACAGTGAACCTTGTTGATTAAAGTATTTAGACATCAACTCATTCATTATCCGCCTCAGAGAACAGCCAGCTGATAATAATGCATGGGGTACTTGAGTTATAGCTGTAGTCCGCAAGCCAGACCGCACATAATATAAAAGCACATTGATGAACTTATCAAATAATGCGAGAATCATTCTACGGACTGAGCGGATACAGAAAACCAATCCGCTCATAACAAGAATATAAACTTGAATGTACCCTGCGGACTGAGCGGATACAGAAAACCAATCCGCTCATAATAGAAATGATCTATAGCTTGCGACCAGGTGGGCAGGTGAGCTTGAGCGGCATACTTTCCTCACCGGGCTACAAGATATAGAATCAACCCAAATAAGCGGACTCTGCGGACAGAGAAAAGCAGTCCGCTAAAAACAGAAATGACCTATAACCCGCGACCAGGTGGGCAGGTGAGCCTGAGCGGCATACTTTCCTCACCGGGCTACAAGCTATAGAATCAACCCAAATAAGCGGACTCTGCGGACAGAGAAAAGCAGTCCGCTAAAAACAGAAATGACCTATAACCCGCGACCAGGTGGGCAGGTGAGCTTGAGCGGCATACTTTCCTCACCGGGCTACAAGCTATAGAATCAACCCAAATAAGCGGACTCTGCGGACAGAGAAAAGCAGTCCGCTAAAAACAGAAATGACCTATAACCCGCGACCAGGTGGGCAGGTGAGCCTGAGCGGCATACTTTCCTCACCGGGCTACAAGCAATAGAATCAACCCAAATAATTCCCTGCGAAGAGCAAGATGCTCACTTGGCGGAACGGTTCCCTGCCCTCTTGCCTCGAGTACAGTCTAAGCTGTGGGTCTCCTGCAGGCACTGCTTGAGGGTACCATGGAGTGTTCGAGAGTTACAAGCTAAGATGACCCGCGGGCAGGTGAGCCGGAACGGCATACTTTCCTCACGCGATCATCGAAGTTGTAACAATATCCCTAAAGCGGCGTGGTAGAGCTTTACACCCACCTTGACCTCCATAATGCAAGGGTGGGGTCAGGTACCTGCCGGGATCCGAAGTCCAGAATCCAACCGCGCTAGAGCCTACAAGCTCCCACTACACGGTGCGAAATCTCCCCGCAACACGTGGTCTTCGTGGTGTTACGCTAATGACAACGGCTCTAGGGGAGGTCTAGCTGAACTCGGCGATGTCTCCTGGTATCAGGGAACCGTTATAGGTCTTTGGGAGTGAGAGAAAACACTAGAAAAAGGTGTTAGTATGGATTCTTTGATTAAGAAAATGCATTTGCAAAGAAAGCATAAGAAAGAAAGAGGGGGTTCAGGTGTAGAACCGTTTTTGAAATCTCTCTTAGCGCCTTATCTGTTATGATTACAACAAAACACTCGAAGAAGTGTTAGCAAGCAGTTTCTATTCATAACAATTTTTGAAGAGAATACAGAAAGTAGAAGGAGGTTTTAAGAATAGAACCGCTTGAGGTCATCCCCACTCCACGTGTGTGGTATATCCTCTCCTTCGTATGTCTGCAAGCGATAAGCGCCGCTCTTTAATGCCTCTTTGACGACAAAAGGGCCGGCCCAATTTGGATTAAGCTTTCCAACTGAACCAGCTCTTGCAGCAACATCGACCTTCTTTAGAACTAGATCTCCCACTTGGAAGTGTTTGATCCTTATATTCTGATCGAAATAACGGGCCATCCTCCTTTTGACCTCTTCCTGCCTTACAGCCGCTTGATCTCTGACCTCCTCGATGTGTTCCAAGCTGAACCTCATCTCCTCATTATTCAACTCAGCCCAATCATCAACACCTTCTCTTGCAAGCAGCACTCTGGGTGATGGGACTTCAAATTCAATCGGGATGAGTGCCTCTGAGCCATGAGAGAGTTTGAAAGGAGTCTCCCCTGTTGCGGATGATGGCGTTGTTCTAAGGGACCAGAGGACTGATGGAAGCTGATCGGCCCAACTGCCCTTGAGATTCTGCACTTTCTTCTTGAGCAAGTTGAGGATCTGCTTGTTGGCAGCTTCCACCTGGCCATTGCTTCGGGGATGATGAACTGATGCAAACCGCAGCTCTGTTCCGATCTGCCTGCAAAAATCTATCATCTCTGAATTGTTGAACTGTGGCCCATTGTCAGTGATTATTGCCATTGGTATCCCGTGCCGACATACAATTTCTCCCCAAATGAAGTTCTTGACGATCTGAGTCGTTGTCTTGGCCAATGCCTTGGCTTCGATCCACTTGCTGAAATAGTCGATCATTACGATGATAAAACGCCGTTGCCCGCTTGCCAAGGGAAAAGGACCAATGAGATCCATTCCCCAAACCGCAAAGGGCCAAGGAGTTGCAATCGACCCGAGGGACTGAGCTGCTTGGTGCTGAAGCGGAGCAAACTTCTGGCATTGAACACACCTTCTGGCAAAGATCTCTGAGTCTTTCTTCATTGTGGGCCAGAAATACCCTTGCCGTAGGACTCGTCTTTCAAGAGTTCTTGCTCCAGAGTGACTTCCACACTCTCCTGAATGAACTTCTTGCAAAATGGTGTGAGCTTCTTCTTCTGAAACACATCGGGCCATGGTTGAGAGGAAGGTCTTTCTATAAAGGATTCCCGCCACTAGAAAGTAGTGAGCTGCTTTTATTCTGAACTTCTTCTTGTCTCTAACTGTATGATGATAATTTCCTGTTGATAGATATAGGATGAACGGGTCCATCCAAGAGACACGCTGGTCGACTTGCATCAGATCTCCTTCCACCACTGCCGGGCGGAAGAGCTCGGAAGTTGTGCCTCCTGAAGGTATCCCATGCTAAGAGAGAAAATCGGCCTCCTCATTCTCTGTTCTAGGAATATGTTCGATGGTGAAGCTTTTAAACCTGCCGATTTCTATTTTCACAAGAGCTAGATACTTTTTCAAGACTGGCTCCCTTGCTTCAAAGTTGCCAAGGACTTGCGACGCCATTACAAGAGAATCAGTTTTGATGTGGACATGATCGACCCCTAATTCCCTCGCGAGCCTCAAGCCTGCTAGCAGGGATTCATATTCGGCCTGGTTATTTGTTACTGGAAAGTAGAACTTGATGGCCTGCTCTAGCTTGATTCCATTTGGATTGATGAGGACCACTCCTGCTCCAGAAGAACTTCTGCTTGAGGCACCATCAACATAGATGGTCCAAGCCAAAGGTGACCTTTCTGCCTGATCAGAACTGGACTCTGGCATGTCAATCAGAAAATCTGCTAGGACTTGAGCTTTGATGGCTGTCTTGGGCACATAAGAAATTTCAAATTCACTTAGCTCTATTGCCCACTTTGCTAGCCTGCCGGAATGCTCGAGCTTTTCCAACACACCCTTCAAAGGTTGATCGGTGATGACTTGGACTGAATGTGCTTGGAAGTATGGACGGAGCCTGCGAGCTGACATGACCAGTGCCAAGGCTAACTTTTCCAAGATCGGATACCGCGTTTCAGCACTCTTCAAGATATGGCTGACATAGTAGATTGGAAACTGCTTTCTGCCTTCTTCCCGAAGGAGAACGGAGCTGACGGCCTCAGGGCCAACCTCTAGATACAAGAAAAGAACCTCTCCTGGCCGGGGACTCTGAAGCAGAGGCGATGAGGTGAGCTGCATCTTTAACTGCTCAAAAGCATGGGAGCACTCTTCTGTCCACTCAAACTTGGATGCACCGCGGAGAGTTTTGAAAAAGGGGGCACTCCTATCTCCAACCCGAGAGAGGAATCTTGCAAGACCTGCTAGCCTTCCCCCTAACTGCTGAACTTCCTTCGGTGAACGAGGGGTAGGCATTTCAAGAATAGCTTTTACCTTGTCGGGATTGGGGGCGAGTCCCTCCGGAGTAAGGAGATGACCAAGAAACTTCTCCTTACTCGCTCCAAAAGTACACTTCGAAGGATTGAGTTTCATCTTGTATCTACGCAGAGTAGCGAACGTCTCTGCTAGATCTAGCAAGTGCAGCGAAAACGATTTACTCTTAATTAAGAGATCGTCTACATACACTTCTAGGTTTCTTCCTTTTTGATGGTTAAACACACGGTCCATCATCCGTTGATAGGTCGCGCCAGCATTCTTAAGCCCAAAGGGCATGACAAGATAGCAATAACATCCATCGTTAGTTATGAACGACGTGTGAGGAACGTCGGGTTTATGCATTCTTATCTGGTGATAACCAGAAAACGCATCTAAAAAACTCATGCAAGAGTATCCTACCGCGGAATCAACTAAAGAATCTATCCGAGGCAGGGGGTAGCAATCTTTAGGACATGCTTTATTAAGTTTTGTAAAGTCTACACACATTCGCCACTTTCCCCCTGGTTTTTTAACCATTACAACATTTGAAATCCAGGTGGGATATTGCACTTCTTTAATAAAATTCGCCTTGAGGAGTTTCGCAACCTCCTCCCTTATTGGTTCTGCAAGCTTTGTCGCCACGTCCCTCTTCTTCTGTTGGATGGGCTTGCAGCTGGGATCAACATTCAGATGGTGGCAAGCTACATCAGGATCCACCCCCGGCATGTCTTCTGCTGACCAGGCAAAGACATCCAGGTTCTTCAGCAGGCAGGAAATCAACTCAGCCTTTTGATCTTCAGGAAGCTCCGAGTTGATGGAGAGTTTCCTCTCCTCCCCTTCACCAATGGGGACTCCTTGCGTCGCCTGGGCAGGTCCCAGGTGAGCACCTTCATCAACAGCAACTTTCGAACTGGAAGGGGCTTCTGCAGCCTCTGTTGGAGCAAGGGAAGCTTCAACCATGTTGACAGTGCGGACGTAGCACTCCCTTGATCTCCTTAGGTCACTCCGGACCCGGCACATCCTCCCATCGGCGAAGAACTTGATGGCTAGGTGGTAAGTGGAAACCACCGCTTGGTACTTGTTCAGCAGGGGCCTGCCGAAGATGGCATGGTAGCTGCTGGGAGCGTCGACCACTATGAACTGTATCTGCTTTGTTGCCCCTCCAAGCTTTACTGGCAAGGTGACGCTGCCCTCCACCTCTTTCCTCTCTCCTGAGAATCCATAGAGTGGCCCCTCAGTGGAAAGCAGAGGCTTTCCGGTCCTCAGGGCCTCGAAGGTAGACTTGAAGAGGAGGTTGACTGAACTGCCCGTGTCAACAAGAATTCTGTCCACTGTGAAGTCCCAATACCAGCCTGGATTACGACTGCATCATCAAATGGATTGGCTGTACGAGGAAGATCTTCTGGACCAAAGGTGACGACTTCCCTTGGAGGAGTAACGGAAGAAGAGGCCACCTCTGTCTGGGTGACCCTTGAAATTGAAGATTTCCGGGTGGACTCGGTCCCAGCTCCACCATGGATGAAGAAGAGGCGCCCTAGAATCCCTTCATCATTTGCATCAAAGCATTCCACTGGGACGTTGATCGGCCCCAGACGGCCTTCATCCTCCACATCTACACACTCCTGGTAAGTCTCAGCAACCTCTTTGCCCTTCGAGGTGGATGGCTTCGACGAGGAAGGAGAATCCTTCTTGGTCAGGTCAATCTTGCCCTCGGCAAGCAACTTCTCTATCAGCGCACGAAGGACCTTGCAGTCCTCAGTCAGATGGCCCTTTTCCTTGTGGAATTGGCAGAATTGTGAATTATCCCTCAGCTTCCACATCTTCTGAGGCCCTTGCCTCCTCTCTCCTGATCTTTGCAGGATCTGGATGACTTCATCAAGGTCCAGATCAGCAGGGTCCTCCATGGGACTTTCATCATATTGGCACGGGGCAGGCAAGGCTGCCTGCTGGAGGATGGGAAGAGCCTGCAAAGGAACGGCGGGAGCGGCGGCCAACGGCAGTCTCTGCTCGTGAAACTGTTGATGGCCTTGGAAAGGTTTTTTGTTGCGGAAGTTTCTGCCTCTTTGAGACGGAGGCTGGAAGTCTGGACGAGGGGGCCTGCCACGAGAAGAAGAAGCGGAGGCATCCCTTCCTTCAGCCTTGGCTGTCAGGGATGAGACGTAGGTCGGATTGGCATTTTCCCCTTCTATGAAGCGGTTGACCATGGCGATCAACTCCTGATAGGTCTCAGGTGCCTTTGTCGTCGCCTTAAACTTCAGAGGGCCTTCCCGGAGGCCGTGGATCAAGGCAACTTTGTAATAGTCGGGGTTCACATTCCTCACCCCCTGAATTTCTCTTTGAAAGCGATCAACGAATTGTGCCACCGATTCGTTATCCCTCTGCTTGATCTCGAATAGGGCGGCTGGCCCATTCTTTCTCTTCCTCGAGGTGGCAAACCTCAACATCAACTGGTTACGAAGCTCGGCAAAAGAAGAGATAGTGCCCGAAGGCAGCTCATAGAAACATTCTCTCGCTTGCCCTTCAAGAGTGGTAACCAGCAATTTACACTTGATGGCATCTGTGAGGCATCTCAAATCTACTGCCCCCTCAAATGCCTGGAGATGGGAAACTGGATCTGTCGTTCCCGAATAGGAAGGGATGCGAGGCTCCCTGAAGTTGCTCGGAGCTGATTCCCATCGAATTCGGTCAACAAAGGGAGACGGGGTGTCAAATTCTGCAGGGTAGAAAGGGCGGACTGGAGCCGAGGAGTCCGCGGGCTCGGCGGACTGGCGATCAGCAAAGTGAAGTTGGCGGGCAGGAGTGCCCCTAGCAGCTTCTCTGAAGAACTCTCTGAAAGCAAACTCTTCCTCTTGAGGGCGCAGAGGAGCAGCGGACTGAGCAGCGTTCCGGGGAGTTGCTGACGACTGCCGAAGCGGAGTTCGGCGAGCTGGGGTCTGGCGGACTGGCGAGTCCGCTGGGTCCGCTGCAGCCTGGGGAGCAAGCCGCTGGGCAAGCGTGAGCAAAGCTTGGCTGATTGTGTCAAGACGCTGGTCGGTCTGCCGGCGAGACTGCTCGGCCTCAAGGCGAGCTTGTTCTATTGCGTCCCAAAGGGAGTCTTCTGAAGAGCTGGAGCGGTCTGAAGAGCGGGCTCTGCGGTCTGACATCTTTCGTCCGCTGATTTCAAAACACTACTCGGATCTGAAGGTCGCGTGTTAATTGTTGATGCACGAAAACACAAGGGGGTCGAGCACAACAAGCTAACTGTTCGAACACGGGAAAAAGGGAGACTGCGAGTAGCGATCTACTAAGCGGATGAGAGCTGAAAGAGGAGCAGGGTCGTGAACCACGGCAACAACAGACTTCGCCCGTCGCGGCCTGAATGCCTCTCTTGCGACGGGCTTTCCCTTGATTGAAGAAGAAGTGGGTTACAAGTGAAAGGAAAAGACTGAGGGAAGTAGAGCAAGGGGGAGTCCGCAAGGCACAGGATTCGAGTCCGCAGCCTGTAACAAGTAGGCTCCTAGGTCCGAGTCAGCGTGCCTTGAGTGCACCACCTCCCCCCTATTTATAGGGTAGGGGGCCTGCCCAAACGGGCAGGGCTAAAATAACCTGCTGCCCGGGGTACAGGAGAACCGGGCAGCGGTGACGGGAAGCAAAAAGAAAGAACACTCCAGTCCGCACAGAAGGGGCAGACTGGGCTCGCGAACTGGAGCTTCCACTGCTGCTGGGCGCGGCCACTGGAGGCCGGCGGCCTGGGCGGACGAGACACTGAGTCCGCCGCTTTAGAGAATCTGGATCCCAAAGCGCCGGCGGACTGAGCGGACAGCTCTTTGCGTCCGCTGCTGGGGTACCATCCTTGGCGCCCGACTGGCGACAGTGCCGGACTGGGCGGACGGACAAATCCTGTCCGCGTCTGCTGAATGGGGGCTTTGGGAACTTGGAGTATGTTGCGGACTGAGGGGTTAACATCGATCTGATACTATACTTACGGGTACTCCATGTAATCTGATAACTTCATTCAAATATAGCTCCGCTATCTTTTTCATCGAGTAACCAATCTGAAAGGGTACGAAGTGCGCACACTTTGTTAATCTATCAACAATCACCCAAACAGAGTCATGCCCTCGGGGAGATCTCGGCAAACCAGTAATGAAATCCATTGAGATACTCTCCCACTTCCAAGTTGGAATCTCTAAAGGCGATAACTTTCCACCAGGCCTTCCATGATCAGCCTTAACTCTTTTGCACGTAAAACATTCTGACACAAACCTTGCAATGTCACCCTTCATCCCAATCCACCAGGCAATCTGTTTCAAGTCCTTATACATTTTTGTAGACCCTGGATGGTAGGCCATACTTGAACCGTGTGCCTCACTGCACAACTTAACTCGAATATCTCGAAAATTGGGGACGCAGAATCTACCGCGGTACTTTAGAGTACCCGCATCATCGATCGAAAAGTCAGGCAGCTCCCCCTTCTCAGTTCTATTATGAAGGTGCAGTAGATCAGGATCGTCCTTTTGATGAAGCCTCGTAAGAGAAATCCATGAAGGCTCAGACACATCCAAACTGCTTGGCGAGTCACATCTACCAACTGAAATATCCATTAAAAGGAACTCTTCTACTAACAACTCAGTGGAGAGATTGAAAATTTTCCCTGTCTTCCTGCTTAAGGCGTCGGCTACCACGTTAGCCTTACCCGGATGGTATAGGATCTCCACTTCATAATCAGCCACATACTCTAACCATCTGCGCTGGCGCAAGTTCAACTCCTTTTGAGTGAAGACGTACTTCAAACTCTTATGATCTGTATAAATCTTGCACTGCGCGCCATACAACAAGTGTCTCCATAATTTCAATGCATAAATAACTGCTGCGAATTCCAAGTCATGCGTAGGGTAGTTCCTTTCATGAATCTTAAGCTGTCTTGACCCATACACAATCACTTTTCCTTCTTGCATCAGCACACAACCAAGACCCACGTGGGATGCGTCCACGTAAACAGCATAGTCTAATCCTTCCGTAGGCAATGTCAATATCGGAGCAGTGCACAGTCTATTCTTTAGCTCTTAGAACGCTTCTTCGCACTTATCGCTCCACACAAATGCCGCATTCTTCTGCGTCAATTTGGTCAATGGCGCAGATAACGTAGAGAAACCCTCTACAAATCTTCTATAGTAGCCAGCCAACCCTAGGAAGCTTCTTATTTCTTTGGGTGTGGCAGGCCTCGTCCATTCCATAACTGCGGCTATCTTTTCTAGGTCGACAGAGATTCCGTCCTTGTTAACCACATGACCCAGGAAAGAAACCTGAGGCAACCAGAACTCGCATTTACTTAGCTTGGCGAACAACCTATGGTCCCTCAAGGCAGATAAAACTAGACGCAAATGTTGGTCATGCTCCTCAATATTGCGTGAATACACCAACACATCGTCTATAAATATGACTACAAACTTGTTCAGAAAGTCCTTGAAGACCCTGTTCATCATGTCCATGAAAGCAGAAGGTGCGTTGGTCAAACCAAACGACATCACCAAAAATTCAAAATGTCCATGTCTGTAACGGAAGGCAGTCCGCGGGATATCTGATTCACGGATCCTTAACTGGTGGTAGCCCGAACGAAGGTCAATCTTAGAGAACACGACGCTGCCTCGCAGTTGATCAAACAAATCATCTATCCTCGGCAACGGATACCTATTCTTGATCGTTACCTTATTTAGCTCTCTATAATCGATGCACAACCTCATCGATCCATCTTTTTTCTTGACAAACAAAACGGGAGCACCCCAAGGCGAAGAACTCGGCCTTATAAATCCGTTCTCAAGCAACTCATCTAACTGGATACACAACTCTTCCAGTTCGCGTGGGGTCATCCGGTAAGGCGCCTTGGCAATAGGACGCGTACCCGGCTCCAAATCTATAACAAACTCCACGTCTCGATCAGGCGGGAGACCAGGAAGGTTAGCTGGAAAGACATCAGAAAAATCACGAACCACCGGGATCTCCTCCAAACACGGCAAACTAACCTTGGTTTCTAAAACCGAAACCAAACAAGCAAAACATCTGGAATCTACGAGCTTCCGAGCACATACCGCCGATATAGTGGGAGAATCCTGGCGCGGATAACCGTAAACACTCCCGGGCTGACCGTTGTCCATCCTGAAGTCCAAGCGTTTACCCTTGCATTGGATCACAGCATCATATCTGGACAACCAGTCCATGCCTAGGATCATATCCAACAGCTTCAAATCAGCAATCGCGAGAAAATTGCCTAGTAAAATCGGACAACTCCGAATACCCTGATCCGAAACTACAGATTCGCCTGAAGGAAACTTGACACAAAACGCATCACCAACACGATCGAGATCCAAACGGTAACGCTCTACGAAGGCCCGAGCCACAAATGAGTGGGTAGCGCCGGAATCGAACAGAACACGCGCCCAGCGGTTCTTTACCTTAAATCGTCCTATAAAATTGCACACGCGACTAAGGAAGCGAACGCTCAAAACTATAACTATGAGCTAATCATTAAAACTAGGGGAGAATCTAACCTGATATCACTTGCGTGGACGTCTGAGCTTCCTCCATATAGACCACGTTCAACTTTCCTTTTCCCTTGTCCACTCGCTGCGGCGGCGGCAAGGCCTGAAGAGGAACTGGCTGCAGAGTAAGTTGAGCTTGCGGGCACTGATACTTGAGATGACCCTCTTGACCGCACAAGAAACAACTCCTCGCCTTCTTCCAGCAATGGGCAGCATCGTGCCCCGGCTTCTTGCATACAGAACAAAACAAGTCTTTCTTTGGGATATCTTGGATCGCATGAATCTGCTCTTTCTTCTGAGCTCCTAATCTTTGATAGCACCTTTCAAAAGGATGGCCCGGTCGGCCACAGAAACTGCATACCTCTTTGTTTCTCTTCCTCGGAGCAGCGTCAGGGACTTGAGTACTCTTACCCTCATCAGACTTTCTTTTATCCTTTCTCAGTTGTTGACCTCGATTCTTGGCATTATCAATTGCCTCTACCTTTAAGGCAGCTTCCACCATACCAGCATAACTTGAGGTCGCATAGGCACTTGCTAATTGCTGGACGTCACTCCTTAGCCCAGCCAGAAATCGCTTGCTTCTATTTTCATCGGAGCTCACCAAGTCTGGGGCAAATCGGCTTAGCTTACTAAACTCGATTTCGTACTCGCTAACCGTGAGCTGCCTCTGCTTTAAGTGCAGGAAATCATTCATCAGACGGTCCCTCTCGACCGATGACAGAAACTTGTTCAGAAGTAGCTCCTTAAAGGACTCCCAGGAACACCCGTCCTTCAGACCTTCTTTCTCCCTCAGCCACCAGCCCTTTGCCAACCCTTTGAGCTGATATGCGGCTAACATCACTTTCTGATCATCAGTAATCCCGGAGTATGAGAACATCTCCTCGATTGATATCATCCAATCGTGTAAGACCATGTAATCTGCCTTGCCATCATACGTCGGAGGCCTAAGTCACTGAAACTGAGAAATAAAGGTCATCTCTAGTGGCACCACGACCGGGGGCACCAGAGGAGCGGGGGGAATAGGGACAGCTTGACCCACAACAGGGTCCTGAACTCTCGGAATCTGCCCTGCCACAACTGCTATCAAGGACTGGACCTGAGACTACAAATCCACCACTTGCTTTGACAAGGCTTCATTGCTTTGTCGCAGAGCTTCTATCATTGCGCTGCTTTGCGCACCTGAAGATTCTCCCTCCGATTGGGGAGTCAACCTTGTCGAAGGACGCCTCGACATTCTAATGGAACAACAAAACACTAATTAGACACCTAGCCCACCCACTAGAACCAAACAACTTAGTACAAACAATACATACTTAAGTATTTGCACATGCTGCTAGCTTGCTCTGGGATTTTCAATAATGATGATATGCTTATCCTACGATGATTCACTATCATCGCACTAACTCTTGTGCCTATATCGGGAATGCATGAATTTATATTCTTTTTGACTCAAAAAATTATGTGTGTACACATGTCATCCTGCAAATCTTTAGCTTGGCACGTTGTGCTTATGCAATGTTATGGTATGCATGATTGTGCTATGCATTCTAAAAAGGCCCTAATGCATGTTATGAGCGGCGTACACATGAAAATGTTATGCATCCCATACTACATAACATATCCATGCAACGAAAAAGAAAACGCGCTAGCCGCATTCATGTGGTGAGGTTATGCATCCCATACTACATAACCCTCACATGTTGCCTCTTATGGTGGATCCATATACAAACACATAGTATGCATCCCATACTACATAATATGCCTCGTATACTTCATGTCATGTTATGAGTGTAGTGTTCGTGCTTCAGCCAAGACGTGCTGATGACATATCGGTGTGTGTATGATATGACTCTAAACACCTAATACTTACAGGGACAGGTTGCCCGACAATTTGTCAAGCAACCTCCCTCTGATACCAACTGTCACAACCCGCATTTTCTCATTTATAAATAAATAAATTAGAGCACAAGAAAACTACGAGCTGTGATGCCACGTCAAGCAGGGGATAACTGCTGACGCTCAGGCGACACTCTAATGCTTCAAATCATAAGTTAAAATGAATAGAAAACTGATTTTTTTTTATTAATTGGTCGTATCCCTCGGCTCAGTGGATCAAATAGTCCACGGTTTGAAAACTATTTTTATACGTAGCGGAAAAATACTACATTTATGCTTAACATCCTAAAAGAGCGCATAAGTGTCCTAAGAGGACAACTTACACTATGCAAGACCCTAGATTTCAATTTATAATATTTATAAAGAAAACCATCTTTTTACGCATTTGGAAAATAATGATTGAGCTTTTATAAAACATGCTGATCATGCAATACATATAGTATTTCTTTTATAGGGTTTAAAGTAACTAGCAACCTAGCATAAAACATTCCCAGAGAGCAAGTGAAACTACCACAAAACAGGTAAACTAGCAGCTAAGCAAAGACTTAATATCACAAAGGAAAAATCACCAACGAGCGTCAACAACCTGACACGAACTCGCTGGCGAGCATGTATGTCTGTACTACTACAAGGCTAAAGAACTACCTCAACAAGTGAGGAAAACACTGTCACAACGCAGTCCACATGGAAACTCCTGAAACTAGCCGCACAGCCGGCTACAGACCTGAACCTGAGGCATTCAAAAGAAGAACACCTCAGCAAAAATAATAAAACAGGAGGCAAAGAAACATCAGATAATAATCGAATGAAAAGAGCAGAAAGAAAAAGGGTTACCAACCCTGCAAGAGAGATGCTGAAAAATCTCAGCTAAAGGATCCAAAAAGGGACAAAATGTAAGTAAAACAATAAGTAAAGTGAGAGAAATGCAACAAGTACTAAAACGTACCAAACTCCGCTCAAGCCTGCAGAGACAAGGGAAACCAATATGCATCAAATGAACAGTATGAAAGGAACTAACAGTCCTAAACTTGTAAATCGTTAGCACTGGCACAAATCCCAAACTTGTGTCGGAGACTAAAAACAGTCACAACCGAACAACCAGGTCCAGGTGTCTCAAGAGTACTAAAGGGGCCGCCACAGGATCCACACACATAGAGTTCCAACCTCTTACAGGAACCCAAAATGTCCAAAGGAGGGAATGGTGGTGGCCACGGCTCGAACTCCCCTGGTACCATACTCCTTCAGAAACCCAGCTACCACATGCTAAGGATCTATGATTCGGCACCAAAACTAGCCGACAACACCACTTAAAACTACCAAGTTCTACAACCAAAACCCGCCAAATTATTTCCCTCTACCCGCCGAACTATTTCCCCTACCCGCCGAATTATTTCCCCCTACCCGCCGAATACAACTAAAATAAATTCCGATAACTTCATAGTTTAGGCCGATCACAAGCCCTAATCTAGGAATATTCCTATCTCACCTATTCTACGACAAGGAGAAAAGAAAATAAAGCAAAAATACAACTCATGGAGGCGCGCAAGAGAGGAGAAACCCACTTGCCTCAAATCGATCTTGAAAACGTCCTCCCAAAATACTCCAACACGTAGATCCGTCCAAAAGGGGGCACGCGGAGACGAGATCTACGAAAAAAACGGACAACGAGGGTTAGGGCCGGAAAAAACTAAGGCGAAACGGTCACCGAAACGGGAAAAACTTACCGCGATCTCGAAGCTCTCGCCGATAGCTTTCCAATGCCGCGATCGGATCGAAATTCCGTCCACCGGATCGACGGTGGCGGTCGCCGGAAGATTCGCGAACGGATCCGCACTCGCCAAAAAAAATATCGCACAGGAGGGGGGGGGGGGGGGGGGCTGATCGGGGAAGAAGAAGATTTTCTTCTTAAACTTATATATATATATATATATAATTAATAATAATAATAATATATTTATTATAATAACATATTAAAGGGGGGGAAGGCCGATCGGTGAGAATGATTCTCACCGATTCGGTGAGAATCGGTGAGAATCATTCTCACCGATTCTCTACTAATAAAATTATTATTTTTTTTTAAAAAAAATTCTTTATATAAATATATATATATATAATAATATATATAATTATTATAACATGATAAGCTGGTTACGGAGGGCCAAACGCGCGCCGAATCGAACGAAATTCGCACCGTAGGTGAACGACGATGCTACGAATCCAACGGCGAATTCGAAATCGAATTCTGACGCACCGTTTTCGAGATAATAATTTCTAAAGTTAACGGCGTACGCGAAAACATACAAACTACAATCACGCGCCGAGGCTCCAAAAATG
The DNA here is from genome assembly GCA_039583875.1 of Platanthera guangdongensis. Taxonomy (NCBI): domain Eukaryota; kingdom Viridiplantae; phylum Streptophyta; class Magnoliopsida; order Asparagales; family Orchidaceae; genus Platanthera; species Platanthera guangdongensis. The sequence continues at coordinate 149,804,477 of CM077158.1, forward strand.
CTCGGAACGCGACGAAACTTGACGAGCAAGTCTAAAATTAGCCTATCTAATTTCCTAATGTAAAATTTTCCACTCCCGACGCAAATCCCAAAATTTGGCCGGTCAAAACTAACGAACGCAAACGCGCTACGACAAAGTCGGTAACAAAATCCGACGAACAGAACTCGGGCAAAATTCTCCCGAAGCCAAAACACAAGCATTCCCCAAGAGGCTCCACCGAGTCACCAAACAGACTCCGGCTCGCTAGGGAATCTTGCTACCAGGCATCACCAAGCCACGCAGGGAACCTAAAGAGCTAAAAGCACGCTCTAACAACGTCACACGACCAACACGCGCTAACAAAACGCTCTGACGTCATAATACGCCAAATAAGAAATTAAATAAATCACTGGAAAATCAAGGGCGTTACAATTACCCTAGTGTTCTTCCTTGGCGCCATGGAAATGTAAGCGGATGAAAAGCACCGCACTCTCTTTGCCTTCGTAGATCCGAAGTCGGCTCGGGGATTTGGAGCTCTAAAACTCCTCCAAAGACTGGATCTAGACTTCTTCTTCCTCCTTTGCTCTCCCCTCTCTCTAGGATTTAGACAGAGAACTTATGGCAGAAAATAATGGTTTTGAAACCCTTCTCTCGGGTATAACCCTTTCTGGATAACCACAGCCGTCGGATCCCACAAAAAGGGATGCACGGATACGATCCAGGTCTGACCTGGACAAATGGGGCTAAGCACCGCACAGTACACCAATAGGAGCAGGACACGTATGCGTCAAAACAGTGTCAGAACATTTAGTCAACTCCCACCCCTGCGTCGACACTCCGCGTCGACCGAGTCAAACACCCCAAAATCCGCCCCGTGCTCGACGATCGTCGAACCAAGATCGTTGACCGCTACAAGATCGTCGACCGGAAAACTCTGGCCAAATCGTTGAACGCACGGTCCGATCGTCGAATGGAGATCGCTGGCCCGATCGTCGAACCTACGACCCGATCGTCGAACCCACGGCCCGATCGTCGAACCCACGGCCCGATCGTCGAACCCAAAATATCGACAGATCGTCGACCGCAGCATTGTGACCAGATCGTCGACCGCTTCTCGACGATCGTGAATCCAGATTTTTGCCTGATCGATTTGCCAGAACTTTGAACTACCCTGACACGCCCTAGGACACGCCCCTGTCCCAGGCCGTGTACCCCTGCCAAATTCCAAATTTGGTACAGAAACATCACCCATCGCTCTTTTGAGTTTTGGGGCGTTACAGCTCTCCCCCTCTTAAAAGAATTTCGTCCACGAAATTACATAAAGGAAAGATAAGTACAAAATTAAATTGTACCTGAGCGGAACAACTTCGGATACTCATCAAGCATAGTCTGCTCTCGTTCCCAAGAGAGCTATTCGCGACCGCAATTGTCCCATCGGAACTTGACCATCATGATCTCTTTATTGCGTAGCCGCTTGACCTCCGAGTCTTCAATCCGCACGGGTTTGACCTTTGTCGTCAACCCACTATCAATCGGCACTTGATCAACCGCGATCACTTACGTAGGCTATTGCACCTCTTTCCGTAGCACCGATATATGGAATACATCATGTAAACCACTAAGCTCCACTGATAGCTTCAACCGATAAGCCGCTTCGCCAATCCGCTCCATAACCTCAAACGGCCCAAGGTACCTCGGGCTTAGCTCTTTCAAGCGCCGCACCCGCGAGACACCCTTGAACAACTTGATCTTTAAGTACACCCAATCGCCCACATCGAACTCCACGTTCCTGTGCTTGGCATTATAGTACTTCGCTTGTCGGTCCTGAGCGATAAGCAATCTCTCCCGAATGGTTCGCACCAACAAAGTAGCATATTCCACCTCTTGATGTTTGTACAACTTTGACTCACCCGTTTCCAACCAGGACAACGACGTGCGACATCTTCTACCATAAAGGGCCTCGAAGGGCGCCATTTGAATACTCACCTGGTAGCTATTGTTGTACTAAAATTCCAACAAATAAAGATGATCTTCCCATTGCCTTCCGAAGTCCAAGACACACATACAGAGCATGTCTTCCATAGTTCTATTGACCCTCTCGGTCTGCCCATCCGTCAGCGGATGGAAGGCTGTGCTAAAACTCAGCTTTGTTCCCAACATTTGCTGCACAAGCCTCCAATCATTGGACGTGAACCGCCCATCTCGGTCACTCACGATGCTGCGGGGCACACCGTGGAGCCGCATAATATTGTCTACATACAACTTTGCCAATTTCTCCACCGGATCATCCTTCATATGCGGAATGAAATGCGACACCTTCGTTAGCCGATCTACGACGACCCAGATGGCGTCGTTCCCCTTTTGCGACCTTGTCAACCCGTGCACAAAGTCCATAGTGATGTCGTCGAATTTCCACTCCGGAATAGGCAAGGACATCAGAAATCCTCCTGGCTTTTAGCACTCCGCCTTCACCAAGGTGCAAGTTTGGCACTTCGCCATGTAGAGCGTCACATCCTTCTTCAAACCCGGCCACCAAAACAGTTTCTTCACGTCGCGGTACATCTTTGTGCTCCCCGAGTGAATCGATTACTTGGTATGGTGCGCCTCGTACAACAAATCCACCCGCAAACTGCCACGCTTGGGACGCAAAGACGATCGTCTTTCCAAAACAATCCATCCACAACTTCATATTGGGAATTTGACCCATCCAGAGCCTCTATCATGAGTTGCTTCATGTGGCCATACTAATCCAAAGCCTGCCGAATCCGATCAGCCAGGTCATATTGAACTTCTGTCCAACTCAATAGTGCTTCAGCACTTGACTGCTTATCCACGCAAGAAATCTCCAACGCCTCCAACTCCCGAACCAACCGCTCATCATGCACCGATAGCCAATTGGCTTGAGTTGGGGATCGGCGACTCAACGCGTCCGCAACCGCATTGCCTTTACCAGGCACGTAGTGGATCTTGAATGTATAGTCCCCCAGGAACTCCATCCATCTACGTTGTCACATATTCAAATCTTTCTGATCTATCAAATACTTCAGGCTCTTGTGATCGGTGTAGATATCAATCCTCACACCGTACAAATAATGCCTCCACAGCTTCAAGGCAAAAATCATGGCCGCTAACTCCAAGTCATGGACCGGATAGTTCCTCTCGTGCACCTTCAGCTGTCTCAAGCCATATGATATAACGCTTCCATGCTGAAACAGCACACAACCCAAACCACTGCCCGAAGCATCGCTATAAATCACATAACCTTCAGTCCCACTCGGTGAACTCAGCACAGGCGCCGTGGTCAACCGACATTTCAACTACTCAAAAGCTCGCGCGCACTCCGACGTCGAAACGAACTTCTGCACCTTCCTCGTCAAGGTAGTGAGAGGTAACGCTATCCGCGAGAAGTTCTCTACGAAGCGCCTATAATAGTCGGCAAGCCCAAGAAAGCTCCGGACTTCTGCTACCGTAGAAAGCTCAGGCCACTCCCGTATCGTAACAATCTTCGCCGGATCCACTGCAATACCTTCTCCACTCACTATATGACCGAGGAACACCACTGAGGACAACCAAAACTCGTACTTCGAGAACTTGCCGTACAATTGATTCCTACTTAGCGTCTCCAAAACCAAATGAAGATGCCTGAAGTGATCTTCCTCACTCTGCGAGTACACCAAAATATCGTCGATGAAGACAATCACAAAATGGTCCAAGTACTCCCTGAAGGTCCTGTTCATCAAATCCATGAACACTGATGGCGCATTAGTCAACCCAAACAGCATGTACGTAAACTCGTAATGCCCGTATCTCGTACTAAATGCTGTCTTCGAGACATCACTCTCACTTATTCACAGCTGATAGTACCCAGACTTGAGGTCCAACTTTGAGTACACCGTCGACCCGACTAACTGATCGAATAGATCATCAATCCGGGGGATTGGGTACTTGTTCTTTTCCGTCAACTTGTTGAGCTCCCGATAATCAATACATAGCCTCAATCTTCCATCCTTCTTCTTAACAAAGAGGACCGGCGCGCTCGAAGGCGAAGAACTTGGATGCACATACCCTTGCTCCAACAACTCTTGCAGTTGAACCTTCAGCTCCGCCATTTCCTTAGGCGCTAGCCGATAAGGAGAGCGTGACATAGGCTTTGCACCTGGTATGAGCTCTATCATAAAATATATCTCTCGCTGCAGCGGGGCTCCAGGAAGATCGCTAGGGAATAGATCAGGGTACTCCGATACCACTGAAATGCTCTCCAAAGCGGGCTTAGGCTTTGCAACCTCCACTATTGTAAAGAACAGTTCTGCACCGGTACGAACCACCTTCACCACCTGAAGATCAGACATCAACGTCTTGCTCGACCCCTTCAAGCTCGTTAAAGTCATCTCACGACCTGCCCCCAGCTTGGCTTCCTTGCTACCGCAATCAATATAGGCTCGCTGCTCCGAGAGCCAGTCCATGCCAAATATAACGTCGAATTCCACTAGCGGCAATAATGACGCCTGCAAATGGAACTCCGGGCTCCCATTTCGAATCTTCACGCCACAGATTCTATCCACGCGCATCGAACACCCATTGGCCAACAACACATCCAACTTGTCCTTCGCCATCGAAGAAGGTACTCCGATGCGCGATATGAATTCTTCAGACAAAAAGGAGTGTGAAGCTCCTGTATGGAAGAGTGCTCTTGCCAGATTTTCACAAATCAAAATAAATCCTAAACAAGCAGTGGTAAGGTAACATGTGCATAACAAGTATTTAAAGAAATTTAACTTGTTACAAATTTAATTTTACCTGTCACCACATCCGCCTGTTTGATGGCCTCCGGTTGGCCAAGATTATAATACCACGGTTAGGCAGGAGCATAATGGGACGCGGTTGACTCCACTGCCTTGCCCTTCTCTTCATAAGTTGCTCCCGGCTTCCTTTCGAACTTGGGACGTCCGCTCCAGCAATCGCGGGCAAAGTGCCCCGTCTTTCCACAAGTAAAGCATGCACCCAGGGTCCGACCCGTAGTCGCCCCAGAAGCACCTATAGAAGGAGCTGGACCCGAAGTCATAGCCTTCTTTAAGAATTTATGGTACCCAGTCTTTGAGTTAGTCAGCACCTTGAACTCAGATTTCTTATCGCCAATGCTCTTCTTCACTTGAACATTCTTTATGTCCTTCTCCAAGGACCGGGCCGTGTTGACCAAGGTCAAGAAATCTTGCATCATCGGCCCCGAGAGTAGTAACCTTAAATCATCTCTTAACCCTTCGTAGAATCGATTCGTCTTACGCTCCTCATCTGCGATGGTGGAGCTAGAATATCAACTCAATCGAGTAAACTCGTGGAGATATTCATCCACGCTACTGTCTCCTTGAACCAACTTCAGGAACTCGTTCTCCAAAGCTATCCTCTGCATCGAAGGGAGGTACCTAGCCAAGAACAATCTCGAGAACTCCTCCATCGAGAGGTCTGTAAGTTGCCTACCTCTCAATAGATGCAGCTCCAAACCCTCCCACCACAGCCTAGCGTCTTCATCCAACAGGAATGTTGCTATAGTGGTCATCTGCCACTCCTCCGTCTCCGTTGTTGTCAAGACTCTCTTCACCCTGGAGAGCCAGTCTTCAGCTTGAGATGAGGTTCCTAACCCCGAGAATACCGAAGGATTAAAGCTCATGACATGTTTGAGTTGTCTCTCAGTTGCCCTCCTTGGCACCAATGGTTCCTCTACTACCTGTTCCACCCTTCTCTGCTCAGCCGCTTGCAGTGGTACCTGCTCCATCGCAGGAGCGGGCTATTGCATTTGCCTTGTAGGCTGCGCATTAATCATGGCAAACATGCTTCAGCCACCAGTCGAATGGTTTCGGCCAAAGGAGGTGTTGTAGGAGCATCATTTGGTGCACTGCTAGCCTCAGAAACTCAACGTTCCTACGGCCCAGCACCGCTTCTGGTCACCTATAGTGGTACAAAACACCGTTAAGCTACCAAACAATATTGCAAATAGTAATTATAGGAATACACAGTTTCCCCAAACACGTGTATTTTCATTCCTAAGTGGACATTCATGAGTTCTTTTATTGTTATAACGATGATGCACACACATGTGCTCACCACCCCTTAAAAAGAATTCATCCACGAATTCATTTAAGGCTGACCGAAAACAGTAGTCTGATACCAAATTGTAACACCCCCTATCCATCACATAGCATATAGCAGTAGGTCCGGCCAGGGCCCGATGCCATATACCATAGACAGACCGGGTGGTTACTCAATGGAAACCATCCAACCAATCACAACGTCCTACACAGAGCATTCTAGTGGAAGCAGTTTAAATAGTTGCAAAAAAAAGAAACCAACAACAAGAATGAATGTCCACTAACAAGCCAAAAAAGAATGAAGTACATACACAAGTACTGGCCTTAAGGCCTTACAAATGGTTTACTCATATTACATGTTTTCCATACCACGGCACGCAGGCCGGTCATACATGAACAAAAGCAAGTAAAACACTCCAATTTAGGCCTTCGAAAGCCGGCTTCACAATTTGGGCTTTAGCCCGCTATTGACTGCTTGGTCCAGCAGCACCTGCAAGCACAGTCCACCGCACGGTGGCAAACAAAAGCAACGGTCAGCAATACTTACCAAAATATAACGATCCCGCCCCCAACTCGGGGCGGCGATGCTCCTTCCCTGCATTTTATTAGCACAACCAAGCAGTAAATAAATACATTGCATCACAGGTGTTGGCACGCACGGCCACACGCCCCGTGCTCTCAGGGCACATTCTCGGTGATCACGGTCTAAGTCCGCCGACTCACCACCGTCCCGGGGATGGCAATCTCTCGTGAGCATTTGGTCTTTCTAGCCACTGCCTAAACCCCTCAATCTATACCAACGGTAAGTGTCAAGTAACTTTAGGTCTCTTTAACAAAACAACATAGAGCGGGTACGGTTCCGCCTGACCCGTTGCTCACACTACAACGTTAATTTAAAATATATGCGCGGGTCAAACTTTCCCGAGTCCCAAATCGTTTACACACAACACATAACCCAGTTATGTTCAAGTTGGCTCCCAGGCACACATGTTTGGCAGAATCACGCATCTGCCCAGTTATTCGGGTGTACCTTTGGGTTAATCCCCGCGGCTCCCTGTTGCAATCTACCATGTAGAAAAACACGAAAACAAACATTCGCGCGGAGTCTTCTCCGGCCATTATGCAATGCAACATCACAGATCCAGACCAACATGTCCGGATAGGCTTCACACATCATGCCTATGTCCTTTCTCGGTTTAGGACTCTACACAACGGGGACATTACATATCTACCCAAAGGAACGCCTCCAACTCACCGCAAACTCGTGAGAGCGGGCTTCCTATGCAAAAGAAGGAGAGCTTCACATACTCAAGTAGAGAATCATTACCCTAGCATTCTTCCTTGGTGCCAAGGAAATGTAAGCAGATGAAAAGCACTGCACTCTCTTTGCCTTCGTTGATCCGAAGTCGGCTCGCGATTTGGTGCTATAAAACTCCTCCAAAGACTGGATCTAGACTTCTTATTCCTCCTTTGCTCTCCCCTCTCTCTAGGATCTAGACAGAGACCTTACGGCAGAAAATAATGGTTTTGAAACCCTTCCTCAGGTATAACCCTTTCGGGATAACCACAGCTGTCGGATCCCACAAAAAGGGATGCACGGATACGATCCAGGTGTGACCTGGACAAATGGGGCTAAGAACCGCACAGTACACCAATAGGAGCAGGACACGTCCGCGTCAAAATAGTGTCGGGACATTTAGTCAACTCCCACCAAAAACCCCTGCATCGACACTCCGCGTCGACCGAGTCAAACATGCCACAATCCGCCCCACGCTCGACGATCGTCGAAACAAGATCGTTGACCGCTGCAAGATCGTCGACCAGAAAACTCTGGCCAAATCGTCGAACGCACGACCCGATCATCGATTGGAGATCGCTGGCCCGATCGTAGAACCAATGGCCGGATCGTCGAACCCACGGCCCGATCGTCGAACATTGGGCCCGATCGTCGAACCTAGAATATCGACAGATCGTCGACTGCAGCATTTTGACCAGATCGTCGACCGCTGCTCGACGATCGTCGAACCCAGATTTCTGCCTGATCGATTTTCCAGAACTTTGAACTACCCCGACACACCCTGGGACACGCCCGTGTCCCATGTCGTGTACCCCTCCAAATTCCAAATTTGGTACAGAAACGTCACCCGTCGCTCTTTTGAGTTTCGTGGCGTTACAGAGCGCACCTGTTCTGTTTGCGAAAAAGAAAGACGGTTGTTTGTGGTTATGTATTGACTACCGTTAAGTGAACAAGATGACAGAGAAGAACAAGTATCCGATTCCACGAATTGATGAGTTGTTAGGTCAGCTGGTGGGATCAACCGTTTATTCCAAGTTGTTCTTGAAGTCTGGTTATTACCAGTTGAGGATTCGGGAAGGTGACATTCCCAAGACCGCATTTAGAACACATTACGAGCATTATGAGTTCACGATAATGCCGTTTGGGCTGTGCAATGCGCCATCGGTGTTTATGGATCTGATGCACCGAATGTTCTGAGAGTACCTGGACTTGTTCATGATTGTGTTCATTGATGATATCCTGGTGTACTCGCAATCTGAAGCCGATCATGAAAACCACTTGCGGTTGGTGTTGCATACTTTGAGGAAGAATAAGCTCTATGGAAAGTTCTCGAAGTGCGAGTTTTGGATATCGTCGGTGGCTTTTCTTGGCCATGTGTTAAGCGGAGAGGGCATAACAGTGGATCCGGTGAAGATAAGAGCCATACAGGAATGGCCGGGGTTGTCTTCGGTGGCCGAAGTCAGGAGATTCCTTGGACTGGTGGGCTACTATCGACAGTTTGTTGAAAACTTCTCGCAGATTGCTTTGCCTCTGACCACACTGACAAGAAAGATTCAGAAGTTCGTTTGTACGCCGGAGTGCGCGTGACCTTTTGAAGAGCTAAAGAGTTGCTTGACCACGGCGCCTGTGTTGACATCGCCATGTGGTACTGACGGATTCGAAATCTACAGTGATACATCGGGGAGCGGCTTAGGCTGCGTTCTTCTGCAAAATGGGAAAGTAATTGCTTATGTCTCATGCCCGTTGAAGGTGCATGAAAGAAATTATACTGTCCACGACTTAGATTTGACGGCGGTGATTTTTGCAATAAAGTTATGACAGCATTATCTTAATGGCATGAAAGTGGAAATCTATACAGACCACAAGATCCTAAAATACTTAGTGGAGCAGAAGGATCTGAATATGCGACAACGAAGGTGGTTGTAGTTCCTTGGGGACTACACCTTTGAGATTAATTATACTCCCGGGAAGGGAAATGTGGTCGCAGATGCCTTGAGTCGGCGGGCTCCGGCAAGGGCTAATTGGTTACAGAAGCACGATGAACGTCTAATGCAAGAGTTGGAAGCGTTAGAGATTTCTTGCGTTGACAAGAATTCTATAGCCAATGCATTTCTGAACTGGACGGAGGTGCAATATGACCTTGGGATAGGATTCGTCGAGCAACGGAGCTGGATGAAAGTCTCCAACACTATGCAAAGGACGAACCAGAGGGCAAATTCTCCTGGGATGACGGCCTTTTGCGAAAAGAGGGCCGGTTGTGTATCCCGAGTTTGGGTAAGTTGAGAGAAGAGTTGATGTATGAAGTGCACTATACGAAGTACTCAATTCACCCTCGGAGTACAAATATGTTCAGGGACATGAAGAAGCTGATCTGGTGGCCAGGACTAAAGAATGATGTCGCTCATTATGTGGCCAAATGCAAAACTTGTGCTTCGGTGAAGGCGGAATGCTAGAAGCCTGGCGGTTTCTTGAAGTCGTTACCGATTTCGGAGTCGAAGTGTGATGATATTTCCATGGATTTTGTGCACGCGTTTTCGAGATCTCAACACGGGAATGATTAAATCTGGGCGATTGTAGATCGGTTGACAAAAGTGGCGCACTTCCTTCCGAACAAACGAGATGATTCAGTGGAGAGTTTGGCAAAGCTCTATGTGGAGCAGATCGTACAGCTACATGGTGTTCCTCGTAGCATTGTGAGCGATCGGGATGGGCGCTTTACATCGAATGATTGGAGGCTAATCCGTCAACTATTGGGCACGAAATTGTCGTTCAGTACGACCTTTCACCCCCAAATGGATGGCCAGACTGAGAGGACCAACAAAACTATGGAAGATATGCTCCAAATGTGCGCCCTGGACTTTGGAAAGAGATGGGAAGATCATTTCTATCTGGTGGAGTTTGCCTATAAAAATAGCTACCAAGCGAGCATCGGTATGTTACCGTTTGAAGTTCTGTATGGTCGGAAGTGTCGTATGCCGATAGATTGGGCAGAAGCAGGCGAATCCAAAGTGTATAGGCATAACGAAATCAAGGAAGCTAACTCGACGATACGTACTATTCGGGAAAGGCTACTGATATCCCAGGATTAACAAGCGAAATACTATAACGCCAAGCACCGGAACATGGAGTTCGCGTTGGGCGACTGGGTCTATTTGAAGATCAAACCCTTCAAAGGAGTGTCCAGGATTCGGCGACTGAAAAAGTTGAGTCGTAGATATCTTGTTCTGTTTGAAGTGGTCGAGCAAATTGGGGAAGCTGCATATCGGCTAGCTCTTTCGGCAGACTTGGGTGGATTACATGATGTGTTTCACATCTCAGTGCTTCGAAAAGCCGTCAAAGATCCAGCTCAAGTGATTGAGTCTAATCATGTGTCGTTGGAGTATGGGCTAACAACGAAGGTTAAGACCATTTGTATTGAGGATCGCGCCGAGAAACAGTTGCGGAACAAGACAATTGGATGGTCAAATTCCGGTGGGACAAATGTGGTCGTGAGGAGCTAACATGGGAGCGAGAGCAGACCATGCGAGCTGAATTTCCCGAGCTTTTTGGGTAACTGTTATGTAGTGCGTGTCAAGTTGTATGAAACGTTTGTGGTATAGAACATCTGTTGTTTTCTTTCCTTCCTGTGTGCAAATTTGGGGCACAAAATTTTTGTAAGGAGGGGAGGGTTGTAACACCCCAAATCCCAGGATTATGAAAACATTGGGTGAAAGGTCCTGTGACACGGGCGTGTCCCAGGGAGTGTCCTGCTCGGGTGAGCAGTCGGCGAGTGTTCGACGAAAATCCGTTATACGAAAAATAAGGGGACACGCACTCTGACTCGGGCATGTCAGAGGTCGTGTCCTCCTCTGCTCGACGAACTTCCTTCGACGAAATTAAGCTGGAGGCGTGTTTGCTGCCGTGTATAGGCACACGGCCTGTGACACGGGCGTGTCACGGGCCGTGTCCTTTACTGGACGTGCCCAGGGCATTTGGGCCTGGTGAACACGGGCAGGACACGGCCGTGTCTTGGGGTACATGGCCTATGACTTGGGCGTGTCATTGGCCATGTCCCGCTCAGGTTGATTTGGTTTTGTGGAGCCTGATGTATATGGCCACAGACACGGGCGTGTCAGAAGGCGTGTCAGGTGACACGACCTGTGATACGGGCGTGTCACGTGACCGTGTACTAGTCTGGATGAGTAAGTTGTGTACCGCTTAGGGTACACAGCCTATGACAAAGGCATGTTACAGGCCATGTCAGGCAAAATTTATCCTTTTGTGGCAAAATCGTGGCCGTCCTTTTTCTCAGCAGGAATCTAATGGCTGAGAGCCCTTCCTGCTTCTTTAAGGCTGGAAAATGAGATGAGAAAGCTCATTTGCTTTTGGCCACTATCTTTCTACAAAGTTAGATAGAGAGAGAGGAAGAAGGAGGAGGAGGAAGGAGAGCCGGCCACCGGTGGAACTGTAGAGTTTCTGTTCATAATCTGAGGCTAGCGTTGTGGAGGCAAGGCCGCTGCAGTGCTATTCAGCTGAATAGGAGTTCATGGTGCCAAAACGATCGTCAAGTGTAACGATATTTCTTCCTAGCCATATGAAGGCTTCTGTTTTGGCATGTGCATGAGATTCCCCCACCAGAGGGTGGCTTGTGAATGGTTCCCTTGGGTTGATTCTTGGAATCCCCACTAATTTGGCATATAGATCCGGAAATGGAGTACGTAATAGGCCTGCTGTGTGAAGCCCATCTGGGGTAACAACCCAATTTCAGAATGGGAAACTATTGGGTGACACGGCCTAAGACACGGGCGTGTCCCAGGGCATGTCCTGCTTGGTTTGAGTGGTCGAGCGCGTGGTCGACGAAATTCATTCGACGAATTTTTGGGAGGTACACACGCCTGTGACACAGGCTTGTCGGGGGGCGTGACCCAGGGCGTTTCCTCCCCTGGTCGACGATTTTCTCTCGAGTAGTTGAGGTCAATGAATACTCTAGAAAGAGGCTACACGGCCTTTGACACGGGCATGTCACAGGGCGTGTCCCGCTCATACTCGAGTAGCTCTCGTGTAGGTCGAATTGTACTCGAGTAGGTGGAAAAGTACTCGTGTAAGAGGGGGGGGGGTGACACGGGCGTGTCATCCCTATAACACGGGCGTGTCCTGTCTGGGTACTCGAGTAGTTTGTTTTCTCTCGAGTAAGTCCTCTCGAGAAGGTCTCGAGTTGGTTACACGCCTCGTGTCACGGGTATGACTAGGCTGACACGGGCGTGACCTGGGCGTGTCAGCTTGTCGTGGATAAGTTTGGGTAGGTCGGTTAGTGTACCACTAGTACACGCCCTGTGACATGGGCGTGTTACAGGGCGTGTCGGGGCCGAAAGGTGATTTTTCAGAGATTTTGTGGCCATTCATTTCCCTATCGTGAATCCAAGGGCCGGGCACTGTCCAGGTGCTTATATGGTCGAGAGCTGAGAGCAATTCCCCTTTATCTTCATCTTCTTCTTCTCCATCTCATTTCAAGAGAGAAAGGGCAAGGGAAGGAATGGAGGAAGGAGGAAATCCGCTGCTAGAGGTGATGCGGAGTGTGGATTGAAGATCCGAGTTCAGATTCGTGGAGGCAACCCTGAGACGGTGATTTCCATCCGGCTGATTCATGGCTCCAGAGCGATCTTCAAGGGTAACGATCTCCTTCTTGGACATCGACGTCTTACTTTATGCATGTGCATGGAATCCTCCCCCAATAGGTGGATCTCAGAAGTGATTCCTTGGTTGTGTCTGCATCTAGAGCCAGAAGCACATCGAGATTTAGGGGAGTACAACATAGGCATGCTGTGTGAAGCCCATCTGGACGGGTTGTCTGGATTGGTGATGATCATGGGTAAACCGGAGAAGATTCCGTGGATTTGATGCTATGATATATATACTTTGCTTTATTGGATGAATGAATGATATGTGATGTGCATATGGATATATGGAGGCTGTGCATAAGCTCCTGTTTGTGGTGAGAGATCAATGGGTCACACGCCTGGGAAGTGTGAGATAGCCCTGGGGTGTAGGTTGGTATGTAATAGGATCGATGGGTGGCAATGTTTGGGGGATGCGCGGAGGGCACTACTTGCTGCACCACAATTGTGGGTCGATCAGAAATAGGTGAGGGGTCGATGGGTCGTAATGCCAGGGAATCCTCGATAGACCTGGCTGCCACACCACATGGTGTGGGTCGATTTGCTCTGGTTGTTTGTGTATGCTCCGAGGTAGTACCTCTGAGTTGTATGGACGAGATGTCGCCAATAGTGAGATTGGTGGACTAGGCTTGAACCGCCCAACCAACTTGTGATGAGCCTCGATCGGCGGTGTATGACTGGTATATCCGGTACACCAATAAGGTGCCCTGAGTGCACGAAGCGTCTGGTGGATACCGGCGTTTGTGATATGATTGTGCTTGGTAGATTAGATGGATAAAGATTATGATATGACAATGCAGACAGGGAAGGAACCATTGCCCCGGGTAAGGGGTAGTGTCGTTATAATGGGCCAGCTAATGCTGACCGTTACTTTGTTTTTTGTTTGGATTGGATGGCTAATTGCAGGTGCTGCTGCTTGAATTGAAATGAGCAGAATGGAGGATTGCTGCTAAAGACCCTTGAAGGCCGTGCGAATCGTGGTTGGATTTTATGTATGGCCGGCCTGCGTGCCGATGTACGAAAATGTATTTGTGTAAAGAAAAACCTGTAAGGCCTTAAGGCCAGTGTGTGTGAGTTGTCTACATTCCTGGTTTTGATATATAAATGTGGCATGAATATAGGAGTGGTCATTCTCTGAGTTGAGTTCATGGTAACTGAAAATGCTGCGCTAGAATGTTTTGAAATAGGATCCGAGTAGATTTTGATTTCCACAACTAATTCCGTCGCTTGTCTATGACATATGGTGTGGGGCCCCGGCCGGACCCACCATTCTATGACATGTGACAAGTGGGGGCGTTACAAAGTGGTATCAGAGCCAGGTTGAGATTGTTTGGGAGGAGAGAATATAATTGAACTCACAAATGTCCACTAGGAATGTATTTCATGCACGTGAAGTGCATGAGTGTGTAGGCAATGTATAATTACCATTATGACATGGATACTTAATGGTGTTTTGTACATTACTATGTGGCGAGGAGTGGTGCTGGAAAGTTTGAGCCTCAGCGGTATGATGAGAGTGCAGCACCCGTTGAAGCGCCGACGCCTCCTTTGGTGAAGACCATACAGGTGGTGACAGAGACGGTGCTTGCGGTGTTATAGGCACAACCTCATGGACAGGCAAGGCCTGCAGGAGTACCTGTACAGGCTGGTGCAAGACAAGAGTGTGTTACAGTTATGGTGAATGAGAAAGGAGTCGACGAGTAGTTGAAATGGTTTATGGAGTTTCACGTGTTTGTAAATACAGCTAGGGCACTGGAAAAGGATTTGAAACGGTTGCAGGATAAAAAGAAATTGGCAATAGGAAAATCCACATGCAACGTTCCGCAATCGGAACAGTCGGATTTTAGACGACGAGATAAGAAAAGATTTAGGTCTACCAAAGCAACGTTGATGCAAGGACGTGTAGAGCCATGCATGTGTTTTAACTGTGGCAAGTAAGGACATTTAACCAACTATTATTGGAGTGGTCCACCAAAGAGTGAGAAAAGGACTGGTTGTCACAACCCGCATTTTCTCAATGGTAAAAATCGTATCAGAGTAAGAGAAAACACTTGCCGTGATGCCACGTCGTGCAGGGGATAACTGCACACGCTCAGGCAAAACTCCAGACGTTAGATTTTAAGGAAAATCGTTAATTAAATATGAAAGAAAATCAGTTATGTTGAATGGTTGTATCCCTCGGCCCGGTGGATCAGCTAGTCCACTGTTAAAACTATATTTATACGCATCAGAAAATACTTTGGTTCAATTAAGTTGACACCCTAAATGAGCATAAGTGTCCCCGGGGGGCGACTCATGGTATGCACGACCCTAAGGTGAATATAGTAGGTATGAAAAATAGTGTTTTACGCTGAGGAAAAATAGTGTCTTTGTTTTAGAAAACATGTTATGCATGAAGTACATATAATAATGCTTTTAGATTTTAAAATATCTAACATGCAGGCTAGCATAAATCCTTCCCAGAAGCAAGTAACCAACCACAAGTAGGCAAAACCAGCAGTTTAAATTCATATCCAGCATCACAAGACGCCACTAGTGGGTGTTAACAACTTGACATGAACCCACTAGCGAGTATGTATGTCTATACAGAAAAGTAAAGAACTACCTCACAACAAAACGGTGATCAGCTGCCTCAGCTACCCTAGAGGCCACCAACAAGCCCCTCCAAAAGACCTAGCCGCTGAACTGGCTACAATATGGACCTGAGGCATTCAAGAAAAGAACACCTCAGTAAGGAAAAACAATCAAAAAGGTAAATAGAGCAATAGATTAATTAACAAATAAGAAGAAGGGTTTACCAACCCGGCAACAAACTGATATAAGCAAAAGAAAAAGGGGATGGCAGTAAGAAAAGAGTACTGTATAAAACACCGCAGAGCACATCAAGAGCGAGCATTAAAACCAATATGCCCTACCAAGAGAGTCCGCAACAACAACAAGATATATACATATATGCCAAAAGAAAGGAAAGCATAAACAGGAAAGGGGCTAACAGTCCTAACACGTGGTAAGTGGCGGTGGTCAAAACATGGGTCTGAATACATAACCAAAGTCAGACCCAAAAAAAGGGCTAAGGGGTCAAACAGTGGCAGCTTTAGGGTCCCACACACACCAACCCAAACAGGGGCAAAAGGCGGTGGCCACAACTCTCCACATAAAACCACCCCTCCAGAGGCCACCAAAACTCTACCACCTACCACAACCCAGGAGTCGGCATGCAGAAATTAGCTGAACACCCAATGCCCCCCTAGGGAAAGGTCACACTAACAATCCTAAGAAACACACGAACCCAAGACAAAAACGTCGGGTCCACCCGATGCGGCCTTGCACGCCTAAAAAGAACCAACCCCGAGTCTAGCTGACCCCAAAACAAGCGCAGCACCCAGTGTCGACACGATGTGTCGACACCACGACAAGCCGGTGTCGACACAAGGTGTCGACACACCCGCGGCCGGTGTTGACACCAAGTGTCGACACCACAGCGGCCGGTGTCGACACAAGGTGTTGACACTGCCGTGGCTGGTGTCGACACCAAGTGTCGACACCACTGCAGCCGGTGTTGACACAAGGTGTCGACACTGCCGCTGCTGGTGTCAACACCAAGTGTCGACACAACTGCGGCCGGTGACGACACAAGGTGTCGACACTGCCGCTGCTGGTGTCGACACCAAGTGTCGACACCAAGACTGGCCGGTGTCGACACCGAGTGTCGACACCAAGACTGGCCGGTGTCGACACAACGATGTCGACACCCCGACTGGCTATAGGAGCCAGATCCAACAAACGACCAAAAGCAAGAACGAGGACTCTCTCTCTCTAGAGTACAACATCCATCGGCAATGGCAACTACTCGACCTAAACCGAACCAAAACTGTCCCTAATAGACACAATCCCTCAGTAAAACTGAAATTTAACTGGAACTTTCTACACTAACCACGGTATGATCGGGAACAAACCCTAGATTACACCTAAGATCTAAGCAAGAAAGAGATAAAAGTTTAATCAAAAGAAGACAAAGATCAACTATGGCAAGGAGGAGGGAACATCACTTGCCTCAATACCAGAAAAACTAGGTCGGCGGCATCCCCCACTCTCGGATCTTGCCGCAGAGCACCAGCTGAGGAGCAGAAAGAAGGCAGATCCAGGCGAGGGAAGTCCAGATCCACTCCTGAAATTGAATTTCGACCGCAAAATCTCCAGGAAAACGGCGTCCGAAGGCTAGGGTAGTCTGGCGGTTCTCTCCCTCTCGCACAGGCGACGGCTTCTTCCAAGCAGAGAAATAGGAAAAGAACAAAATGAACCCAGCCCTAATTCTAACCCAATACTATATATATCAGTTTTAATAATAAACAATCAACATAATAATTACTTACAAGCAAAAACCAAAACAACACGAGACCCGAAACATCTCGGAAAATGACGAAATTCACGTCGCAGCTAAAAACCCACGCTATAAACACAACTGAGAAGTCGAAATTAGCATTCGACGAACGAAACCCGGGATAACACCTCCCAAAGCCGAAACACAAGCATTCCCTAAGAGGCCCAGCCGAGTCATCAAACGGACTCCGGCTAGCTGGGGAATCTTGCTAACAGGCTACAAACAGGCTACACAGGGAACCCTAAGAGCTAAAACCACGCTCTACAACGGCAAAAAGCCGGAAATACGCCATCGTAACGCCAGCCAAAGATCAAACAAAACAAAGAAAAACAGGGGGCGTTACAGCCACTCCCCCTAAAAAAAGTTTCGCCTCGAAACTTTACTCACAACACTCCTATAAAGAAGGAGAGAGAAAGAGCCAAGAAAGGGCTATATAAATAAATAAAATAGAACATACCAAGCACAAGATCAGGGAAACAGATGAGAGTGAGCCTCCCTCATAGCCAACTCCAACTCCCAAGTCGCGCTCTCCACATCCTGATTCCTCCATAAAATTTTAACCATGGGAATAGTCTTCTTCCGCAACGCCCGAACTTGAGAATCCAAAATGCGAACAGGCACCTCCACATAAGAAAGATTCGGCTCCAACTGAGGCACAGAATCCAATACATGCCTGTCATTTACCACACATTTTCGTAGCTGACTGACGTGAAAGACATCATGCACGCCAGGGAAATTTGCGGGCAAAACCAGCCTGTAGGCTGATACCCCAATCCGCTCAACAATCGGAAACGGCCCCACGTACCTCGGGTCCAACTTCCTATTCTTGCCAAACCGCTTGACTCCAATCAACGGGGAGACCTTTAAGAACACCGAGTGCCCCACAGCAAATTCCAAGTCCGATCTACGCCGATTGGCGTTCTTCTCATATCTCTCCTGGGCTATCTGAAGCTTTTCCCGAATAAGCTTCACAGCGTTTTCCATCTCCTCAAGCGCTTTTGGACCCAACAAAGGTCCCTCGCCAAGCTCAGCCCAAAACAAGGGAGTCCTGAAGCGCCTCCCATACAAAGCTTCAAAAGGAGCCATTTGCAAGCTTTCTTGATAACTGTTGTTATATGCGAATTCCATAAGCCGCAAGCGCTCGTCCCACGCTCCTCTGTGGTCCAGAATATAGCATCGGATCATATCTTCCACAATCTGATTTACTCGCTCCATCTGACCATTAGTCTGCGGATGATAAGCCGTGGAATATCTCAAATCTGTACCCAACCCCTCTTGAAGGCTCTTCCAAAAATGAGACGTGAACCTGGAGTCTCGATCTGATATGATACTTACGGGTACACCATGCAATCTGACAACCTCTTCCAGATATAGCTCGGCTATCTTCCTCATCGGATAATCGATCTTAAATGGTACGAAATGAGCGCTCTTTGTCAATCTGTCTACGATTACCCAAACTGAATCATGCCCCTTAGGCGATCTCAGTAAGCCGGTAATGAAATCCATCGAGATACTCTCCCACTTCCACATCGGAATCTCCAAGGGAGTCAGCTTGCCACCAGGCCTCCCATGGTCGGCTTTCACACGCCTGCAAGTGAAACACTTTGAAACAAATCTGGCTATGTCCTTCTTCATCCCGTACCACCAGGCAATCTGTTTTAAATCGTGGTACATCTTGCTCGACCCTGGGTGGTAGGAGACACTAGATCCGTGGGCGTCTCTGCACACCATATCCCGGATATCTCCAACTACGGGGATGCAAAACATGCCACGGTACCTCAAGGTACCCGCATCATCTATAGAGAAATCTGGTAATTCACCTTTTTCAGCTCGAAGATACAAATGCAGGAGATCAGGATCGTCCTTCTGTTGAAGTCTCGTAAGCGCAATCCACGAAGGTTCTGCTACTGCCAAGCTACTCTGCGAATCACAGCTTCCCATAGAAATGTCCATCAAAAGAAACTCTTCCACTAGACGCTCGGCGGAAAGATTAAAAATCTTACATGACTTCCGACTCAGGGCATCAGCCACCACATTTGCCTTGCCTGGATGATACTGAATTTCAACATCATAGTCGGCCACGTACTCCAACCACCGCCGCTGGCGCAGATTCAATACTTTCTGAGTGAAGACATACTTCAAACTCTTATGATCCGTGAAAATCTTGCACTGCGCGCCATATAGCAAATGCCTCCACAATTTCAACGCATAGTTCACAGCTGCAAACTCCAGGTCATGCGTAGGGTAGTTCCTCTCGTGAGTCTTTAGCTGCCTCGACCCGTACGCAATCACCTTCCCGCCCTGCATCAAAACACAGCCCAGACCGACATGCGACGCATCCACATATATATCATACTCACCACCCTCCGTAGGCAAAGAAAAAATTGGAGCCGAACATAGCCTTCTTTTTAGTTCCTCAAAAGCCTTCTCACACTTGTCATCCCATATAAAGGCTACATTCTTCTGCATCAACTTGGTCAAGGGCGCGGACAAGGTAGAGAAACCTTCTACAAATCTTCTATAATAACCAGCCAAACCCAAGAAGCTTCTAATCTCTTTGGGGTTAACAGGTCTCGCCCATTCCATAACAGCAGCGATCTTTTCTGGGTCCACCGATATTCCCTCCTTATTAATCACGTGGCCTAAAAAAGAAACTTGAGGCAACCAAAATTCACATTTGCTCAGCTTGACTTATAGCTTATGGTCTCTTAGAGTCGCCAAGACCAGCCGTAAATGTTGATCATGCTCCTCCGCATCCTTAGAATACACCAAAACATCGTCTATAAAGACAATCACAAACTTATCTAGAAAATCCTTGAAAACTCTGTTCATCAAATCCATAAAAGCTGAGGGCGCATTAGTCAAACCGAATGACATAACCAAAAACTCAAAATGCCCATGACGAGAGCGGAACGCCGTCCGCGGAACATCTGACCCCCGAATCCTCAACTGGTGATAGCCCGAACGAAGATCTATCTTGGAAAACACGGCACTACCACGCAGTTGGTCAAACAAATTGTCGATTCGCGGCAAAGGGTACCTGTTCTTAATAGTAACCTTGTTCAGCTCTCTATAGTCGATGCATAGCCTCATCGACCCATCCATCTTTTTAACGAACAGCACTGGCGCACCCCAAGGGGAAGAACTCGGCCTTATAAAGCCTTTTGCCAATAACTCATCTAGCTGAATTTGCAACTCTTCCAGCTCTCGTGGTGCCATCCGGTACGGCGCCTTTACGATAGGACGCGTACCTGGCTCCAAATCTATGGCAAACTCGACATCTCGATCGGATGGAAGACTGGGAAGATCGTTTGGAAACACATCAGAAAAGTCACACACCACAGGAATCTCTTCCAAACGGGGCACACTAACAATCGACCCTACCAGAGAAACCACACCGGCAAAACAGCTAGAAACAAGCAACTTCCGAGCACGCACCGCAGAAATGATCGGTGACTCCTGGAGAGAATATCCATAAACGCTCCCTGGCTGACCATTGTCTTTGACGAAGTCCTAGCGCTTACCCTTGCACTGGATCACAGCATCGTACCTTGACAACCAGTCCATGCCCAAAATAACGTCGAAGTCCTCCAGGTCAATCACCTTCAAATCTGTCTTGGCTAGAAAATCTCCCAACAAAATCGGACAATCTAGGACACCCAGTTCCGTAACCACAGAGTCACCGAAGGGGAACTTAACGCAGAAGGCACCACCAACACGATCTAGACCCAAACTGAACCGCTCCACGAAGGCTCTAGCCACAAACGAGTGGGTAGCGCCGGAATCGAAGAGAACGCACGCCCAGCGGTTCTTTACCTTAAATCGTCCTACGAATAGCACATGCATCTAAGGCAACAAGCGCTAAAACGAAAACTACAACCAAAAAGGAAACGTAACGAAACGACTGGGGAGGAGTCGAACCTGAGATAACCTGAGTCGAGGTCTGCGCTTCGTCTGCCGAAAGCACATTCAGCTTCCCCTTTCCTTTATCCATTTGCTGAGGCGGTGGCAAGGCCTGGAGGGGAACTGGCTGCAGAATAGGCTGGGTCTGAGGGCACCTTGTCTTGAGATGACCCTTCTGGCCGCACTGAAAACAGACCTTATCTTTTAACCAACAACGGGCAGCCTCATGCCCCTTCCTTCCACACAAGGCACACACCACGTCTCCCCTGGAAACACCCTGAATCGTATGCATCTGTTCCTTCTTCTGCGCTCCCAACCTTTTGAAACACTTCTCAAAGGGGTGGCCTGGCCGGCCACAAAAGCTACAAATCTCTTTGACCTTCTTTCTCGAGACAGCATCAGGTTCCTGAGGGCTCTTCCCTCCACCGGACTTTCGCTTATCCTTCCTTAACTGCTGGCCTCTATTCTTGGCATTCTCAATGTCCTCAACTCTCAAGGCAGCTTCAACCACGCTGGCATAACTGACTGCTCCATAGGCATTCTCTAACTGCTGAATGTCGCTTCTTAGTCCACCTAGAAATCGCTTAACTCGGTCTGCCTCAACACTCACCAGACCCGGAGCAAACCGACTCAACTTACTAAACTCAATCTCATACTCACTAACCGTGAGTTTCCTCTGCTTTAAATGAAGAAAGTCATTCATTAGCCGGTCCCGTTCGACTGAAGGCAGAAACTTACTTAACAACATCACCTTAAATGACTCCCAAGTGCAACCTGCCACTAAGCTCTCTTTCTCCCTCAGCCACCAATTCTTTGCTAAGCCCTTGAGCTGGTAGGCAGCGAGCATCACTCTCTGATCGTCTGTAATCCCTGAGTAAGAAAACATCTCCTCAATGGTAATCAGCCAGTCATTCAAAATCATGAAATATGTCTGCCCATCATAGGTAGGGGGTCTCAGCCGCTGAAACTGGGATATGAACGCCATCTCCGGGGGCACCACAACCAAAGGCACGGGAGGAGCAGGAGGGGTAGGAAAAGCTACCCCCTCAGCGGGGTTCTGGGCTCTCGGGGGCTGTCCCGCCACCACTGCTACAAGGGACTGAATCTGAGCCTGCATAGCCACTACCTGCCTCGATAACTCCTCATTACTCTGCCGCAGGCTTTCTACCAACGCATCGCTCTGCGCTCCTGACGTCTCACCCTCGGATTGGGGGGTCGATCTTGTCGCATGACGTCTCTCCATCCTAAAATCGCACAAGCTTTAGACAAAACCTTGCCCATTAGCTAGAGCAAACTACCCGGTACAGACAAACACACTTAAATATGAACTTCAACTGCAAAAACTTGCTCTGGGAGTTGTTTTTTTTACCATGATGATGTTATGCTTAACCTAAGATGGTTCACCACCATCATACTAACTCAGGTGCCTAAACCATGAATGCATGCATTTGTATTCTTTTTGACTCAAAACCATGTGTGTACATATGTCATCTTGCAAATCTTTAGCTTGGCACGTTGTGCTTATGAAATGTTATGATATGCATGATTTGTTATGCATTCTAAAAAGGCCTTAGTGCATGCCATGGGCAGCGAACACATGCAAATGTTATGCATCCCATACTACATAACATTCCCATGTAACGAAAAAGAAAACGTGCTAGCCGCATTCATGTGGTGAGGTTATGCATCCCATACTACATAACCCTCACATGTTGCCTCCTATGGTGGATCCATATACAAACACATATTATGCATCCCATACTACATAATATGCCCTGTATACTTCTTTATGCTCATGAGTGTAGTGTTCGTGCTTCGGCCAAGACGTTCTGATGACATATCGGTGTGTGAATGGTATGATGCTAAACACTAATGCAGACAAGGGAAAGGTTGCCCAACAATTTGTCAAACAACCTCGCTCTGATACCAACTGTCACAACCCGCATTTTCTCAACGGTAAAAATCGTATCAGAGTAAGAGAAAACACGTGCCGTGATGCCACGTCGTGCAGGGGATAACTACACACGCTCAGGCAAAACTCCAGACGTTAGATTTTAAGGAAAATCGTTGATTAAATATGAAAGAAAATCAGTTATGTTGAATGGTCGTATCCCTCGGCCCGGTGGATCAGCTAGTCCACTGTTAAAACTATATTTATACGCAGCAGAAAATACTTTTGTTCAATTAAGTTGACACCCTAAATGAGCATAAGTGTCCCCAGGGGGCGACTCATGGTATGCACGACCCTAAGGTGAATATAGTAGGTATGAAAAATAGTGTTTTACGCTGAGGAAAAGTAGTATCTTTGTTTTAGAAAACATATTATGCATGAAGTACATATAATAATGCTTTTAGGTTTTAAAATATCTAACATGCAGCCTAGCATAAATCCTTCCCAGAAGCAAGTAACCAACCACAAGTAGGGAAAACCAGCAGTTTAAATTCATATCCAGCATCACAAGACGCCACCAGTGGGCGTCAACAACTTGACACGAACCCACTAGCGAGTATGTATGTCTATATAGAAAAGTAAAGAACTACCTCACAACAAAACGAGGATCAGCTGCCTCAGCTACCCTAGAGGCCACCAACAAGCCCCTCCAAAAGACCTAGCCGCTGAACTGGCTACAACCTGGACCTGAGGCATTCAAGAAAAGAACACCTCAGAAAGGAAAAACAATCAAAAAGGTAAATAGAGCAATAGATTAATTAACAAATAAGAAGAAGGGTTTACCAACCCGGCAACAAACTGCTATAAGCAAAAGAAAAAGGGGATGGCAGTAAGAAAAGAGTACTGTCTAAAACACCGCAGAGCACATCAAGAGTGAGCATTAAAACCAATATGCCCTACCAAGAGAGTCTGCAACAACAACAAGACATATACATATATGCCAAAAGAAAGGAAAGCATAAACAGGAAAGGGGCTAACAGTCCTAACACGTGGGTAAGTGGCGGTGGTCAAAACATGGGTCTGAATACATAACCAAAGTCAGACCCAAAAAAGGGCTAAGGGGTCAAACAGTGGCAGCATTAGGGTCCCACACACACCAACCCAAACCGGGGCAAAAGGCGGTGGCCACAGCTCTCCACATAAAACCACACCTCCAGAGGCCACCAAAACTCCACCACCTGCCACAACCCAAGAGTCGGCATGCAGAAATTAGCCGAACACCCAATGCCCCCCCTAGGGAAAGGTCACACTAACAATCCTAAGAAACACACGAACCCAATACAAAAACGTCGGGTCCACCCGACGCGGCCTTGCACGCCTAAAAAGAACCAACCCCGAGTCTACATGATGTGTCGAAACCACAGCGGCCGGTGTCGACACAAGGTGTCGTCACTGCCGCTGCTGGTGTCGACACCAAGTGTCGACACCACTGCGGCCGGTGTCGACACAAGGTGTCGACACTGCCGCTGCTGGTGTCGACACCAAGTGTCGACACCACTACGGCCGGTGTCGACACAAGTTGTCGATACTGCCGCTGCTGGTGTCGACACCAAGTGTCGACACCACGACTGGCCGGTTTCGACACCGAGTGTCGACACCAAGATTGGCCGGTGTCGACACAACGGTGTCGACACCCCGACTAGCTATAGGAGCCAGATCCAGCAAACGACCAAAAGCAAGAACGAGGACTCTCTCTCTAGAGTACAACATCCATCGGCAATGGCAACTACTCGACCTAAACCGAACCAAAACTGTCCCTAATAGACACAATCCCTCCGGAAAACTGAAATTTAACTGGAACTTTCTACACTAACCACGGTATGATCGGGAATAAACCCTAGCTTACACCTAAGATCTAAGCAAGAAAGAGATCGAAGTTTAATCAAAAGAAGACAAAGATCAACTATGGCAAGGATGAGGGAACATCACTTGCCTCAATACCAGAAAAACTAGGTCGGCGGCATCCCCCACTCTCGGATCTAGCCGCAGAGCACAAGCTGAGGAGCAGAAAGAAGGCAGATCCAGGCGAGGGCAGTCCAGATCCACTCCCATAATTGAATTTCGACCGCAAAATCTCCAGGAAAACGGCGTCCGAAGCCTAGGGTAGTCCGGCGGTTCTCTCCCTCTCGGACAGGCGACGACTTCTTCCAAGCAGAGAAATAGAAAAAAAACAAATGAACCCAGCCCTAATTCTAACCCAAGACTATATATATCAGTTTTAATAATAAACAATCAACATAATAATTACTTACAAGCAAAAACCAAAACAACACGAGACCCGAAACATCTCGGAAAATGACAAAATTCATGTCACAGTTAAAAACCCACGCTATGAACACAACTGCGAAGTCGAAATTAGCATTCGACGAACGAAACCCGGGATAACACCTCCCGAAGCCGAAACACAAGCATTCCCTAAGAGGCCCAGCCGAGTCATCAAACGGACTCCGGCTAGCTGGGGAATCTTGCTAACAGGCTACAAACAGGCTACACAGGGAACCCTAAGAGCTAAAACCACGCTCTATAACGGCAAAAAGCCGGAAATACGCCATCGTAACGCCAGCCAAAGATCAAACAAAACACAGAAAAACCGGGGGCGTTACACTGGTGCGTCGCATGAAGAAAATGGTAAAGCAATGGCCGAGTCATCTGCATCCCGGATGCAACCTCGATTGTATCATTGGGAAGCACAGGAGCCGCAAAGCTCAGTTGGTACAATACATCCTCGATTATTCAATTTGGGACTACAACCGTCGATAAAACGATATTTGCAAACTCAGGCCGCTGAGCAGTGAAAGTAAACGTAGAATAGAGATCTGATGTACTATGACTAATGTGCTTATGGGTTATGTATGATGATGATACAAGGCCCTTGAAGGCCGTGTGAATCGTGGTTGGATTACATATGTGGCCGGCCTGCATGCTGATGTACGAAAATTTATTTGTGTAAAGAGAAATCTGTAATGCCTTAAGGCTAGTGTGTGTGAGTTGTCTACATTCCTGGATTTGATATATAAATGTGGCATTTATATAGGAGTGGACATTCTCTGAGTTGAGTTCATGGTAACTGAAATGCTGCGCTAGAATGTTTTGATATAGGATGCGAGTAGATTTTGATTTCCACAAGTAATTTCGCCGCTTGTCTGTGATATATGGCGTGGGCCCCCGGCTAGACCCACCATTATATGCCATGTGACGAGTGGGGGCGTTACATCTGGACAGGTTGGTCTGGATTGGTGATGTTGCATATACGCACTGGAGAAGACTCCGTGATGAAACGTGTAGTTTAGGAGTCGATGGGTTAAACCTGTGAAGGGTAGTAGCAGGAAGTGCTGGAGTGGAAGTGCAGGAAAATACCCGTATAATGCTTGTGCTGAATGGGTTGTACATGTGAAGGGTAGTAGCAGGAAGTACTGGCGTGGTAAGTCAAGAAAATACCCATGATGCTTGTACGGCTTGCTGGGTTGTGCCTGTGAAGGGTAGTAGCAGGAAGTACTGGTAGGAAAGCCCAGGAAAATCCCCGTAAATGGTTAGAGCTAGGGATGGAAAATGAGTTATGTCGCTACCGTTGAGCGTAACACCTAACTAACCTGTGATTGTGAAGCCTGTCCTGTGAGGACACAATGGCTATTTTGCTGAACGGACAAGGGGATGCCAACCCGTGTTAGTTTGGTTATAGAACTAACGATTTGAGCAACGGGCAAAGGCTGAACTGTATCTACGTTATGGTTGTCTGTCATGGGTGCCTGGATGAATTGGCATTTGGCAGAAACACATAGCGAGAGTCTTAGTCCTGCGCTCCATGACACAATGGGGGGCTACGGGCCAATCCCGGGTCATTAATACTAAAGTCTCCGGCTGCAGGCCATGGAGTAAAATGCTCAATATTGTCGTTGGGTTCCAGCCCTGATATGGTGGTGGGCAACTGGTTCGCCGGTACACCAAGAATGTGCCCTTAGTGCACGGACCGTTGGGCCGCGTGGCTGACGGTTGTGATGGAATGTATGTGCGTGAGAGCATAGTGTGTGATATATATATCTACTTGTGATTTGCTATGCCTGTAGGGAAGGAATACCACTGCCCCGGGAAAGGGGTAGGGTCATTATAAAATTAGTCAGTTGAATGCTGATTGTTGCGTTGTTTGCCACCATTTGGTGGAATGTCCTTATACAGGTGCTGGAGAGCCGAGTGGGACATATAAAGGCTGAAGTCCCTGCTACTGTTGCTGCTGCTGCCGCTAGCCCTTGAAGGCTAAGCTTAAAAAGATGTGTTTTGTTTATATGTGGTCATCCTGCACGCCAATGTTTAAAGCCACTGTTGTAAAATGACTTGTAAGGCCATACGACCAACTGATTTGTATTTGGTGAACATTCCTGTTATATATAAATGTGTATCTTTATATGGTGGACATTCCTGTTTGGAGTTCAGCTTCGTGTTACAAGATTCTGCTAGAATGCTATGTGTTAGGATGTGCAACTCTGATATCACTACGTGATATCGCTGCCTGTTTTGTGGTATATGTTGTGCGGCCCCGGCCGGACCTTCTAGTATATACTATGTGAACGGATGGATTCGTTACAGTCCAGCAGTTGGATCTGGGGATGGGTTGTGTCAAAAAGTCGCTGGCGATGTCTAGTCGGGCCAGGTGGAGGCATCACGCCCTTGTCGCATCTTGACACGGGCGTGTCAGGTCGGTAGACGATTATCGTCGAGCGCGTGACACGGGTCTCCTTCACGACCGTGTGATAATTGACATGGGTGTGTCAGAGCGCATGTCCAGCAATTCTTCGGCTTTGGCTGATTTCTGTTTGAATCCAAGTCAGACGCCGAGGTGACGGGCATGTACTGAAGTACACGGGCGTGTACTTGGCAAATTTTGACTTTTTCTGAAAAATTTCAGAAAAATAAAATAAACTTAAGTTAGAATAAAATTTATAAAAAAGCAGCATTTTGTTGAACAAAATTAACTAAAAATAACAGAAATGAACTAAGACGACTTAATTAATATACATGAAAATACGTATATTTACAACCCATCAGGGAGTTTGAAGAAAGAATTGAGAAACAAAGTAAGACCCTGAGAGGATCGCGCTCCTCATGCTCCTATTTGCTGGCAGGTCTGGAAGGTGCACTCGGCCCAGGGAAGACCTGTTGCCAGTCTCTCATTAGTTGGCAGGGCCGTAGGCTCGCCTGGGGGGTAAGGGAACACCTCGAGTGGGGATTCTAATGAGCAAGCACTCCTAGCTGGCAGGGCTGGAAGGCACGCTCGGCCCCGGGTAGACTCGTTGTCCAGGCTCTCAGTAGCTGGGTAGGGTAGTAGTCACACTTGGGGGGATAGGAAGGCAGTTTGAAGAAAGAATTGAGAAAGTAAGGAAGACCCCAAGACGATCCCGCTGCTCAGGATCCCATTAGCGGGCAGGTCTGGAAGGCGCACGCGACCCCGGGTAGTCCCGCTGCCATTCTCATAATAGCTGGCAGGGCAATAGGCTCGCCTGGGGGGGGGGGGGGGGGTAAGGGAACACATCGAGTGGTGATTTCGCTGCGCAAGCTCTCCTAGCTGGCAGGGATGGAAGACACGCTCGTGCCTGGGTAGACTCGCTTTCCAGGCTCTCATTAGCTGGGCACGACAGTAGACACACCTGGGGGAAAATGAAGGGAGTTTGAAGAAGGAATTGAGAAACTAAGCAACACCCCGAGAGGATCCCGCTACTCAGGTTCCCATTAGATAGCAGGTCTAGAAGGCACACTCGGCCCCGGGTAGACCCTCTTCCAGGCTCCCACTAGTTGGTAGGGTCGTAGGCTCGCCTAGGGGTAAAGGGAACACCTCGAGTGGTGATTCCGCTCTGCATACTCTCCTAGCTGACGAGGATGGAAGACAAGCTTATCCCAGATTAGACTCGTTGTCCAGTCTCTCATTAGCTTGGCAGGGCAGTAGGCATACCTGGGGGAAATGACTGGAGTTTGAAGAAGGAATTGAGAAACTAAGAAAAACACCGAGAGGATCCCACTGCTCAGGCTCCCATTATCTGGCAGGTCTGGAAGGCGCACTCGGTCCCAGGTAGACCCGGTGCCAGGCTATAAATAGCTGGCAGGGCCGTTGGCATGCCTGGGGCGTAAGGAAACACCTTGAGTGGTGATTCCACTATGCATGCTCTCCTAGCTGGCAGGGCTGGAAGGCACGCTCGTCCCCGGGTAAACTTGCTGTCCAGGCTCTCATTAGCTGGGCAGGGCAGTAGACACACTTGTCGAAAAGGAAGGGAATTTAAAGAAAGAATTGAGAATCTAAGCAAGACAACGAGAAGACCCGCTGTCAGGATTTCAATAGCTGACAGGGTCGTGTGATCTCTTGAGGGGAAGAAGGAAAAGGGGGATTTTTTGTTTAAGTGGTCCAGTGGACCCTGTTGGATCCCTAGTTGATTTGGGCTAGGTTCACTGACTTAGGATGTGACCCAACCTGTATAGCCAGGGTCAAGTTTGTGTCCTAGAGTCTAGGCCAAGTCCTTAGAGCCAACATCAGGTGGACCAACTATCATCAAGACCTTCAGAGACTCCAGATTTAGAAGTTTTCAAGACTTATTCAAGTGAGTTCGACGTTCGTCGAAATCAGCTCGACGAAAGGAGTTTTGCGCTCAACGATCGTGAGACATTTCTTGGTGCTGAGCTCGATGATCTTGGTTCTCTGTTCGACGAAGACTGAGTTTCTACATCAAGCTAAAATCAGGACAACTTCAGAATGTTTCTAAGTCCAGCCTCAAGCTTCGGTCGACGAATCAGTTTCTGAGCTCGACGAACTTGGACCTCAAGTTCTCAGCTTCTCAGGTCGACGAATGCAGTTTTCTACTCGACGAACTCTGAACTCAGAGTATTTGTGTCGACACTTAGGGCATGTGTCGACACCAGACAATCTAGGTCGACACCAGAAGAATTGAGTCGACACCAAGATCAATCAGTCGACACTAACTTATGTCGACACTGGATATCAGCAGATGCAGAATATTTTGGCTAAGTCCACAATATTTCTTCGCTCGAAGAATTTGGATCTTAGTTCGACGAATACTGTCCGATAGTGATAATTATCTGCTCGACGAATTTGATTCTCAGCTCAACGAATGAAGATTATTTGTTCGACGAATGAAGATTATCTGGTCGACGAACTCTCTCAAGCTCAGCTCGACGAACTCAAGCTCAGCTCAACAAACTCAAGCTCAGCTCGACGAACTCAATCTCAGCTCGACGAATTGTGTTCTCCGTTCGACGATTCTAGACTAGGTCTTCTTCAAGTTTCCCGTCCCGTTTCTTGGCGATGATTCCGGAGTTATTAATGCCAGATCTTCTCGGAATGTTACCGTTAGAACGCACATTGACTATGGACTATTACATGTCATTTTTCCATGGGACAGTTAGGGAAATTATTGATTGCCACTTCTTTCCAAGACCGACTGCAATTACTGCTCAAACATTCAAAAAATTCGAATGCACTTAGTGAGTCGACACACAGAAAGAAATGGATCAAGCAGTAACAGAGAAAAAGTACAGAAGATATACTGATAATCAGATAGACACTCAGATTGCACATAAGAACAATCATACTCAAATCAAAAGTTCTACTGCAATCAGCCTGACTAGAGAACATCTTCAAGAAGGAGAAGAAGAACAATCAAGTACCATCAAGAGTCTTCTTCCTTCAACACTGCAGAATAACTTCAAAGGACAACAAAATAACAATCTATCAAAGGAGTTCCTAAAACAAATCCTGGTCCAGGCATTCTAGGTCTTTGAAGACCTATCACCCTGAAGTAGTGCTCCAGCTTTCCTGATACACTCAAGATCTCAGGTGGAGAAAAAGCTGCTACAATCAATCCACAAGTCTTCTCAGTTGATATTGAGAAAGAGAAGACCCCATCACCATATTTCAAATTCCACTACAGGGTTTTAATTCCCTTCAAAATTATTCTGGTTGCAAGTCTCCTTCCAAAAGACTTGAGGTTTTGGTTTTTGAGCACCTGAACAAAAGCTCATTAGTTTCAGGCACCTGATCAAAAACCTGAGTGTAATTCTACCAGAGTGGTAGAAGAGTGGATGTACCCAGGTTGGGGAACCACTATAAAATTCTTGTGTCGTCTGGTTGCCCTTCTTTGTGTTTTGGCTGTGTTGTTCTGTGATTAATAGGTTGATGTGCTTAGTTTTATTTACTTACTGACTTGTTCACTTAGGAATACAAAAAAAGTTGTAAAAAGTTTATAGTGAGCACCACACTCTATTCACGCCCCCCCCCCCTCTAGAGTATTTCAGATCTAACCTGCACTTTCAATTGGTATCATAGGCAGGTTGGTTAAAATACCACACCTTAGTGGTTGTACAGGCTAACACCTGAACCACAAAGATCCCTCTAGTTAGATCTGTTTGTTTCAAGTTTGTTATTAGATTTATTTCTTCACAGACATAGCCCAAGCAAAGACTATGCAAGCATCGGACCTCCAGTTTGCAATCTTAACAAGTTTTCCATCTGGAATGCAACAATCAGGTTATACATGAATTCTATTGATGAGGATATTTTTTCTGTTATATTGACAGGTGTACCTCCAGCACCTACAGCTATAAGTACCTCAACAAACATGACTGCAGTACCACCTCCAGAGAACAATGAAGCTTACAAGAAAGCCAAAATGGCAGACGCTAAAGCCATGAACATCTTAGCTCAAATAATGTCAGATGATATATTCCAAAAGGTGGCTGAGTGCACCTCAGCCAAGGCCATTTGTGACTCCCTCAACCAAATGGTAGCTGGCTCAACAGATGAGAGAAAAGACAGGATATCCAATCTCATTTCCCTGTATGAGAACTTCAAAAAGGATGAGACAAAAATCAGTGGCTGACATGTATAATAGATTGAGTTCAATCATCAATGAGCTCAAAACCCTAGATAAGGACATCACCTTAACAGAGGTGAATGATAAGATTCTGATGTGTTTCCCTAGCTCTTGGGATTCCAGAATCTGGCCAATCAAAGAAGCTAGAAGCCTTAATGAGATCTCAACTGAGTCTCTACTAGGCAACTTGAAATCGTATGAGCAGTTGATAAAATCAAGGTAGGTAGCAGAACAGAAGGCAAAGCATCTGAAGAAAGTGAGACATCAACCTCCAATGAAGAACTCATGAGCCTCTTTGCCAAAAGGTTCTACAAGTTGGCAAGGAAGGATTTCAAAAGGAAATCATCCAGACAAGATGATAAGCCCAAGTATGACAAGACACCAACCAAGGAGGTTATGTGATTTGGTTGCAGAAAGCCTGGACATTACATCTCAGAATGTCCAAAAAACTAGAAGAACGACAAGAGCAGAGAAAAGGACTCCAGGAGAAAGCACCGCAGCAGACCCTCCTCCAGTAAATATAAAAAGAAAGATAAGGGTTTTGTTGCTGAAACTTGGAGTGACACTGAAGAAGAAACATCCACTTCCAGTTCAAGTGAGGAAGAGGAAGAAGCAAGATCCAAGGAGGTGTGCTTAATGGCAATTGATGCCTCTAGGAGCAATTATAGATCAAAAGAAGAATCTAAAGATGAAGCTAACTCAGACTCAGAGGCAGATCAGGTTATTTCTAGCTTTGACTTTAGTTCTGATTTATTTAAAGCTGAATTCAAATCTATGTGCTTTGACTTAATCAATTCAGAAAAAGAAATAAAAACTATTAGAGAAAGACTAAGAAGTCTTGAATCTGTAAATTCAAAAAACATTAAGTTAACAGACCAACTAAATCTAGCTAATGAACAAATAATTAAACTAAAATCTGAATTATGTGAGGCCAAATAACTTGAGCAATCTCTCAATGGGAGAAGCCTCAAGCTGACGGACATTACAAGCACAGTGAATGCCAGAATAAATGACAAGCTGGGCTTGGGTGCTTCATCAAGTTTACCCCCCATAATCAAGAAAAATATTCTTTCAACCCACATCAAGTTTATTTCTGCAAAGGGAAAAGAAAAATTAATAGACAAACCAAGGTCAGAAAATAACTCTAAGCCCCTAGACAAGAGAAACAGAAAACAGAAAACAGTTAATTAAAACAAAGTTCAGCAGCATTCATCGAACTCAGATCGATGAAATGTGGCCAGTTCGTCGAACCCAGATCGACGAACGCTGAACGTAAACTTCAGTTATAATAATTCGTCTAAGTGCGATCGACGAATTGTGTATGGTTCGTCGAGTAGAGGTCGACGAACATGGGGCGCAGAAGATGACTACTGTCATTCTCTGAGCAGAGATCGACGATCTCATCCCTATTCGTCGAACTCTGCTCGATGAACTTACAACAATTCGTCGAATCCAGAAAGACCAAACCTAAATAATTTCTCTTACAGAAATTTTAAGCCAAATAATAAGACATTTAATCCAGTAGTTGATTGGGTAATTCCACCTAGGAGATATCACCCCTTAGGTTATAAATCTCAACCTGCTTTATCAGTTATATCCAGTTTTTTTTTCAACCAAATAAAGGACCCATGGTAACCTGGGTCAAGAACAATTCAATTTTGTTTTTCTTTGCAGGTACAGGTGAAGAGCTGTCCAAGGGTAAGTCAAACCTGGTACTTGGACAGTGGGTGCTCCAAACACATGACAGGCAGCAAGGACAATCTATCCAATTACAAGCACAAGCTAGGACCAAAGGTGATTTTTGGAGATTCCAATAGTGGTCAATCAGAAGGATATGGTACAATGAAGATTGGATCAGTGACTTTCAAGAAAGTAACTTATGTAAGAGAACTCAAACATAACATAATATCCATAAGTCAATTATGTGATGAAGGTTATCAGGTACACTTTAACTCTACCTCTTACTCTATTATTAATAATGAAAACCAAACTGTTTTAATTGGACTTAGACAAGGCAACATATATCTAGTAGATTATATTTCTGCCACAATTGATGTTTGTTTACTCAATATCACTAGTAATCAAAATGAGTTATGGCATAAAAGATTAGGACATGTAAACCTTAAGAATATATCTAGGTTATCTTAAGACAACCTTGTTAGAGGCTTACCTTCTGGCCCCTACAAGAAGGAAAGCCTATGCAGGGCTTGTCAATTAGGCAAGCAAACTAAAACTAGCTTCAAATCCATTAATAAAAGTGATTCACGTAGGATTTTGTATTTGCTTCATGTGGATCTATTTGGACTCATTGCAGTGCAAAGCCTAGGAGGGAAGTCCTATACTTTAGTGATTGTTGATGACTTCTTTAGATTCAGTTGTGTAGCCTTTTTTAGAGCTAAGTCAGATACATTCAAAGTTCTTACAGATTTTCTCAGGACCATACAGATTGAGTAATCTACTCATGTTGCATTGATCAGAAGTGATCATGGCACAGATTTTGAGTCTCATCTTATGCATGAGTTCTATGAGAAGGAAGGTATCAGACAGTGCCTCTCAAATCCTAAAACTCCCCAACAAAATGAGGTAGCTGAAAGGAAAAATAGGACACTCATTGAATCTGTAGGCACATTATTGGCAGATTCTTACATGCCTCTATCCTTTTGGGCAGAAGCTGTAAATACTGTCAACTATGTCCTGAACAGAAGTCTTATACACAAGCTAAAAAATAAGACCCCCTATGAATTACTTAAAGGGAAGAAACCTAAAATCACTTACTTTAAAGTTTTTGGTTGTATTTGTTACATTCACACAAATAACAAGAGATACATTAGAATGTTTGAGGCTAAGGCTGAAGAAGGGATTTTTCTAGGATACTCCCAAGTAAGCAAGGCCTATAGGGTTTTCAATAAATTATCTTTTAAAATTGAGGAATCTATTCATGTATCTTTTGATGAAGCTAACATGTCTTATAAGGAGAAAGAGATTTCTACCAATAGCTTTTTGCAGGTTCCACAACTGTGTGAGTCTATGGATGGACTAAACCTTACCCATGAGGTATCTACTCATCCTACTCCACAGGTTGCAGAAGATAGTGAAGAAGAAATCCAAGTGGAAGTGGCTGAACTTCCCTCAACAGCTAGTACCATTCCTCAAGAGGAATTAATTACAGAAGCTGTTGCTCAACAAACTCAACCAACTGATCTTGTTACACTTAGAGATCACCCCAGATCTCAAGTGATTGGAGACATTTCAGCATGTATACAGACAAGGCATCAACTCAACCAAGACTCGATGCATGCTTGTTTTCTCTCTCAGATTGAACCTCTCACAATCCATGAAGCAGAGCAAGATCCCCACTGGATCATTGAAATGCAAGAGGAACTAAATCAGTTTGAGAAATGTAGAGTTTGGGATTTGGTTCCAAGACCCCATAACTACCCAATTATTGGAACCAAATGGGTCTACAGTACCAAGTTGGATGCTCAAGGGAACATAGTGAGAAACAAGGATAGGCTTGTTGCTCAAGGCTACAGGCAAGAGAAAGGAATTGACTATGACCAAACCTTTGCCCCTATTGCAAGATTAGAGGCCATAAGAATATTCCTTGCCTATGCAGCTCATAAGAGATTTAAAGTCTTTCAAATGGATGTCTAGAGTGCATTTCTGAATGTAGTACTTCAAGAAGAGGTTTATGTAGAACAACCTCCAGGTTTTATCTCTCCAACTTATCCCTCTTTTGTTTTTAAATTGCATAAAGCTCTCTATGGTTTAAAGCAAGCTACAAGAGAGCTTTGTATGAGACCTTATCAAGCTTTCTTTTAGAGCATAAATTTACAAGAGGAAACCATAGATAAAACACTTTTCACTAGACATCATAAGGACCAAATTTTGTTAGTACAAATATATGTGGATGACATCATTTTTGGGTCTACTGATCCCAAATTATGCAAGAGGTTTGCTGACCTCATGCATTCTAAATTTGAGATGAGTAGCATGAGTGAGCTTTCCTACTTCCTTGGTCTCCAGGTGAATCAGCTCCTTGATGGTATCTTCCTCTCCCAAGCTAAGTATGCTAAAGAGCTTATTAAGAAGTTTGGGATGGGTGATGCTTCAGGAATGAAAACACCTATGGCTACAAATGCTGTTGTGGATTCTGATGCAGCAAGGAAACATGTAGATCCGAAACATTATAGTGCAATCGTTGGAACCCTATTATACCTAACAGCTAGCAGACCTGATATAATGTTTGCCACATGCCTTTGTGCTAGGTTCCAAGTGAACCCAAAAGAATCTCACCTTATTTTCCTAAAAAGAATTTTGAGATATATAAAGAGTTGTCCTAATCTAGGACTCTGGTATCCTGCAGAGTCAGAGTTTGAGTTAACTGGATACTCAGATACTGACTATGCTGGATGTAGATTGGACAGGAAGAGTACCTCTGGAACTTGCCAGTTCCTGGGTATGAGACTTGTCTCCTGGTTTTGTAAAAAGCAGACATCTGTGTCTACATCAACTGCAGAAGCAGAATACATGGCTGCTGGCAGCTGCTGTTCACAAATGCTATGGATACAAAACCAACTCCTAGACTATGGTATCAACTTAAATATATCAACATTATTTTGTGATAATACTAGTGCTATTGCTATAACACAGAATCCAGTTCACCATTCTAGGACTAAGCATATTGAAATAAGACATCATTTCATTAGAGATAATGTGGACAAAAAGAAAATTAACTTGACCCATATTTCTACTGATTTACAGAGAGCAGGCATTTTCATCAAGCACGTGGATGAGAAAACTCATATGTTCTCTATAAATCAACTGGGAATGAATAATGGAGAAGAGTTAAATTAGTTTCTATCTGCATTCGACGAATTTTCCAGTGTTCGTCAAACGGAGTTCAACGAATTAAGGAAAGTTTGAGATATTCTCATCGAACGAAGATTGACGAATTCTCTGTGTGGAAATAATTTTCGTCGACCGGAGATCGACGAACTTTGCTTCAGAAGACGTTTCATCGAACGGGGTTCGACGAACTGTTTTCGATTATTCTGAATGAGATCGACGAATTATTTGTCTTTAATTTATTTCGTCGAGCTCAGTTTGAAGAATTTTTCTTTTTTTTGTGGAACGAAGATTGTCGATTCATATTCTGAAAATCTTATATCTAGGTTTTCTTCGACCTCCGTCCCGCGCTTTCAGTTCTTTTGCTCCTGATCGCCGTTTTCTCTGTGTCTTTCTTGCAGGTCATCAATGGCGATTCCAGCAGGAGCCTTAGCAGCATTGAAATTTGATACTGGGTTCGATATGGACTTCGATTCTTTTCAACATTCGGACCCCATATTTCTCTACATATTGGAACTGCTAGAGGAACTAAATCTAAAGGACTTTATGACCCGGAGAATTAAACTACATGCGACTGAAATAAGAGAATGGGTATATACATCTACTGCTTCTGAGGATGATACCGTGACCAGAACTATCGGGAGTACTGCTGTTCCGTTATCTCCCGCAATTCTTTCTGAAATATTTGGACTAGTAAATGGAGAAGATAACATTGAAATGGATTATGAAGAGTTTGGTGACATGCTGAAGCTAATGGGATTTTCAGGAAGCAACCCTAATAAGCTGTTGAAGAAGCAACTGTCCGCCGCCTACCAGTTCCTGGCGGACATTGTCAGAAAAGTGCTGATGGGCAAGCACTCAGCGCATGACTACATAACCCGCCACCAATTCCTGGTTATGTGCGCCATGGTGAACAAGAGACAGGTCAACTGGCGTACAAACTTCTTTGAGTTAATCAAGAAAAAGAACAGTAAGAAAGAGGTCTGCTTCGGCAGAATTTTGGGAATTTTTCTTCAAGAGAAGGCTAGTGAATGCATGGTCTCCCCGACCATCTTCATAAATGCCAGCAAGCGCCTCACATGCGCTCTGTTTGGCAGATGGGAGAGGACTATCTCCAAGCCCTCAAAGGCTTCCTCCTCTTCCTTTCAACCTTCTGAGAGCATTAGGGCTGTAAAAGCCACACCCCTCCCTGCAGAAGATGTCATTCCATCTCCGCCATCTCTTCCTGCACAACTTACAGCCAAACAACTCCCTCCCTCTTCCATTCCTTCTCCCACACCTAGATCTCCACAACATACTCATGTGCCTACTCCACCTACATCTCCACCACTTGACATTACCAACATTCCTACACTCCAGCTTCACCTCATGAGACATCTATTCCTATACCTCCTCAATCTCCACTTCCCCCTCATTTGTCATCCATTCCATCTTACAGCATACCCATAGACTCTGTCATACCAGATGCACCCATTCCATCTGTTATTCCTCCTTCCATTCCATCCTCTTCCCCTTCCCCATTTGATCCATCTACCATCATCTCCTTGCTCACTCCTCTCATCAAATCTCTTATCCAAGAGGTCATTACACCTATTGTGACCTCCATCAATTCTTTATCTGCCCAGTTTTCTACCCTATCTGCTTCCCCCTCTTCATTCAGGGGCCTGGCTCCAGGTCTTCCTGAACCCAGGCAGGGGGAGATGCTCTATGATGAAGTTGCAGCAGATACAGATGCAGCAACAGCAAGAGTCACAACAGCAGTTCTCTCTTCAGTAGATGCAGATTTAGATGAAGATGCAGAAATTTTGACAGATTTTGATTTTGAGATGATTGAGTTAATTCATTTTATGGACACTGACATTGATTTGGATGAGTCAGTTGAGCAAGTAAAAACTGTTGGTGATTAACTATGAATCCCACAATTAATCTTCCAGAATTACTGGATATTTTGATACTGTACATTTGCAATTTTTCCCAGCTGTTTTTACAAAGCCAAGTTTGGCTATTGTACCCTACACCTCTCCAATAAGTCCAGTAGTTGCTAAGCAACTCTGTGACAGTTTTTCTCCTCCAGTGGTTGCTCCATCATCTTCAGTCAATCCAGAAGATATTTCAGTACCAGTTTTTGTTATGGATGACTCTAATGTACCTGATTTGGATGAGCTAATCCTTGCTGACATTGAAGAAGGAAATAAGGCATTAGCTGAAAGCTCTGTCCCTATTGTTTCTGTTTACTGTGCAGCTCCCTCCTTTCCTGTTGCTGAAACCTCAGCTCTTGAACCTTCTGCCCCTCCTCCAGAAAAAGCAGTTATTTCTGATAAAGCTTTGAAAGCTTTGGATGCTCTTTATGACATCCCTCAGGGTTCTGATTCAGAAGAAGATGATGATGATGACTCAGATGAAGATGATGCCAGTAAGAAAAAGAAGATATTGTTAAAGAAAATGAAGGCTCCTCCTCCTCCAGCTCCCAAGCCAAATCCCACTGCAGACACCCCGTATTATATTCTGCACAATGTTGCTCCATACAAGGGAATGCCTGCATGGATGTGGCTATCCAAGAACCAACAGAAGGAAAGAAAGAGAAGCAGGAGATATTCCACTCCTCCAGTTCACAGATTCAAAAAGGATCCTCCTCCTCCTCCTCCAGCTGCTGGTGCTTCTGGCTCCTCTAGCTCCCAGAGATCTGCCCCAATGCAAACATATCAGAGACAATCAGGGAGATCTTCTGGAAGCAGCCAGCAGAGGCAGCCATCCTCTTCAGGACATCAACACCAATAGCAACAGCAGCAGAAGCAACAAATTTCTAATGTACAGAAAGCTGTCAGTCCAAAAAGACCTCTCTCTCCCCCAATTCCATTTGAAGATCCTGAAACTGCTAATACTGCAAAAATGGCCCGATTTCAGGAGTTAATTGGACTATCTCTGATTAATTAATCCAAGGCTGAAGGCAAAGTTACATCAGGACTTACAACAATGTCAAAGTATAGAAAAGAAGAGCTGAAAAGGTTTGATAAAGGAAACAAGCTATTTAATGTTGATGACTATATGAAACTTCATCCAGAAGCAGTTGTCCCCAGAGCTACATCATTGAACATTATTGGGGCAGTTGATATGACTATGACAAAGGCTCAGGCATCAGATCCAAAGAGAGAAATCATCTTCAAGAAGTCAGGAGAAAAGAAAACATAAGACAAACCTTTGTAGAAGAAGCCAAAGAAGTAATCTTTATTTTTGGTTTATTTTCTTTCTGCATATTGTTTTCAGAACTATGTCCTGTTTAAACCAAGCTGTATATATATATCTACTGCATGTGTTATAATTCTCTGCCAGATATATTTCTTCTCTTGCTTTGTTTTTCTGTTTGTTTCTGTCTTGAATCTCTGTTAGTGACCTCACCCAAATAGGGGGACATTGTTGGATCCCTAGTTGATTTGGGCTAGGTTCACTGACTTAGGATGTGACCCAACCTGTATATCCAGGGTCAAGTTTGTGTCCTAGAGTCTAGGACAAGTCCTTAGAGCCAACATCTGATGGACCAGCTATCATCAAGACCTTTAGAGACTCCAGATTTAGAAGTTTTCAAGACTAAGTCAAGTAAGTTCTACGTTCGTCGAACTCAGCTCGACGAAATGAGTTCTGCGCTCAACGATCGTAAGACATTTCTTGGTGCTGAGCTCGACGATCTTAGTTCTCTGTTCGACGAAGACTGAGTTTCTACATCAACCTAAAATCAGAACAACTTCAGAATTTTTCTAAGTCCAACCTTAAGCTTCGGTCGACAAATCAGTTTCTAAGCTCGACGAACTTGGACCTCAAGTTCTCAGCTTCTCAGGTCGACGAATGCAGTTTTCTACCCGACGAATTCTGAACTCAGAGTATTTGTGTCGACACTTAGGGCATGTGTCGACACCAGACAATCTATGTCGACACCATAAGATTTGAGTCGACACTAAGATCAATTAGTCGACACTAACTTATATCGACACTGGATATCAGTAGATGAAGAATATTTTGGCTAAGTCCACAATCTTTCTTCGCTCGACGAATTTGGATCTTAGTTCGACGAATACTATCCGACAGTGATAATTATCTGCTCGACGAATTTGATTCTCAGCTCAACGAATGAAGATTGTCTGTTCAACAAATGAAGATTGTCTGGTCGACGAACTCTCTCAAGCTCAGCTCGACGAACTCAAGCTCAGCTCGACGAACTCAAGCTCAGCTCGACGAACTCAAGCTCAGCTCGACGAACTCAAGCTCAGCTCGACGAACTCAATCTCAGCTCGACGAATTGTGTTCTCCGTTCGACGATTCCAGACTAGGTCTTCATCAAGTTTCCCGTCCCGTTTGTTGGCGATGATTCCGGAGTTATTAATGCAAGATCTTCTCGGAATGTTACCGTTAGAACGCGCATTAACTATGGACAATTACATGCCATTTTTCCATGGGACAGTTAGGGAAATTATTGATTGCCGCTTCTTTCCAAGGCCGACTGCAATTATTGCTCAAACATTCAAAAAATTTCGAATGCTCTTAGTGAGTCGACACACAGAAAGAAAAGGATCAAGAAGTAACAGAGAAAAAGTATAGAAGATATACTGACAATCAGACAGACACTCAGACTGCACAGAAGAACAATCATACTCAAATCAAAAGTTCTACTGCAATCAGCCTGAATAGAGAACATCTTCAAGAAGGAGAAGAATAACAATCAAGTACCATCAAGAGTCTTCTTCCTTCAACTTTGCAGGATAACTTCAAAGGATAACAAAATAACAATATGTCAAAGGAGTTCCTGAAATAAATCCCGGTCCAGACATTCTAGGTCTTTGAAGACCTATCACCCTGAAGCAGTGCTCTAGCTTTCCAGATGCACTCAAGATCTTAGGGGGATCAAAAGCTGCTACAATCAATCCACAAGTCTTCTCAGTTGATATTGAGAAAGAGAAGACCCCATCACTTTATTTCCAATTCCTATACAGGGTTTTAATTACCTTCAAAATTATTCTGGTTGCAAGTCTCCTTCTAAAAGACTTAAGGTTTTGGTTTTTGAGCACCTGAAAAAATGCTCATTGTTGTTAGGCACCTGATCAAAAACCTTAGTGGATTCCAACCAGGGTGGTAGAAGAGTGGATGTACCCAGGTTGGGGAACCACTATAAACTTCTTGTGTCATCTGGTTGCCCTTCTTTATGTTTTGGCTGTGTTATTCTGTTATTAATAGGTTGCTGTGCTTAGTTTTATTTACTTACTGACTTGTTCACTTAGGAATACAGCAAAAGTTGTAAAAAGTTTATAGTGAGCACCATACTCTATTCACCCCCCCCCCCCCAAAAGTATTTCAGATCTAACCTGCACTTTCAGACCCAATAACTAGGATTACACCAAGCAGATAGGGCTATTGAAATCTTGTCGGAGTCACAAAGCTCTTGTTAACAGGTTTACAAGTGGCTAATACTAGTCCTAGGTTGGGTTAGGATGACTGAGACCCCTCTTGGCAGGGCTCTCAGCATAACCCTCCCAGCAAGACTCTTGCCCAGGCTCTCGGCAGGGATCTCGGCATAACCCTCCCAGCAGGGCTCTCGGCCAGGCTCTTGGCTAGGCTCTCGGCCAGTCTCTCGGCAGGGCTCTTGACATAAACCACTTGGCAGGGCTCTCGCCACAGCCACCTCGCCGAAGGTCGCAACAAGCACCTCTAAGTGGGGTTCCCAACACGGCCCTTATGGCAAGGCTCTCTTCAAGCCCCTTTCGGCAGGTTCTACTCGGCTAACTCTTTAAACGGGTGGCGGTCACCACCTAAGATCATAATAGCCTTGGGTTCGTGCAAAGGTAATAAACATGGCAGCGACAAAGTAGATCTTTCAACACAATATAAAAGGTGTAAGTATCAGCAGGGGAATCTCGCCCCTTACAAAAGTATAATGTATAAGTTCAAAAAAATGAATGTACAAAAGTCACGGCAAGGTTACAATAAACAAAGTAGGGTATGGAGGCTATTGAACCGTCCTGCAGGAGGTCCCGCCGGTGGTTCCGCTGGAGCTCCCGCTGTAGGTTCTGCTAGTTATTCCGCATGACGTTCCGCTGGGGGTATAGTCGGAGGACTCTCCGGGTGAGCTGCCTCCAGTTTCCACGTTCAGGACAAGCTCCGCTGCATCATTGATCTGAGAGTCATCCTCTCCCGCAGGTTTGGTGATGGTCTCCAACAACTAGGGCAAGATCCCTCGCTCCGTGAGGGTCTCGCCTCTTTCGTTCAAAAGTGCCAACTCGCGCAGCACCTCGATGACCATCTTGGCAGTGGCTTGCGTGTTCTCCTGAACTATTACGTCGATCTCGTTGACGGAATAATGACGATGCTCGACTCTCTCCTCCAGCGATGGTCGGGCCAGGGCCAGGGCCTCCTCCAAGAGCTTCACCTCTGCCTGCACCAACTGGTTCTCGCACTCGACGTTAGCCACCCTCGCGCAAGACAACTCAGCTTCCGCTGAATCCTGCGATACAGTCCGGTTAGGCGGAAAGCATGTATAAATGTATATAAATACTAAGAAGACGAGAAATATTGAAGGATCCTGCTTACCT
Organism: Platanthera guangdongensis; assembly: GCA_039583875.1. NCBI lineage: Eukaryota > Viridiplantae > Streptophyta > Magnoliopsida > Asparagales > Orchidaceae > Platanthera > Platanthera guangdongensis. The sequence goes on from CM077158.1 coordinate 149,848,018, forward strand.
TGGCGGCCGGGAAAGAGTAGAGAAGTTGTTGGGCGGCAGCCAAGTCGGCCTTCAGGGTGGCCGCTTCAGCAGCATCAGCGTCCGTCGCCCTGAGCATATATGCAAGGTTGCACTCGATGGTGAAGTTGCGGCGCCCAGCCATGTGCGAGAGCTAGACCGCGCGAAGCTGGGTCTTAGCCGAGTCAAGGACGAGGTCCCGGGTTGTCGTCCGGTCGAATGTGTAGGCATCCTCTCGACCGTAGATGTCATGGCCCAGTGCAAAGGCATCGCTTGAGCTTGAGTCCCGCTCCCTCCAGGAGGGGAGAAGTGTGGAAAGCGCAATGCGGTTGGTGGTATGATCCCACTGGATCAAGGGCTGGCCCTCCGCGTCCTTGTACTTCTCGACGAAACCAAAATTCTGATGCCCTTTCGGTAACGGCTTCCGAGAGGACTCGCAGGGGTCTCGACGGCAGGCTGGGAGGCACTCGTCTCGCCTGCAACTAAGGAGGTCTCGGCGGGGGCTTCTACAGCGGGCTGGGCGACACCCGTCTCTCCCACAATAGAAGGGATCTGGGCTGGGATCTCAGCGGAAGCCAGTGCGATATATTTACCCTTTTTCGCGGCTGATGACTTTGATTTTTTGAGTGGAGGGGTGGAGTGGGAGCTCAACTTCCGCTTCTGGGCACTTGGTGCGAAAGAGGATCTAGGCTCCTCCCGGAAGGCGGCGGTGGCGGACTTGGTGAGGGGCTATCGACGAGTACCCTTGCCTTGTCGAAGGGTTGATGGAGGGCAATGTATTGCTCACCTACGAGTCCCATAGTTAGTTAAACTTATCTCTTGAAACGAAAGGCCGCAAGCCTAGTCTAGAAAATTACCTTCGCCATGAGGTACCAGTTGGAGGGAATCCAGGTCTCGCCGTAGGAAGGGGACGTTGTAGGCTTTCAATCCAAAGAACCCGATGAGAGCGCCCTCTCGCTCCCCGAGGGCGGGAGACTTATAGGTTGCGTCATCATATTGAATGGGCATGAGAGGGATGTTGCCGAAGGGTCCTAAGACAAAGACAACCCTCTCCGCATAGTGATGATATTTATTGGCGAGACCCGCCATCTTCACCGACTATCCCGAAAATAAGATAGACCCTCCCTTTGCCCTGAAGTTGAACAGCTTCAGGAAGATGGGCAGACTGAACTCGATCCTTTCTGCCCGCATGTAGTAGGCAAAAGACACCAGGTGGGTGATGGAATTATGGTTGAGCTGTGCCGGCACTACCCCATAATAGTGTAGGGCCTGGCACACTTGGGGCTAGAGGGGGAGGCGGAAGTCCTCCTAGAAGTGCTCCAATGGGATGTTGAGCCCCCCTTCTGGCGCGAGGTTAACCCTGTCTTCGCTCCCAGGCTTCTGCGCGACGAACCCCGGCGAGATGAAGGTCGGGATGATCGTGAGGAATTCTGCCTGCGTGAGCCGGCAGGGTGGAATGAGTGGTCCAGGAAGGTTTGCACGCACTTGGAGCGACCTTCGTCTCGCCTAGCATCTTGTAGGAAAGAAGAGAGGAGAAAAAGGTTGGGGTGGCGAGAAAATTTGCAATGCAAGGATCGGCGAAAGCAGTTGACCGGGGGACGAAGGTTCGGGATGAAATAAATAAATGCTGAGAAGTAAATGAGGTAGGTAGATAGGCCTATTTATTGAAGATATGATAATTATGAGTTTTTTCTTAAAAATATGGCGGGGGAACGGTCAACGGGTCAGCAAATCTAGACGACTTGACTCCTCAATTTCCGTCTAGCCTCATCAGCTCTCCTTGGACATGCAGGAAGAGAGAACCTCCAGGGAGTGCTAGGGAAAAGTCAAACGGTCGTAGGACATTAGAAGTGTTGAGCAAGGCGTATGCGTCAGGCATTCAAAAGTATCAAAGAGAACATGCAAAAAAACCAAAGGGAAGGGTACATATATAATGGGGCTCTCGCTAGGCGAGAGTCCCCAAAAAATAATGATAAAAAATAATAATAATAATAATAATAATTGTCTATTGCCGAGATGGGGAGGTTGTACAAAGGAGAAGGGTTGGCTGAGGAGTTGGGTAAAGAAGAGGTTAGCCCTATAGAGCTCAGTACGACACCCACCGCGAACGACCTAGTTCTCGCATGCCTGTCCTTGGAGGGACTCGAGCGTCGAAGAAGGCCGTCTGGGTTGTCAGCACCTTGTTGGCAATGCAGTGCTGATCTCGAATCCGCACGACGTGTCTTTTGGTGGAGGTTTCGGCGGAAAGTGTGTCCTGGGATTCCACCTCGCCAAGGAGGTAGGCGCAGTCGCGCTCGACGATCGCCGGCCGCCGCTCCATCGTATCATGGATTCTCGTCACCGCAGCGAAGTTAGCATGTTGCTGTCGCATGAGCTTCGATAGGACTCCCGCAATCCTCTATCTCCGCGCCTTGCCGCTTCTAAAGGCCTCGAGAAATTCCTCCATCTTGCCGGCGGAGGGGAGGGGTGAGTCTTCCACGTATTCTTCTTCTTCATCATCTTCATCTCCTTCCCCTTCCGCTTCTTGCTCCTTTGGCTCTGGAGGATAGATTTTGGTCAGAATGGGAGGGGAGCGAAAGAAAAGTTGGGAGGCTCCTATGAGGTGGACGATAGAGGATATGCTAAAAGGTTCTACAAACTCTTGCGAGACCCCCTAAGGCAAGCTCTTTTCTTCATAGCAGACTCCAGCTTAGCAGAAATAATTGACATGGCGAAGAGGCTATAGACATAACACTTGGGAAGTGGTAAGAGACCCGCTGAGGGTGTGATGGAGGATGGCCCTAGTAATAGAAGGAGGCATGACTACAAAGGTGGACGAGGATACCAGAGAGGTGTCGTGCGTTTCCACCGGAATTTTAGAACAGAGCGCCCAGTCCCACAACCGCCAGCATTCCCTCCACCTCCATAGCTTCAACAATTCCAACAACCTGAAGGGTGGTATGAGCCAGTGTGCTTCCAATGCAACCAACCGGGCCACATCTGACATTATTGCTCATAGTTAGTTGGGAATGCTCCTGCTGCTCTCCAACCAGCAGCTCCAAGAGGATAGGGACATATGCATGGTCGAGGACGAGGACTATGAGGAGGAAACCCCGGACATGCTCAGAATCAGGTGTTCGCACTGGACATGGTGCAGGAGTGGAACCCTCAGGAGGTGATTGCAGGTATGTTATTGTTAACTAACACATTTTCAGTATTCACCTTAAGTTACTTAAGTTGACCCAGAAATCGGAGATCCCTCCTAAGGTAGCCACCTGGCTAGTCGCGCCCTGCTCCTGGTTCTACCTGGAGTTCGCGACAAGTCCAAGTGTAGGCGGACAGATTTCTCTGTCCGCCCAGGTCGCATAGCTACCGCATGACCTGCAGGACGACAGGCTGGTCCCATAGCTCACCTTCTCATGACGCGCGGTTAGGCCTGCTAACCGCGCAACATTTTTCTTTGCAGGAGGCAATCTAAAGCAACATGGGGCGATCTATTCCATCATTCCGCCAGGTCGCCCAGCCGGCGTCAGCCCTAGACTAACACCGTCATTGGCTCGGCGGACTCACTCTCCAGCTCTCCAGAAGACCGATCCCATCTCCCCTATAGAGGGGCGACCTCAAATTCCCAGGTCGCCCCATCTGCTGCCTCTGCCAGGTGCGCCCTCTAGTTCCCAGGCCGCCCCCTCTGCTGCCTCAGCCAGGGGCGGCCTCGAGTTCCTAGGCCGTCCCCTCTGGTAACTCAGCCAGGGGCGGCCGCAGGTTCCCAGGCCGCCACCTCTGCTGCTTCAGCCAGGGGCAGCCTCAAGTTCCCAAGCCGCACCCTCTGCTGCCTTAGCTAGGGGTGGCCTCCAGTTCCCAGGCCGTCCCCTCTGCTACCTCAGCCAGGGGAGGCCTCCAGTTCCTAGGCCGCCCCCTCTGGTGACTCGGCCAGGGGCGGCCTCCAGTTCCCAGGCCGCCCCCTCTGCTGCCTCAGCTAGGGGTGGCCTCCAGTTCCCAGGCCGCCCCCTCTGTTGCCTAAGCCAGATGTGGCCTCTAGTTCCCAGGCTGCCCCATCTGCTGCCTCAGCCAGGGGCGACCTCCAGTTCCCAGGTTGCCCCCTCTGCTGCCTCAGCCAAGGGCAGCCTCCAGTTCCCAGGCCACTCTAGTGTCAGGCCGCCGCCTCTGCTCCTCAGGTTGCCCTCCTCTGCTCGCCGAGTCCGCCCAGCCGGTCAGCTTGCTTGTCGAGTCCACGCAAGTCTACATGATGATGTCACTGGGCCCTACTTCTAGATGATCTTCCCCGGGCCTTTAAATAGCCCCTAATACCTCTCATTTGGGATAGGAACAATGACGGGCAAGAGGAAAATTGCCAGATCATCAAGTCCTATGGACTCAATTTTCCAGTTATCCATAGTTGATCATCAAGGCTTGCAGACTCAGTTTTCTAGTCCTCAACCGCTGCCAGCAAGCTGACCATCAAGCTCTGCAGCCTGCTTGCAGCCTCGTTTACTTAGCCTCTAACAACTCCTTCCTTAGCCACTAGCTTCCTCTTTGTACCCCTTTATTGCTTTCTTGTAAAGGTGTATTAGTAAGCTGTAATAACTCAATATTAATCAAAGGAAATCCCGTCGCAAGAGTGGCATTTATGCCGCGGCGGGCGAAGTCTGTTGTTGCCTCTGCTAGCAGCCCCTCTTCTTCTCAGCTCAGCTCAACTCTCTCGGCATCAACCTGCAAGCACGACCGTCTAAGTAACCATCTGCTCGATAGCTCCTGATCAACCTCCTCTCTGATCATCAACCTTCTATGCTGATCATCAGCCTTCCCGGCTGCTCTCAGCAGACGTCTCCACTGACCCTGCAACCCTTGAACAAGCGTTTGCTCAACTCTCGAGTACTCATAAGCTTCCTCTCCTTCATACTCTTCTTCACCTTGCTCGTGAGATTGAACACTCCTCCGTGTTAACTAGGCGGTGCCATTTTCGTGCATCAACAGTTAACACACGGTCTTCAAATCCTAATAGACGGTGAACAACGACAGTTAGCCATGTCAGATCATCATTCAGCCTAGAACCTTGCTCAATCAAGTCCTAGAGATGATCCTCTTTGGGAGGCCTTTGAGCAATTGAGCCGTGAGAATGCTCGGCAATTCCAAGCAATCAAACAAATGCTTGTTATGATCACACAGCGATTGGACACTCAACCTGCTAAAGCTCCAATAGCTCCAGCTTCTCCGATCAATCCAACCCCAATATTGGAGCATCAGCAAGCTTATCCTCCAGCTTGCCTGACGGTCTATCCTCCTTATACGACAACCTTCCCACAAGGGCCTGCAGCCCCTATGCGACCTCAAGATGAAGAGTTTGCAGCTCGTCAAAACTTCTTCCGGGAAGCAGCCCGGGAAGTCCTGCAAGGTTTCTCAACTTTCAGGGAAGTCATCCTTAGCCTTTAGCTCCTGCCTTCGCTCCTCCTGCAACAGCTTTTCCCTTTAATCCTCCTGCTTCTTTTGCAGCTGCAGCTTATGCTCCCTTTTATCCTGATGCTGTAGGAGAACAGGAAGAGCCTTCGCCATTTGCAGAAAATGTTCGTCACGAACCTACTCCGGCTAACTTCAGAGAGCTGGGGTTACCAATCTACAATGGAGAGACTGATCCAGTGAAGCAGCTTCAAGCCTTCGAATCGGTCGTTGCTCTCAAAACTATTTCAGATGCTACTATGTAACACCTCCCCTGTAATGACCGTATAATATGGGTCCGACTGGGGCCCCACAACATACGAATGATAATACGGTTTGCAGTCAATTTTATTAGGGTATTTTCAGGGTTTTAAAGCAAATCATGTCTTGTAAAGTACTTATTTTGATTCGCCTTTGTATATATTTTTGTCGCTAATGCGTTTTTTCTGCTTTTTGCAGTTTTTCACGGCTTTCAGCCGAATTTTGCTGTGACATGCCCCAAGGTCACGCCCTACCCGGGCGTGTACCTAGGGCGTGTAACCCAGAGGAATGAAGCAATTGGTCCGAAACTACATTCCGTGGAAACTTAGTGTACACGCCCTATGTCACGCCCGTGTCACATCCAACACGGGCGTGGGCCAGAGGCGTGTCCCCAGGTTCCGAGGAATCGCCGCAACGCACTCGTTTTTCCCGCTCCACCGTCGCATCGAATGTGTCACGCCCCCGGGTCACGCCTGACCCGGGCGTGACATATGGGCGTGTACTTCAACAAGCACGCACGTCACCTCTAGCATTCAATCCCAGCTCAACAAAGTCACGTCGCAAAGAACACGCCCCAGGTACACGCCCTACCAGGGCGTGACATTTGGGCGTGTACTTCAGCTACTTCGCCATAATTAAATTCCAGCCCGAAAAAGTTGCACCGAATGTGTCACGCCCCAGGGTCACGCCTGACCCGGGCGTGACAGGGGGCGTGACCCGACCCAAAAAAAAATCTATAAATAGAGCTCATCTCCAAGGGTTCAGGACACCTTTTGGATTGAGAGGGGAGGTTCTGTTCTTTGTATTTTTGAACTTTTTCAAGCATGTCTCTTCATTTTTAGCTCTTCTTATCTCTAGCTTAATGCTTTCCCTGTATTTGCTCCTAGCTTCGTTCTGTAGCATAATGTAATGATAGTGTAGTTTACTTTTCATGCACTTGTAATCTCTGGTTTTCAAGTTGTAAGATCTCTGTTTCCATTAATAAAGAAGTGTTGTTTTCTTTTTCGTTTCTACTTTGCTTTCATTATTTTCTTCTACGCATCTTCTTTTCTCCATTTCACCATAAGTAACTAATCTTCCTTGTACTCGATCTTGATGATCTGAGGTTCGTGTTGATTAAGTTATGATGCTTTAACTCTACTTTTTCTTTCTAAAGTTATACCTTGAATTACTCTTGATTAAAAACCCTACTTGGAGATATATCATCAATATGTATATTTTCCATCATTATCTTTCATTCTTGGCTAGCCGAGAGGCTGATAGTTTGAAGTAAGCACTCAAGAGTAAAGAGAGTTGCACGCACCCCTCGAGAGAGGCAGGCGTTAAATCTCCTGGATTGGAGTGATATCCAATAGAAGGGTTCACAGCTTAAAGCGAGCTTTAGATCTCCGATCGGACGAGAGTTCGGTTGAGCATTCCTAAACTCAGGTAGGCACGACTTTGAGAGAAGCGTGTTTACGCTTATGGAACCTCCACGGTCAAGGTTTTAGATTTAATAAGTAAAAGTTTATTTTCGCATTTCTTAATCAACTTTAGCCAGGGTGATCCTCGATCGAGTGCTCTTCTCTTTCATTGTCTTAATCCCTCGCTGTAATCGTTTTCATAGCTCTCTATTTTTCCGCAAGCTTTTCTTTCTTAGCATAATACTTCTCTCCTCAATCGCATTTTAGTAATCTCTTAAACCCTAAAACATTCTTCGATAAGATAATGGTTTTCGTGTGAGTAAGATTAATTAACGGTTCCCGGATTTTAATACGACACTTGTGTCCCCTAGCTGCATTTCGATAGGTATACTTGCCTTGTTGGATTATTAGTTTGGTTATTTTCTCCTTGCGAATATTTTTAGACACCAAGTTTTTGGCGCCGTTGCCGGGGAAGCAACTTCTGTTAATAATTTGAAAACACGAATCTATTAATTTTATCACTTCTCTTTCTCACCCTCCTTCTTAAAATTATTAAGTACCGCTCTTAATAGAAACCCACATCACAAAGTTTTCTACACCACCTAACTCTCTCGAAAAGGGCAAAGTGGCTCTAAATGCCACTATCTTGTCTAGTACCTTGCGAACCCTTCACCGGGTAGCCCTTGGGAAGTTCGGGAGTTAAAACATAAAAAAAATCTATTTCAAAAAAAAAAACAAACATCATTAGCTCTCTTTTTCTAGTTTATTTTATTCATCTTTCTTCTCTTCTCTTCTTCTAGTGTATGACCCATGGGAGTCCGTCGGTTATTTTGGACCTGGACCATGAAATTCAGCGTACTCTTCGGACCTGGGCCACCTTGGTTAAGCGATACACGATCACCCAAATATTATTATTACCCTACTGCCATCTAGGCAAACCATGTACAAAATCCATGGATATGTCATCAAATTTCCACTCAGAGATTGGAAGGGGCTTCAGGAACCCGCCCGGCTTCTGACATTCGGCCTCCACCAAGGCGCAGGTTTGACAATGATTCACATACAAAGCTACGTCCCGCTTCAGCCCCGGCCACCAAAAGGATTTCTTCATATCCAAGTACATCTTTGTACTGCCCGGGTGAATGGAGTACTTTGTGAAGTGAGCCTCAAACATCAACTCCTCACGGAGCTTAACTGCGGTACATAAACCCTTCCGTCCTTCCTCAGAATCCCATCAATCATCTCCCAGGCGCTGCTCTCGCCCTTTAGAGCCTCCAACAAAAATGGTTGAAACTCCACATCCAACCGAGTCGCTTCCCGAATGCGTTCGGACAAAATCGTTCTGTACTTCAATCCAGTTCAACTGAGCCACACTGGACTCGCCTCTCACCACACATTCCAAACCAAGGGACTCCCATTCCCGTACCAACCGTTCATCACGAGCTTCGATCCAATTCCCTTGCCCCAAGTACTTTCTACTCAAGGCATCCGCCACCACGTTGGCTTTACCTGGCGTATACTGAATCGCCACCTGGTAGTCTCCAAGAAACTCAACCCACCTGCGTTGCCGCATGTTCAAGTCCTTTTGATCCAAGAGATACTTCAGGCTTTTATGATCCGTGAAGATCTCCTCTTTTGCACTGTACACATAATGTCGTCATATTTTCAACGCAAAAATTACCGTCGCCAACACCAAGTCATGGACGGGGTAATTCCTCTCATGAGGCTTCAGCTGTCTAGACCAAAAAGCTATCACCTTGCCATGTTGCACCAAGATGTAACCCAAACCGCATCCCGATGTGTCACTGAAGATCTGAAATCCCTCGGTCCCTTGCGGTAGACTTAGGATTGGAGCCATCATCAGTCTCTCCTTCAGTGCCTCAAATGCTTGACTGCACTCTTGAGTCCACACAAACTTATGATCTTTACGTGTGAGTGAGGTGAGGGGTAGAGCTATCCGCGAAAAATTCTCCACGAATCTCCTATAATACCCGGCTAGTGCAAGAAAACATCGGACTTCCGCCACGGTCCTCAAAACTGGTCAATCTCTGATGGCTTCCACTTTTGTTGGATCCACTGCCACCCCATCCCCACTAATCACGTGGCCCAAAAATGCCACCTTCGCTAACCAGAACTCGCACTTTGAGAACTTTGCATGCAACTGATTCTCCCTCAACACTTGCAAGACCACTCTCAAGTGGGTCTCATGCTCTGAAAGTGCAGCTAGATCTGAAATACTCTAGAGGGGGGGGGGATGAATAGAGTATGGTGCTTAAAACCTTTTTACAACAGTTGTAATCTGAGTGAACAGGGAAGCAAATACAAATCTAAACAATTGTTACAATCTACAAAAGAAGCTAATCACAGATCCTAACTAATCACAGATCAATCACAGTCAGAAACAAAAATAAAGACAAGCAAGCTAGAAGACACAAGGAGCTATAGTGGTTCCCCTAAACTTGGGTACATCCACTCTTCTACCACCCTAGGTAGGAATCCACTACAGGATGAGTTGATCAGGTGTCCTGGGCACCAATGAGCTTTTGATAAGGTGCTCAAAAACCAAATCAGATTTTTTGATCAGCTGTCTTGCCACCAATGAGCTTTTGATAAGATGCTCAAAAACCAACCACAAACTTTTGAAGGGAGTTTGAAAAACCCTTTACAGAGATGGGTATGAGAGAGTTATGGAAGTCTTCTCTTTCTCAAAGCAGCTGAGAAGACTATGTGGATTTTGATGTTGTCAAAGCTCCCCCTGAGTTCTTGAGATGTTCAGGAAATGAATCTTTGCTGTAGGGTGATAGGCCTTCAGAAATTTGATCTCCAGCAATTGATGATTTCAGCAACAGCTAAAATGTTAGGTGTCTAGAGTCTTGAATGATGTTGGCCTTGAACACTTGAAACAAAGGGGATCTGAAGATTTCAGATGGTTGATCTCCTTGGTTGTGTGTTCTTGTATGAATTCTTTTAGACAGAGAATGTCTACAGCTCTTTTTCTTTTTCTCTTGAGAACACTTGATGTTGCGAAAGATGTTGTTCAGAGATGTCTGTTCTGTGTGTGTTTTAGAGAGATTCAAAAAAAAAACTTGTGTTTTATTCCCTGGTACTGAATAGAAAATGCTCCTCTGTCAAGAATAGTCGTTAGCCTGTCATTAATTGCATCCTTAATTGCAAATGTCTTCTGGGGGGAAGTCCAAAGAAACATTCCTTGCTGATCCCTTGAAACTTGGTCCAGAATAAATGAAAACGGCTAGAAAATCTTCTGAATTAATTGCCGAATAACTCCTTAACTGTCCTGAATTTGAATCTTGAAAAACATTCAACTCTCTCAGAAATTGTCGAACTGAGCTCCACTATCGTCGAACTGAGCTCAGCGATTTGGACTTAGACAACAACAGAGATCGTCGATCTGAGCTCAACTATCGTCGAACTGAGCTCAGAGATAGAGAATCAATACTGGAGTCAAGATCGTCGAACTGAGCTCGACGATCGTGGAATGGAGTTCGATAATTTGCTGAAGTTGAGCTCAGCGATCGTCGAATGGAGTTCGACGATCCGTCGAAGTTGAGCTAGATGATCGTCGATTGGAGTTCGACGATTCATCGTACTGAGCTCGATGATATGACTTAGTCTCCAAACTGAAAATCCTTGGTCTTTAGGGCAGCTTCCAAACCTAACTACTAACCCTTAGACTCAATTCTAATTGACCTTTAGATTTATACAGGAGGTCAAAAACAGGTTTCCTAAAGACATAGTGATTTTGACCCAAATTAGTAATAGGGTGTTCCAACAATCTCCCCCTATTTGGGTGAGCATTACTATTTACAGAACTTGAAAAAATTAAAGAACAACATACAAAGCAACAATACAGACATGCAATAAGCAGAACATTGCAGAAGCACAGATATATTATCCCAAACAGAAATCAGAAATCAGAATAATTGTCACCTTACATAATTATTCTTTCTCCTTGCTCTTTATAAGTTTGATTTCTCTATTAGGATTGAGAGCTTCTTTCTTTGACCTTCTGTCATCTGCTGCACCTAAGGAAGTTTGTTGTTTGGTCCTGGGAACCACAACTTCAAGATGCAGCTCCATATATCTTTCAGAATCAATGAATTTGCTTGAAGCATATCTTTCCAGTTCTATCTTTCTTTGTTCAGACAATGTAGTAATGTTGGAGGAATCTCTGCCTTGCTCTTTGGCTTTCTTAATTTGATCCAGGGCGGCTAGCTCTTTCATCCTAGCAGTCCAAGCAGTACGATTATTTTCTGGATCTTCAAAGGGCACTGGAGGCTCATATCTATTGGTTGGACTGTCTTGAGGAGCTCTGGATGAGACTACTTCTTTTAACTTGTAGGGAAAAGGACCTGATGTTGTATCTGATGAAGCTTGTCCTTCCCTAGAGTATGGATGTTATCTAGAATAGCCTTTTGAGTAGACTTGGAATTCCCTCTGTCTTCCTCTACAACTTCCTCTTTTAGATTGAGAACCTCTGGACTGGCTTCCCCTATAATAAGATCTTGCATGAGGCTGATAGGGGGTTTGGCTTTTAGCAGAGGGTTGAGCAGCTGAGCTTCCACCTGCACCTGCATCAGGAGGAGGTGGTGGAGGAGGATGAGGATGATGAAACTGAGAAGATCCTTTCTCATACTTCCTCTTCTTCTTCATGGTTTTAAGTTGGTTCTTGGAATACTGCATCCAATGTTCAGTAATGGGGCAGTCATGAAGAATGTAATAAGGAATATTATTAGTGTCCTTTACTTTGGCTGGAGGCACCCTTTTCATAGCTTTGCTCATTGTCTTTCTTTTCCTGGCTATGGTGGCAGAGGAATCATAAGAATCAGTCTTGAATTCATCACTCTCAGAGCTTTGCTCATCATATAAAGCATCAATCTTTTTCAAATATTCTTTTTGAAGTTGAGTTGGAGCAGATGAAGCAGCAGTGGTTGGAGCAGCAGCAGATACAACACTAGTAACAACAGAAGTTGTAGTAGGGGCAGTAGTAACAACAGACATAGAAATTTCTGGAGCAGCACTCTTAGAAGATATAACAGCAATAATATCAGCAGTAATTGAAGCAGCAACAGATTCAGAGAAAAAATTTTCAGATACAGAAATATCAGTAACAGCAGTTTCAAATATAATAGGTTTTGTAGCATCAATATCATCAACAATAGCAGCAGGCTCAAATTCATATGCCTCTGTCTGCATATCCTCAGGAACTAGAACAACAGTATCATCATTACTAACAGCAGCAGCAACAGATTCAGCAACAATATTTGCAGCATAAACTGAATTGACAAAAGAAGTTATAACCCTGCTGTCACAACTTGAGAAGGGCACAACGGCCTTGGAAAGATCCTCTGATGGCTGGACAACAACTCTCTCTAGAAGACAACTGAAATAAATTGAATCAAAATCTGAGAGCAGGGACCTGAGGTCTACTGAAAAGACAGCAACTTGAGGTGGAACTGGAGCTTGAGGAACAACAGCAACAGCAGGAGCTGAAGGAATAGCAGCAGCAGTAGCAGCAGAAACTAAAGGAATAGCAGCAGCAGCAGCAGCAGGCAATCTCACCACTTCATTAGGCATCTCCCCCAGCCTAGATTCGGAGAATGCTGGATCAAGGCACACTGATGAAGGAATTGCCTGAGGAAAAAGAGAGGATAGCCTGGCAGAAAGGGCTGTCGCTGACTGAAAGTGATAGCCTGGGGGCTAGCAGTTCATATAACTTGTCAGCTAGGGCTGGAATATCTACTTGCTCAGCGGGCAATTGAGCAGAGGTAGAGGATGGAGCTACTGGTGATGGTGGTGGAGAGATGGTGTATGGGGGAAGTGATGGTTGAGGTGAGGGGATTGTGGAAATGGAAGACAATGGTATTGAGATAGAGGGTGTGAAGGAGGGTTGATCCAGAATGTCTTGTAGAAGCCGTTGGTAAGATGTAGATGAGGAGGGTAGCTCAGGAGGAGATGAGGGTCAATCATCCATGAAGGAATCATTAAGAAGATTGAATGAGGGAATGGTGGATGATGTGTAATTGTCTAGTTGGGGGTTGTGGTGTAATGGATGGAATACTTCTTCTGTTATTGGAAGATTGGGGAGTGGAGATGGAATAGATGTTAGAGATGGGCTGGAAATGATGATTGTGGATGAAAATGGAATGGTGGATGGAACTGGAGGGGATGAGATTGGAGTTGGAGGAGGAGAAGCAGCAGCAAGCAAGTCATCTGTAGGGGCAGAGACTTGAGGGGAAGTGACTGGTACAGTCCTGGTGCCTGAAGTTGTGCTTGCAAAAGGCCTGCTGGGCTTGGTTATCTGGCTGTCCCATTTGCCAAATAGGGCACAGGACAATATCTTTGATGCATTAATATGTATTCCAGAAGATACTAGCAGAGTAGGGCATCTGTTCTGAAGAAAGAGCCCTAGGATCCTCTCAAAATTCACAAAGTTTTTATTGATTTTCTTCTTAATCAGGTCAAAGAAGACCTCTCCCCAATTCAACTGTTTCTTATCCACAATGGCTCACATCAAGCACAACTGATACCTAGAGATAGTATCATGTGCTGAGTGCTTGGCCAGCAAAACCTTGCCCACTACATCAGCTAAGAACCTGTATTCCACAGCTAGGTTCTTCTTCAGCAATTTGCTAGGGTTAGCATCAGAATGACTCATTCTTGCAAGTAAATCAGAAAATTCCTCTCCAGATAGATCAGCAGAATCTCTTCCAGAACTTAACTCAAAAACTTCTGTCAGAATAGCTGGAGTCAAGGGTACCTGGGTTTCAGAAATTGAACCAACTACTGTGTTTTGGTCCTGATTGTGGGCAGTGTAGACCCACTCCTTAATCTCATCAGCAGCCAACTTGATTCTTGTCGACATGATGGTAGCAAATTTCTGCTCCTTGAACAATTCCAGAATATCTTGAAAAACTTGATCAGTGGTGCTGAAAGACTCCATGTCTATATCGAATCCGGCATCGAATTTCATTGCGGCGAGAACAACAACAGAGACGACCATTATTTCCTGCAAAAATCAACAAACAAAACGACCAAGTGTAGAGATGTTTGGAGGGAAAGAGAATTTTTGCAGAGAAATCGAAAGCGCAAAAGGAGAACGACGGCGAAAAATGAATTTTATATTACGGTTCGACGCAGAAAAGGAAAGATCGTTGAACTCAGTTCGACGATCGGGGCTTCTAAAGGAATCTGAAGGGTCTTCAATATCGTCGATCTCCGTTCGATGATATTGGAGAGTGTTGAGCTCTGTTCGATGATCGTTCAGAGAACAAAATCGTCGAGCGTCGTTCGACGATCGTTGACCGAAGAGATAGTTGAACACTATCTGAGAAGCGCTGAACTCAGGTCGACGATTTCAGAGACGTCGATCTCCGTTCGACGATCTGGTGGAAAATCGTCGAGCGCAGTTCAGAGACCAGAAAAACACTCTAGACACTTAGAAAATTCAAGATGTTTGCCTAGTCTTGGTCAATTTTTAAACTTTTAAAATCTTGGAACTTATTTTAGACTTCATCCATCTAACATTCCTAACTGATTTAGGAAGAAGGTGTGTTTCTTTTCATCCAAGGGTTTGGTGAAAATATCTCCCCTTTGCAAATCAGTTGGGATATATTGAAGTTCAATTGTATTCTTCTCAACATTATCCCTTAAAAAGTGATGCCTAATTTCTATGTGTTTTGTCCTACTATGGAGGACTGGATTTTGAGCTATAGAAATAGCACTGGTGTTATCACAAAAGATTTTAGACTTCTCTAAGTTGTAGCCATAGTCTAGGAGTTGGTTTTGAATCCACAAGATTTGTGAACAACTGCCTGCAGCCTTATATTCAGCTTCAGCAGTTGAAGTTGACTCAGAAGTTTGTTTCTTGCAAAACCAAGAGACAAGTCTGTTACCAAGGAACTGACAAGTTCCACTGGTGCTTTTCCTTGCAATTCTGCATCCAGCATAATCAGCATCCGAAAATCCAGTTAATTCAGATGATGAATCTTTTGGATAACAAAGACCTAGATTTGGACAACTTTTAACATACCTGAGAATCTTTTTAACTAATGTTAGGTGTGACTCTCTAGGGCTTACTTGGAATCTAGCACATATGCATGTAGCAAACATTATATCTGGTCTACTAGCTGTAAGGTACAGTAAGGAGCCAATCATTGCTCTATATGTTGTCTGATCAACAGGTTTTCCATGTTCATCAGCATCCAATACAGCATTGGTAGGCATGGGTGTTTTCATACAGGATGCTTCAGACATACCAAATTTCTTGACCAATTTGTTTGCATACTTGGTTTGAAAAATAAAGATGCCTTCATCATGTTGTTTGACTTGCAATCCTAGAAAGAAGGATAGCTCACCCATGCTACTCATTTCAAATTTAGAATGCATTAGGTTGGAAAACCTTCTGCACAATTTTGAATCAGTAGAACCAAAAATAATATCATCTACATAAATCTGTACTAGTAGGGTATGGGACTTATGGGTTCTAATGAAAAGAGTTTGGTCTACTCTACCCCTTATAAATCCATTTTCCAGAAGGAAGCATGCTAGGGTCTCATACCATGCTCTAGGAGCTTGCTTGAGACCATATAATGCTTTGTTCAACTTAAAAACATAATCAGGATAAGTTGGAGAGATAAAACCTGGAGGTTGTCTAACATAGACTTCTTCTTTGATGTCTCCATTTAGAAATGCACTCTTTACATCCATCTGATATACCTTGAAGACTTTGTGTGCTGCATAAGCTAAGAAGATTCTGATGGCTTCCAATCTTGCAACTGGTGCAAAAGTCTGGTCATAGTCTATGCCTTCTTCTTGAGAATATCCTTGAGCAACTAGCCTTGCCTTGTTCCTTACAATTACTCCTTGATCATCCAATTTGTTTCTGAACACCCACTTTGTTCCAACAATAGAGTGATCCTTAGGCTTTGGCACTAGTTCCCAAACTTTGTTCCTTTCAAATTGATGCAACTCTTCTTGCATTGCAATGATCCAGTGTGGATCTTGCTCTGCATCTTGAATGGATTGAGGTTCAATCTGAGATATGAAGCAGGTGTGCAACAGGTTTTGGTTGACCTGATTTTTGGTTTGCACACCAGCTGAGATGTCTCCAATTATTTGGGAAATTGGATGGTCTCTTGATGTTACTAAATCAACAGGGGGTGTTGATTGTTCACCAACTTGTGTTGTTATTTCCTCTTGTGGTACAATAACTGGCTCTTCAAGCTGTTTTTCTTCAGCATGTTGAATGCTTTCTTCATCTTCACTGCTTTCCTCTTTTTGAGTAACCTGTAACTTGTTCAAATCTTCAACAAGAGAATGTACCTGCAAGGGTTCTATGGTAGAAGTGTTCTTCTCCTTGGAATACATGTTAGATTCATCAAATGATATGTGAACAGATTCTTCAATTTTAAGAGATGATTTATTATAAACCCTATAAGCCATACTGATCATGGAGTATCCCAGAAACACTCCTTCATCAGCTTTAGCTTGAAATTTTGCTAAATATCTCTTGTCATTATTATGTATATAAGAAATACAGCCAAAAATTCTAAAATAATCAACTTTAGGTTTCTTCCCTTTGAGTAATTCATAGGGAGTCTTTCCCTTTAGTTTATGTATTAAACTTCTGTTCAGCACATAGTTGGAGGTGTTCACTGCCTCTGCCCAAAAGGATAGAGGAAGGTGAGCATCTGAGAACAACGTAGTGGTAGATTCAATAAGGGTTCTATTTTTCCTTTCAGCTACCCCATTTTGTTGAGGAGTTCTAGGAGCTGAGAAAGTATGTCTGATCCCTTCACTCTGACAGAACTCTTGCATAAGAAGAGAATCAAACTCTGTCCCATGATCACTTCTGATCAGGGCAATGTGAGTATTGAACTCAATCTGTATGCATTTGAGAACACCCATGTGAATCTAGAGAAGTCATCTACAACTACTAAGGTGTAAGATTTCCCTCCTAGGCTTTGTACTGTAATGGGTCCAAAAAGATCCATGTGTAACAGATACAAGATCCTAGGAGAATCACTCTTATTAAGTGACATAAAACTATTTTTAGTTTGCTTGCCTAATAGACAAGCCCTGCAGAGTCCTTCCTTCTTGTAGGGGCCAGAAGGTAGTCCTCTAACAAGGTTGTCCTTGGATAGCCTAGCAATAGTTCTAAGGTTTAAATGTCCTAGTCTCTTATGCCATAAAATGTTAGGTCTACAAACAGAATTAAATAGGCAAATGTCTACATCTGTTGAAAGAAAATCTACAAGATAGATGTTGCCTTTCCTTTTACCTGTCAACACAGTTGTGTTGTCCTCTGACTTTATCTTGCATAATGCTTTGCTGAAAGTCACATGGTAGCCTTCATCACATAGCTTACTGATGCTTATCAAATTATTCTTCAGTCCTTCCACATAAGCTACCTTCTTGAATGTCACTGTTCCAATTTGGACTGCACCATATCCTTTAGTTTGTCCAATGTTTGAATCACCAAATATGACTTTGGGTCCAAGCTTGGCTTTAAACGATGTGAGGTTGTCCTTGTTTCCTGTCATGTGCTTAGAGCACCCACTATCCAAGTACCATTGTTGGTTTGATGTTGGATAGGTCTTCACCTGCACATAAAATAATTCATTTGTATTTGACCCAGTTTACCTTGGGTCTAGGTTGATAACCTTTAAACTCAGAAATAAAAGACATCCCAGGTTGACTCTTATAACCTTCAGGATGATATCTCCTTGGATGTATTATCCATTCAGTATAAGGGTTAAAGATTTGGGATGAAGGACCCCTAGGATTGGATTTTGATTTGCCCTTGAAAGAATTTCCCGAGCTCTGATCTCTGTTCGACGATCGTGGAGCTGCGTTCGACGATCTTGGGTCAGATTGTCGAGCTCCGTTCGACGGTCGACTGTGGTAGAGTTCAGGAATTTGAGATCGTCGACCTGAGTTCGACGATTTTGCCTGAGACCATCGATCTGCGTTCAGCGATTGTCGAGCCCCGTTCGACGATTTCTGCTGGAACTTAGTTTTCTTAGGCAGATCAGAATTTTTCCTAGCTACCTCTACAACTCCCTTCCCTTTATCAGAAATGAACTTGATTGGGGTTGTTAGAACTATTGGTTGGCTGGATGAAGCACCCAAGCCCAGTGTACTGTTGAATCTGGAGTTCACTGTGCTTGTGATGTCCATCAGCTTGATACTTCTCCCAGTAAGGGATTCTTCAAGCTTCTTGGCCTCTGATAGCTCACCTTTCAGTGAAGCTATCTAATCCTTACAGCACTCCAACTCCTTAGAGAGTTTGAGGTTTTCTGACTTTAAGATATTATGTTCAGATAAATGATTTCTGAGAGAGATAATTTCTTTCTCAGATTTTAGTAAGTCTAAACATAATGCTTTAAACTCAGATTTAAAGTCCTCTGAATTGAAATCAAAAGAACTAATTACCCGATCTTCTTCAAGTTGAGTCTCTGTGTCTAACTCTGACTCTTCTTCATCTTAATTATGTTGAGTGGCATTGATTGCCATCGTGCAGAACTCCTTCTCTTCTGCATCATCTTCATCATCACTAGAGCTGGATGAGGCTTCTGATTCCTCTTCAGTTTCACTCCAGGATTCAGCAACAAATCCCTTCCTAGTGTGTTTGTTCTTGCTTATGGAGGGTTTGCCATTGCTACTTTTCTTGAAGTTCTTTTCTCTTCTTCTTTCTTTCTTATCCCTTCTGTCCTTTTTTTGTTCTCTGGACAGTCAGGTACAATGTGCCCTGGTTTCCTGCAACCAAAGCAAAAAATTTCTTTATTGTTTGACTTATCATACCTTGGCTTATCATGCTCCTTGTATGATCTCTTTCTGAAGTCCTTTCTGGCCATCTTGTAAAATCTTTTGGCCAATAGACTGAACAGTCCATCATTGCCTGTGACTTTGTCTTCAGGCTAATCTTTAGTTGCTTTGAAGGCTATTATCTTCTCTTTTCTTGTGGCTGGTGAGGCAGCCTTCTGCTCTTCTTCTCTGTTCTTAATGAACAGCTCATAAGATTTGAGCTTGCCCAAAAGAGCTTCTGTGGTGATCTCATTCAAACTTCTAGCATCCTTGATTGGCCAGATTCTTGAGTCCCAAGTGCTTGGGAAGCACATTGGGATTTTGTCATTAAGTTCAGTCAGTGAGATCTCCTTATCCAAAGTCTTGAGTTCATTAACTATCAGACTGAGTCTATTATACATATCTCCAACTGACTCAGCTTCTCCTTTCTTGAAGTTCTCATATTGGGATATGAGGTGGGATCTCCTGTCCTTTCTTTCATCAGCTGAGCCTGAGACTATTTCAGAGAGTTTATCCCAGATTTCCTTTACTGAATTACATTCAGCCACCTTTTGAAAGATGTCATCAGACATGATCTGGGCTAAGAAATTCATAGCCTTTGCATCAGCTACCTTCCACTTCTTGATATCAGCATCTGTTCCTAATGGGGGTGGAACAACATTTGTACTTGTGTTCTCTGGAGGTCTTGGACAAACTGTCAAAACAGAATTAAAAATGTCATCGTCAATAAAATTCATGTATAATCTAATCCTTGCTTTTCAAAGTGCAAACTTGGACAGATTGCACACTGCAGGTCTGGTGCTAGCATAATCTTTATTTTGGGCCATGATTTGTGAAGAAATAATCTAATAACAAAATCTACAGCAAGCAGATCTAACTAGGGATCTTTGGGTTCAGGTGTTAGCCTGTGCAACCACCAAGGTGTGGTATGTTTAACCAACCTGCCTCTGATACCAATTGAAAGTGCAGCTAGATCTGAAATACTCTAGAGGGGGGGGGGGGTGAATAGAGTATGGTGCTTAAAATTTTTTTACAACAGTTGTTGTAATCTGAGTGAATAGGGAAGCAAATACAAATCGAAACAATTGTTACAATCTACAAAAGAAGCTAATCACAGATCCTAACTAATCACAGATCAATCACAGCCAGAAACAAAAATATAGACAAGCACGCTAGAAGACACAAGGAGCTATAGTGGTTCCCCTAAACTTGGGTACATCCACTCTTCTACCACCCTAGGTAGGAATCCACTACAGGATGAGTTGATCAGGTGTCCTGGGCACCAATGAGCTTTTGATAAGGTGCTCAAAAACCAAATCAGATTTTTTGATCAGGTGTCTTGCCACCAATGAGCTTTTGATAAGGTGCTCAAAAAACAACCACAAAGTTTTGAAGGTAGTTTGAAAAACCCTTTACAGAGATGGGGATGAGAGAGTTATGGAAGTCTTCTCTTTCTCAAAGCAGCTGAGAAGACTATGTGGATTTTGATGTTATAAAAGCTCCCCCTGAGTTCTTGAGATGTTCAGGAAATGAAGCTTTGATGTAGGGTGATAGGCCTTCAGAAATTTGATCTCCAGCAATTGATGATTTCAGCAACAGCTGAAATGTTAGGTGTCTGGAGTCTTGAATGATGTTGGCCTTGAACACTTGAAACAAAGGGGATCTGAAGATTTCAGATGGTGGATCTCCTTGGTTGTGTGTTCTTGTATGAATTCTTTTAGACAGAGAATGTCTACAGCTCTTTTTCTTTTTCTCTTGAGAACAGTTGATGTTGAGAAAGATGTTGTTCAGAGATGTCTGTTCTGTGTGTGTTTTAGAGAGATTCAAAAAAAAACTTGTGTTTTATTCCCTAGTACTGAATAGAAAATGCTCCTCTGTCAAGAATAGCCATTAGCCTGTCCTTAATTGCATCCTTAATTGCAAATGTCTTCTGGGGGAAAGTCCAAAGAAACATTCCTTGCTGATCCCTTGAAAATTGGTCTAGAATAAATGAAAACGGCTAGAAAATCTTCTGAATTAATTGCTGAATAACTCCTTAACTGTCCTGAATTTGAATCTTGAAAAACATTCAACTCTCTCAGAAATCGTCGAACTGAGCTCCACTATCGTTGAACTGAGCTCAGCAATTTGGACTTAGACAGCAACAGAGATCGTCGATCTGAGCTCAACTATCGTCGAACTGAGCTCAGAGATAGAGAATCAATACTGGAGTCAAGATCGTCGAACTGATCTCGAAAATCGTCGAATGGAGTTCGACGATTTGCTGAAGTTGAGCTCAGCGATCGTCGAATGGAGTTCGACGATCCGTCGAAGTTGAGCTAGACGATCGTCGATTGGAGTTCGACGATTCGTCGTACTGAGCTCGACGATATGGCTTAGTCTCCAAACTGAAAATCCTTGGTCTTGAGGGCAGCTTCCAAACCTAACTACTAACCCGTAGACTCAATTCTAATTGACCTTTAGATCTATACAGGAGGTCAAAAACAGGTTTCCTAAAGACATAGTGATCCTGACCCAAATTAGTAATAGGGTGTTCCAACATGCTCCACTTCCGATTTGGAATACACCAAGATGTCATCAATGAAGATAACCACAAAAGAATCTAAGTATTCCCGAAATACTCGATTCATAAGATCCATGAACACAGATGGCGCGTTCGTCAGCCCGAACAGCATCACCGTAAACTCAAAGTGTCCACACCTTGTACCAAAGGCGGTCTTGGGTATGTCCTCATCCCGAATTCACAGCTGATAATAGCCCGACTTCAAGTCCAATTTTGAGTACACCACCGACGCCACCAACTGGTCAAACAAGTCATCTATCCGAGGAATCAGCTACTTATTCTTAACGGTCAGTTTGTTCAGCTCTCGGTTGTCTATGCACAGCCGCATACTACCGTCTTTTTTTCTTTACAAACAACACCGGCGCGCTCCACGACGAAGAACTGGATCTAATATAGCATTGCACCAACAGTTCCTGCAACTATACTTTGAGTTCAGCCAACTCCTTTGGTGCCATCCTAAACGGAGGACGTGACACCAGCCAAGCCTCCGGCACTAACTCGATCGAGAAGTCGATCTCCCGCAGAAGGAAGCGCTCCAGGAAGTTCATCCGGAAACACATCCTTGAACTCTACCACTACGGGCACTTCCACAATAGATATGTGAGAGAGACGAATCTCCAATAACGCTACAAGCGCTACACCACCCTGGTTAACCGTCCGCATCAATTGCATGGCCGAAATCAGGGAACAGGCCACTCCACAAAGGCCCTCAAATTTGACTTCCGCCTGCCCTTTGCTCCTTAGGGTCACTACCTTAGATAGGCAATCAACACCGGTGCGCTGCTCTGCAAGCCAGTCCATGCCCAAAATAACATCGAACTCAACCAATGGTAAAATCGCTGCTACCAAAAGGAAGTCAACTCCATCCAGCTCCCAACAGATGCGCCCTTTGGCCCCGGTGGTCATGGATGACCCATTAGGCATGCGCACTTTCAGCTCCGCGTCCGCCAAGAAAGACTCAACGCCTATTCTCCGGACGAAGCTCTTCGAAAGAAAGGAGTGCGATGCTCCCGTATCGAACAATACCCTAGCGGGGTTACCGGAAACTAATACGAAGCCTACAACATAGAATCACACATAAAAGTCCTAAAGTATGAAGCATAAGATTTATACTTAAATTTCTTTATACTTGTCACCACATCGATTTGGCGGATCGCTTCTTGTTGTCGAAGGTTGTAGGCCCTTGGTTGCACCGGTTGGAATCGAGAAGCGCTTGACTCCGCCATCTTCCCTTTCTCTGCGGCACTGGGGCCGGAGCGCACAGTCTGCTCCTGCCTTGCCTCTTGCTACGCTCCTCCTTGAGGACAAACACGAGCTATGTGCCTCACCTTACCGCAGTTGTAGCACGTCAGCGGTCCCCTAGAGTGAGAACCTCCAGTCATCCACTTGCTCTTCTCTCCAGACCTGGAAGTGTGAGGCTTTTTCCTCCACCTACTCCCTTCAGACTTTCCCTGGGATTGGGGAGGCTTCCCTTCCCCTTGCTTGGGAGGGAAACCCTTACGACGTTGGGTTTGCTCCAGATCACTTTCCAATCTCCTGGCAGCCTCAACTAGTTCATTGAAACCAGCTCTCTTCATGGAAATGAGGGGTTGCCTCAGATTCTCCCTCAGCCCCTGGTAGAAGAGGTTATCCCTCTCTACATCATCTGCCATCGTCGTTCCCGCGTAACAACCCAAACGGGTGAACTCCTGCACATACTGGTCCACCGTCTTGTCTCGCTGCATTAAGTGCAGAAACTTCTCTGACGGGCCAACCGTGAAGAAATGGGAATGTATCTCTTTAGAAAAGCATCCCCAAATTCCTCCATTGACGGGGTGCGTCCAGGGAACTGGCGGCCGCTATGGCTCACCCACCACAACTTGGCGTCTCCTTCCAACATGAACGCCGCATACTCAGATTTCTTTTCTTCTGGCGTCTCTACCGCCCTCAAAAGCTCTCGAATTCGAACCCACCAATCCTCTGCATCGTTGGCGTACCAACTCCCTTGAATGACGGGGGATGGAAGCTCAGGAAATACTTCATGTGCCGGTCTCCATGTCTGACAACCACCCTTTTCGCCAAAGGCTCCACTCGCCTGGCCTCTCCGCCTTGCACGGCCGTCGTCGTGTCCGGTATAGCAGGGGTTGCTACCTGAGCTGCCACTGCAGCTTGGGCTGGCACCATCGCTTCTACAAGCATGCGGTAGAAGTCGGTCGGGTTAACACCCGTGCCCAAAAGACCTGGAGCAGTGGTACTGCTTGCCGAGAGTCACTCTTATGTGGATAACTTCTCTACACATTGACCTTGAATGTAACCTGCCTCTGATACCAAATTGTAACACCTCCCCTGTAATGACCGAATAATATTGGTCCGGCCGGGTCCCCACAACATACGGACGCCACAGCTTTAGTATTATAAGATGATATAACTACCCACACTCAAAAATCTTTGCACAACACAACGGAAACACAAGCAAGACTAGAAGTTATCCACCACTACAGAGTAACAAAAATGGCCTTATGGCCTTACGACATATGAGAGTCCAAACTCACATAATACAACAATCATAAAAGTGTATAAGCACTCCTAGTCTACCTCGGCATGCAAGCCGGACAACATGAGTCTCAAACATGCAATATCATATAAGAACAGTTACAAAAGAGGGGAGCACTTCATGAGGCTTAGGACTTTCTGGCCGGTGAGCTAACTCCTGCTTGCGATCCTTGCCCTGTAAAAATTATTAGTAACGTGGGTCAGTAAAGGCTGACCTCAAACTATGTAACCATCACATCTCCTCCCGACCGCCCCTAACGGACCCCGGGGTACTCCTCCAACCTGCAAGTTAGCACTTCGTATGCAATAATCATAGGCAAGAAAAGCAACTAAAGAAACAGGCTTGGATGTCTCATATATCATACATGTTCTCTACTATTGAGCATATAATATTAGGGCCTACTATGCAATATGAATGCAACACCCGGGTTTCACCCAAGGCACCCTATAACGTATGCATCTAGCACAACATCACATCAATTGGGTACTCATCGTTTCCCATTGGAATAAAGCCACAAACAAAAGGGGTAACACAATCTCTCCCAACGGCGCGCAGGCCGCCACATGGAACTCTTGCCTAGGCCCCACCCGCTCAAGGTCTTAGACCCGGGCTTGCCAGCAAGCTCTGACGTCTCATGTCAGGATTCCAACAAACACAAACTGGCGGATTCTAAGATGTCTTACTGGACCCCACCCACTCATGGCCTCATTGCCCGGTCTTGCCCCCATGCTTGGCATTCTCGTCAGTCTCACCGAAGGGGACTAGTCTCGCAGGGACACTCTCCGCACATGATGTGTACGTCACGGGATAGCCAGCCAACCACGGAGACACATCCACGCCTTGGCACATCACAAACCAAGACAATTCCACCCTAGTCCCTCATTTATACTGCAATGTTCCCGCGCACCAAGGAAACCATCTACTACTCATGCGGAGCTAACCTTGTCCACCAAGGAAACCATCTACCGCCATTGAGGGGCTAACCTTGTCCGGTTCTGACTACACATACTCACTTGAGAAAAAGGGCAAAAACATCACCACATCACAAACGGCATCTTGCCGCAACGGATCTCTACGAATCCTTAAAGCTAGTATGCAACATCACCGAGTCGGACTAACGGTCGCGACTACGGCTTCACCCACCATGCCTATTCCACTAACGGAGCGGATCTCTAATGCAAAACATGCTGGGGACGGACTCAATCGACCTAGGGATTCCTCTTGAACCTTGGCGACCCAAACCCCTCTCATTTGAGTGTTTGGTTCCCTAAAACTAGAAAAGAAAAGATGCTAAAACATGCATCCTAAAACCGAGAGGAGAAGTGTCGTTACCTCCCGACTCCTCTTCCTAGCCATGGCAAATTAGCCTGATGAAAACCTTCGCAACGGTCTAGCCTCCACGGATCTGGACTCGGCTCGCGATTTGGAGCACCGAAGCCTCTCCTACAGCCCAATCCCTCCTTCACCTTCTTCCTTGCTCTCCCTTCTCTCTAGAATTTTAGTAAGAGAAAGCTTGGAGAAGAATGAGGGTTTCCAACCCTATTCTCGTAATTAACTCCACAAGAACAGTCCTGGACCATCAGATCCTAAAATAAGGGCAAAGAGCGGCCAGGATCCGTCTGAAAAATAAAATACCTGGGCCGAACACGGTCTGGCACATGCCCGTGTCACCCATTCGCCGTCAAAATCGACGTGCCTGGAATAGCACACGAGCATCCGACATGCCCATGTTCGACCTGACATGCCCGTGTTCCAACTGACACGGCCGTGTTGTCGGTCGTGTGCCTCCATCGACACAGCCCCGAAAACAACCCGAGAACTACACGGGTACTGGACACGCCCTTGTCCTTGCCCGTGTCTACCTCAACATGCATGGGCTCCAGGCCGTGTTCACTGTCTCGACACTTCATCGAGCGAAGTTTGTCGACTGCCTGACATGGCCTTGGACACGCCTGTGTCCTAGGCCGTGTGCCTTGTCTCGACACATCGTCGAGCAAAAATGCCGACACCCCGGGCCGGTTGTCGACACGGGCTCGACACGCCCTGAGACACACCTGTGTCTCAGTGTGTGTGCCCTGTCTCGACACATTGTCAAGCGAAAATGTCGACACCCCGGGCCAGTTGTCGACACGGGCCCGACATGCCCGGTGACACGCCTGTGTCTCAGGTCGTGTGCCCCGTCTCGACACTTCGTCGAGCACAAAGTGTCGACTACGCGGCCAAGTCATTGACTCCAGCCTGACATGCCCTGGGACACGCCCGTATCCTAGGCAGTGTGCCCACTACCAGAACCCAAATTTACCTCTTCAAATATTTGGGGTGTTACATACTAAGTGCAAGCTCCTTATCACAACCTTCAATGGATAAGTGAGGGATTGGTTCTATGGTCTTCACCCTCACTCCATCACTTCCTTTGTTGATCTGCGAAGGGAGTTCTTGCTCAGATTCTCTACCTCAATCAGGAGAAAGGGCGGTCCAGAAGCCCTCTTTGAGATCAAGCAGTGTGAGAACAGGACTTGGTCTCAGTTCGTTGAATGATTTCAGAGATAAATCTTGGACATCGAGATTGCTGATCAAGAAATGTACCGAGTGGCTCTTATCAACGGTCTTCGTGAAGGTCTGCTCATATTTGAAGCCAATGTCCGAGCACCAAGAACATACCAAGAGTTGATTGCCTTAGCCAACTCAAACATCCGAGGCGAAAAGAGCAACTCAGGCTTCGTCTCCAGGCTTCTATCAGAGAAAGATCCTTCTCACAAGCAGCCTCTGAGATCTCCTCGGAAATATTTCCCAACTCACTCGAGGAGGCAAAGAAGACTTCAACGCCATCGATATCCTTTCCCAAGCCGTGATCGTGCTCAAGATCAATTTCTACTGCTACCAGCCCCATCTTCGCAAACAGTTGCGGTCCATCAATAGCAAGACGATGACTTGCATGAGTCTGAACTAGATGAAGCCATGCTACAAGTAAGCTAAGTCGTGAAGGATAGGGCTAACTGCAAAAGGCCTTATCGGCCAGCTGATCAAAGATCTAAAGACTCTGATCCATATTGCGAATTACACAAAGCGTCAGGCCACCTAACTGAGAACTACCGAGCGCTCCTCCAACTGGTGCAAAGGATGCTCCGGCAGGGTAAGATGCGTGACCTATTTCCCAAGGAATATCACCCTGATCCAGCAACATCAAAGGACAAAGAAGTTGCAGACATTCGTTGCAGCTCAAGAGGACTGAGCCAAGTCGAAGAACACCTCTCCTTGTTGTTAACAATGTTGTCAAATGCTTTGATTCCGATGATGAGGGCGCTCTTGGAAGACTATTCTAAGACGACAAAGGACTTCATAGTTCTTCAACATTTTTTCATAACCGTGACTGGTTACTCTTACTCTTACTCTTTCAAAAATTTTCTTTACAAAACACTTCTAAGTGTTCATTCTTGCTTTTCAATAAAGTTTTCATCAGAGATCTCATACTGACACAGTTCCCTTCTTTTAATTCCTCTTCCTCCATTTTTCTCTTTGCCAAAGTGATCGCTGAACCAATGAGATATCGCCATGTCTCGTTGTTCCCTCCGTAGATTGTTCTCTGGCACGACCGCTACGACCACATACAGCGGGGAGTGTTCATGTATGTGTAGTGGGAACCGTTCAATCTACGATGTTGGGCTTCAGACTTCAGATCCTAGCCAGCATTTGACACAGATTGTGTGCTAGGGAAGCCCCATGTGTTAGCTCTGCTGTGCTTCGTAAAGGATACATTATATTTATGATGATCTTTGCTTGACAAGCAATGGCGATCAAGCGTAGCCTTGTCTCTTCGATCATCTCATGACTGTGATGGCCGAACACTCTATGGTACTCTCAATTCGTGCCTTCGCGGTGTCCACAAATCCACATATCTTTCCACAGACAAGCAATTCTTTGGCCACTTGGCGCAACTAGTCTCATTGATTAGGGAAGATTGTACACAAGGCAAGAGAACAGTGCATCTGCCGCTTCCTTCTTAGGATTTTTTGTGCATGTCTCCCTTTTGTGCTATGTCAAGGGAGTATAGCAAGTACCCTCTTAGTAGGACTATACTCGTGATGACCTTTCTCAGGCAAGCGATGCATAAGGCCCACGGGGAACACCTGTGGCAGCATCCAGCCTTCTTTGGTCACTTCCGAGTATAGACCTCTTTTTATCAACTACCTTTTTCATAGGTGAACAGGTTAAATACAAATTCACAATAGGATTAACAAACATTCACTTTGCTTGTGCTCGTCTTATATGCGTTGCCTGCATAATCTCTACCAGATGATGACTTATAAGCTCTATACTTATATAAGCTCCATTACTCTCATCTTTTATTCACTGCTTGCTTAAGCTCTATCAGATGATGATTCACAAAGCTATTCATTACTCTTATTAAATGTAAATGCCATCAAACATTGATCAAGGAATCTGGCTCTCCTTGATTAACAAGCCATGCAAGCAGAGTCTAACTAAGATGATCTTTTCTTATTGATCTGAATTTCATATTGAAGATATCATATCTTAAAACAATTGCCATTGCGGTCTAATCTTTATTCAGATTGGCAGAATGCATCAAGTTTTTTCTCTGCCAATGCGATCATATCCATCCTATTATATCAAAAGTCAATATTCGACTTATTGATCGGGGCTTCATGTTAAAGATATCATCTCTAACATAGCAAGAAGACCACTACTATTGTTTGACCTTCATTCAATTATCATCAGAGCTCGTCAGACATTTCCTCTACTATATGATCATATTTATCTTATCTCATCATAGTTAGAATTCGCTAGTTTTGTCCAGGTACTTACAACTTATCTCAATATATTATGTCTGCTACTCATTCTTCTCTTTGCAGTAATTAGCAGGCACCTGCAAGTCATATCCAGGTACTTGCAGCATAATTTTTTCATCATGTATGTTTCTAACTCTCTTCTCTTGCAGAGTTCAGCAGATACTTGCAAGCTTCTTCACATTTACTTGCAAGCTACTTTCATACATTGTGTTTGCTTCTAACTCTCTTCTCTTGCAGAGTTCAACAGATGCTTGCAAGCTTTTTCACAGGTACTTTCAAGCTACTCCCATACATTATGTTTTCTTCTAACTCTCTTCTCTTGCAGAGTTCAGCAGATGTTTGCAAGCTTCTTAACAGGTACTTGCAAGCTACTCCCAAGTATTATGTCTACTTCTAACTCTCTTCTCTTGCATAGTTCAGCAGATGATTGCAAGCTTCTTCACAGGTACTTGCAAGCTACTCCCATAAATTATGTCTACTTCTAACTCTCTTCTCTTGCAGAGTTCAGCAGATGCTTGCAAGATTCTTCACAGGTACTTGCAAGCTACTCTCATACATTATGTCTACCTCTAACTCTCTTCTCTTGCAAAGTTCAGCAGATTCTTGCATTCTTCTTCATAGGTATTTGCAAGCTACTCCCATACATTATGTCTGCTTCTAACTCCCTTCTCTTGTAGAGTTCAGCAGATTCTGACAAGCTTCTTCTCAGGTACTTGCAAGCTACTCCCATTTATTATGTCAGCTTCTAACTCTCTTCTCTTGTATAGTTCAGCAGATGCTTGCAAGCTTCTTCATAGGTACATGCAAGCTACTCCCATACATTATGTCTGCATTTAACCCTCTTCTATTGCAGAGTTCAGCAGATGCTTTCGAGCTTTTTCACAGGTACTTGCAAGCTACACCCATACATTATGTCTGCTTCTAACTCTCTTCTCTTGCAGAGTTCAACAGATGCTTGCAAGCTTCTTCACAGGTACTTGCAAGCTACTCCCATACATTATGTATGCTTCTAACTCTCTTCTCTTGCAGAGTTCAGCAGATGCTTGCAAGCTTCTTCACAGGTACTTGCAAGCTACTCCCATACATTATGCCTGCTTCTAACTCTCTTCTCTTGCAGAATTCAGTAGATGCTTGCAAGCTTCTTCACAGGTACTTGCAAGCTACTCCCATACATTATGTCTGCTTCTAACTCCCTTCTCTTGTAGAGTTCAGCAGATGCTTGCAAGCTTCTTCAAAGGTACTTGCAAGCTACTACCATACATTATGTCTGCTTCTAACTCTCTTCTCTTGCAGAGTTCAGCAGATGCTTGCAAGCTTCATCATAGGTACTTGCAAGCTACTCCCATACATTATGTCTGCTTCTAACTCTCTTCTCTTGTAGAGTTCAGCAGATACTTACAAGATTCTTCACAGGTATTTGCAAGCTACTCCCATACATTATGTCTGCTTCTAACTCTCTTCCCCTGTAGAGTTCAGCAGATGCTTGCAAGCTTCTTCATAGGTACTTCCAAGCTACTCCCATACATTATGGCTACTTCTAACTCTCTTTTTGCAGAGATCGGTAGATGCTTGCAAGTTTCTTCACTGGTACTTGCAACTTACTTTCATATACCACATCTACTTCTAACCCTCTTCTTGCAGAGATCAGCAGATGCTTGCAAGTTTCTTCACAGGTACTTGCAATTTAATTTCATATATTACATCCGCTTCTAACTCTTTTTGCAGAGGATAACAGGTGCTTGCAAGCCTCCTTCAGGTACTTGCAAGTTATTCTGCTTCTATGTTTTCCTCTCACCTTCTTTTTTGCAGAACTCAGTAACGCGCATGATGTACCTTCCATACACTCCTACACTAACTTTTCTATTGCATGAAAAAGACAAGCATTAGCAAACTCCTAAGGAGATACATCAGGTTCTATCTCTCCTTGCCCCTTCCTTTCCTTTGGGGTGGATCATGATTTTCGTGGGTCTCTAACTTTTTCGAAGTTCCCTTCGGAACTTAAAAAAGTGCAGGGATTATGTTAACGCAGAACTCGGCGATCCTTCCCAAGATAGCTAGCTGGCTAGTTGCGCCCTGCTCCTTGTTCTCCCTGGTGTTCGCGATAAGTCCAAGTGGTGGCACACAGATTTCTCTGTCTGGCCAAGTCGTATAGCTACCGCGTGCACTATGGGATGGCGGGCTGGTACCATTGCTCACCCTCGTAGGCCACGCGGTTAGGCCTGCTAACCGCGCATCATTTTTCTTTACTGGAGGAAATCTAAAGCAACAGGGGGCGATCTATGCGATCTATTCCCTCAGTCCGCCAGGTCGCCCAGCCGGCATCAGCCCTAAACCAACACCATCGCTAGCTCGGCGGACTCACTCTCCGGCTCGCCAGAAGATGGATCCCATCTCCCATTTAGAGGGCAGGCCTCCAGTTTAAAGGCCGCCTCCTCTGCTGCCTGATCCAGGGGTGGCCTCCAGTTCCCAAGCCGCCACCTCTGCTGCCTTAGTCAGCGGTGGCTCTAGTTCCCAGGCCGCCCCCTCTGCTGCCTCAGCCAGGGGCGACCACCAGTTCCCAAGCCGCCCCCTCTGCTACCTCAGCTAGGGGCGTCCTCCAGTTCCCAGGCCGCCCCCTCTACTGCCACAGTGAGGGGCATCCTCCAGTTCCCAGGCCGCCCCTCTCCTTCCTTAGCCAGGGGCGGCCTCCAGTTCCCAGGCCGACCCCTCTGCTGCCTCAACCAGGGGAGGCCTCCAGTTCCCAGGTCGCCCCTCTACTGCCTCAGCTAAGGGCGGCCTCCAGTTCTAAGGCCGTCCCCTCTGCTGCCTTAGCCAGGGGCGGCCTCCTATTCTCAGGCCGACCCTTCTACTGCCTCAGCCAGGGGCAGCCTCCAGTTCCCAGGCTGCCCCTCTACTGCCTCATACAGTAGCGGCCTACAATTCACAGGCCGCCCCCTCCGCCGCCTTAGCCAGGGGCGGCCTCCAGTTCCGAGGCTACCCCCTCTACTTCCTCAGCTAGCGGCGGCCTCCAGTTCCCAGGCCTCCCCCTCTGCTGTCTCAGCCAGGGGAGTACTCCAGTTCCCATGCGGCCCCCTCTACTGCCTCAGCTTATCATAACCCGCTCAGTCTGGCCATTGGTCTGTGGGTGGTAAGCTGTAGAATTCCTCAAATCTGTGCCCAAACCCTCTTGCAGCCTCCTCCAGAAGCGAGATGTAAAACGGGAGTCTCGATCCGAAATGATGCTAACTGGCACACCGTGTAGACGGATGACTTCATTCAGATACAGCTCTGCTATCTTTTTCATTGAATATTCAATCTTGTACGGCACGAAGTGAGCACACTTCGTCAGTCTGTCCACTATAAACCAAACAGAATCAAATACCCTTGGAGATCTCGGCAATCCCGTAATGAAGTCCATAGAAATACTTTCCCACTTCCAAGTAGGGATCTCCAACGGAGTCAACTTGCCACCAGGCCTTCCATGATCGGCCTTCACACGCTTGCAAGTGTGGCACTCGGAAACAAATCAGGTTATATCTCCCTTCATCCCATACCACCATGCAATATGCTTCAATTCATGATACATCTTTGTAGATCCTGGATGGTAGGCAACACTGGATCCATGAGCCTCTCTGCAAATCATACCCGTGATGTCTCCAACAGCTGGGATGCAAAACCTATCGCGGTACTTCAAAGTACCCGCATCATCGATAGAAAAATCCGGCAACTCCCCTCTCTCAGTCCTGAGGTATAAGTACATAAGATCCGGATCATCCTTCTAGTGCAACCTATTCAGTGCAATCCAAGATGGCTCTGCCACTGCCAAACTGCTAAGCATGTCACAGCGTCCCACGGAAATATCCATCAGGAGGAACTCTTCTACTAAACGATCGGCGGTGAGATTAAAGATCTTCCTTGTCTTCCGGCTCAGGGCGTCGACCACCACATTGGCCTTGCCCGGATGATACTGTATATCCCATCATAATCGGCCACATACTCTAACCAACGCCGCTGGCGCAAATTCAGCTCCTTCTGGGTGAAGTCATACTTTAGGCTTTTATGATTAGTGTAGATCTTGCACTGAGCACCATAAAGTAAATGTCTCCACAGCTTCAGGGCAAAGATCACTGCTGCGAACTCAAGATCATGCGTAGGGTAGTTGCTCTCATGAGTCTTCAATTGCCTCGACCCATACGCAATCACCTTCCCTTCTTGCATCAACACCACTACGAGCCCAACATGTGAGGCATCCACATATACATCATAGTCCTTGCCCTCCATAGGCAATGTCAAAACATGGGTAGAACACAGCCTGCTCTTCAGCTCCAGAAAAGCCTCCTCGCATTTCTTGCTCCAAATGAACGCCGCATTCTTCTACGTCAGCTTAGTCAAGGGGGCTGCCAAGGTAGAAAAGCCCTCCACGGATCTTCTATAATAGCCGGCCAACCGCAAGAAGCTCCTAATCTCCTTGGGTGTGCTCGGCCTACGCAAATCCATCACTGTAGAAATCTTTTTCGGGTCAACCGAAATGCCGTCCTTATTCACCACGTGGCCCAGAAATGAGACCTTAGGCAACCAAAATTCACATTTAGTCAACTTGGCGAATAACTGATGGTCTCTCAAAGCAGATAGAACCAATCACAGATGCTGCTCATGCTCCTCAGCACTGCGAGAGTAAATCAACACATCATCAATGAATACCACAATGAACTTGTCTAGAAAGTCCTTGAACACCCAGTTCATCATGTCCATGAATGATGATGGCGCATTGGTCAAACCAAATGACATAACCAGGAATTCAAAATGCCCATGCCTTGACGTGAAAGCAGTCCATGGAATGTCCGACTCACGGATCCTGAGCTGATGATAGCCTGAAGAAAGATCGATCTTGGAAAACACCGTGCTACCATGCAACTGATCAAATAAATCATCGATCCTCGGCAGAGGGTACCTGTTCTTAATGGTGACTTTATTCAACTCCCTATAATCAATGCACAGCCTCATCGACTCATCCTTCTTCTTCACAAATAGAACAGGAGCACCCCAAGACGACGAACTCGGCTTTATAAAACCTTTTGCCAACAGATCGTCCAACTGGACTCGCACCTCCTCCAACTCACGAGGGGCCATTTGATACGGCGCCTTAGCAATAGGACAGGTACCCGGTTCCAAATCAATCCCAAACTCAACATCCCGCTCGGGAGGAATACCAGTAAGTTCATCAGGAAAAACATCAGAGAAACCACGAACCACAAGAATCTCCTACAAGCGTGGTACACTAACAGAAGTCCCAACCACCGAGACTAAACAAGCAAAACAATCAGAATGAAAGAGCTTCTAAGCACATACCGCAGAAATGATAGGAGAATCCTGGCACGGTTCGGCATACACACTTCCAGGCTGACCGTTGTCCTTGATGAAGTCCAAGCACTTCCCTTTGCACTGAATAACCACATCATACCTAGACAACCAGTCCATGCCCAGAATAACATCAAAGACCTCTAGATCAATCATCTTCAAGTCAGCCTTCGCAAGAAAGTCCCCCAACAAAATAGGGCAATCCAAAATGCCCAAATCTGACAACACAGATTCGCTAGAAGGGAACTTGACGCGGAAGGTATCACGAACTTGATCTAGAACCAACTGAGTATAAAAGCTTTAGCCACAAACGAGTGGGTAGTGTCGGAGTCGAACAGAACACGCGCCCTGCGGTTCATCACCTTAAATTTTCCTATAGGAGTACATAAGCAACTAAGCCACTATCGAAACAAAACTATAACCATTCTAGCAAATAAAACTTTCAAGCTAGGAAAACAACTAACCTTAGATGACCTGAGTCGAAGTCTGAGCCTCCTCGGAAGAGATCACGTTCAGCTTTCCCTTGCCCTTGTCCACACGCTGAGGCAGAGGTAAAGCCTGAAGTGGAACTGCATGTAGAATATGCTAGACCTGAGGACACCTTGTCTTGATATGACCCTTCTTGCCACACTGATAGCAGACTCTATCCTTGGACCAGCACTGGGCAGCATCATGCCCGGGTCGCTTGCACAAAGAACAGGGAACATCCTTCCTAGGAGCACCTTAAATGGCATGAACTTTCTCCTTCTTCTGAGCTCCCGCCTTCTTGAAACATCTCTCAACTGGGTGGCCTGACCGACCACATAAGCTACACACCACCTTGCTCTTCTTTCCCAAAGCAGCATCGAGTACCTGGGGGTTCTTCTCTTCAGCAGACTTCCTCTTGTCCTTCCTCATTTGCTGGCCTCTGTTCTTTGCGGTCTCAATTGCCTCCACTTTCAGAGCAGCCTCCACAACCCCTGCATAAGTCACTGATCAACAAGTACTGCCTAACTGCTGAAACTCGCTCCTCAAGCCACCAAGAAACCGCTTGACTCGATCTGCTTCAACACTCACCAACCCAGGGGCAAACCGGCTCAACTTGCTGAACTCTATCACGTACTCACTGACCGTGAGTTGTCTCTGCTTCAGGTGAAGGAAGTCGTTCATAAGTCGGTCACGCTCGACCGAAGGCAGGAACTTCCTCAACAGCATCTCCTTGAATAATCCCCAAGTGCAACCAGCCACCAAGCACTCCTTTTCCCTAAGCCACCAGCTCTTAGCCAAAACCTTTAGCTAATAGGTGGCAATCATAACTCTCTGATCATCTGCAACACCGGAGTACGAGAACATCTCCTCCATGGAGATCATCCAATCATCTATGACCATGAAATCTGCCTTCCCATCATATGTAGGAGGGCTAAGTCTCTAAAATTGAGAAATGAAGGCCATCTCTGCTGCCACCACCATTGGAGGTCTCAGGGGAGCAGGAGGGGGAGGGGCAGCTGACCCCCTTCAGGGTCTTGCACCCCCTGAGTCTCTCCTGCCACAAATGCCGCCAGAGAATGGATCTGGACCTGCATCTCCACCAACTGCCTGGTCAAGGAATCGTTGCTCAAACGTAAGCTCTCGATCACCACATCAATCTGCGCTCCAGAAGTCTCACCCTCAGATAGGGGGGTCGACCTGGTCGAAGGACGCCTTGCCATCCTATGGTCATATCAACATTCGTCAAATCCTGGTACAATAGTTGGAACTAACTACAAGTACCGACAATACATACATAAATATGATCTTAAATGCTAAACTTACTCTGGGAGTTTATTTGAACAAAAATGATGGTATGCCTAACCTAGGATGGTTAACCACCATCATCTAACTCTTGTGCCTAGATCGGGAATGCATGAACTTATATTATTTTTCTGATTTAAAAACATTTGTGTACATATGTCATCCTGCAAATCTTTAGCTTGGCACGTTGTGCCTATGCAATGTTATGTTATTCATGATTGTGCTATGCATTCTAAAAAAGACCTAATGCATGTCATGAGCAGCGTACGCATGAAAATGTTATGCATCCCATACTACATAACATTCTCATGCAACAAAAAAGAAACGTGCTAGTCGCATTCATGTGGTGAGGTTATGCATCCCATACTACATAACCCTCACATGTTTCCCCTATGGTGGATTTATATACAGACACATATTATGCATCGCATACTACATAATATGCCCCGTATACTTCATGTTATGATATGAGTGTAGTGTTCGTGCTTCAGCCAAGATGTGTTGATGACATATCAGTGTCTGTATGATATGATGTTAAACATCTAACACCTATAAGGAAAGGTTGCCCGACAAATTGTCAAGCAACCTCCCTCTAATACCAACTGTCACAACCCGCATTTTTCTCCAAATTCAAGAAGTATCAGAGTATGAGAAAAACACGCGTCGTGATGCCACGTCGAGCAGGGGATAACTGTCGACGCTCAGGCGAAGACCATCTAACTAGACTATGAAAATTTCTTTAGTTTAATGATTAGAAAATCATATATAATTTTAAGGGTCGTATCCCTCGGCTCGGTGGATCATCTATTCCACGGTTTAAAACTATACTCATACGCAGCGGAAAATACTTTATTTATTTTTTTGACATCCTATGAGAGTGCATAAGTGACCCCCGAGATCAACTTATACTATGCAAGACTCTAGATTTATTTTATATTATAAGTACGAAAATGGTCTTTTTACGTTACTTGGAAAGTAGTGTATGAGTTTTATAAAACATGTTGATCATGAGATATACTTATAGTAGTGTTTTTTAGATTTAAAAATAACTACCAACCTAGCATAAAACTTCCCAAGAGCAAGTAGACTATCTCTAGAAAGGTAGCAGTAAAAGAAACATATGTAGTATCATAAGGTAAAACTACCAGTGGGCGCCAACAAACTGACACGAACCCACTGGCAAGCATGTATGTCTGTAAGGAAAACATAAAAACTACCTCACACCAGCAAGATAAAGATCCCTACAACTCAACAGATCACCAGCAACACCACAACAAATCTAGCCGTCTACTCGGCTACTAGTTAGAACCTGAGGCATTCAGAAAAAAAGAACACCTCAGCAAGTAATTCAAGAAAATCTGAATTAGCGCATTAAATTAAAATGGAACAAGGAGGGTAAGTAAACATGACAGGGAAAACAAATGCAGCCCAAAGAAGCAAAAATACACCAAGTACCAAGCAACAACACCAAGCCCTGCTCAAATCCTGCAGAGGCTACAAGGCAAAAGACAAGAAAAACTTGCCACTATATGTTGCATTTAACTAGGAAGAAACACCTAACAATCCTAATTTGTGAATTAATGGCAGTAGTAAACAACATGGACCTGAGTTGGTGACCAAAAACAGTCCCCCAAACAAGACAGTTCCTACTAAAATAAAATGTCACTGTGTCGTCACAAAACCACCACAAAACCCAGC
Organism: Platanthera guangdongensis; assembly: GCA_039583875.1. NCBI lineage: Eukaryota > Viridiplantae > Streptophyta > Magnoliopsida > Asparagales > Orchidaceae > Platanthera > Platanthera guangdongensis. The sequence goes on from CM077158.1 coordinate 149,885,626, forward strand.
CCGTACCTGGGATAAAAAGGGTGGTGGCCACAGCAAATGCACAGCCCATACCTGGTACTAAAAAGTGGCGGCCACGGCTCGCACACAAAACATCCCGCTCCTTTAGAGCGTCAAAACACCATTACCTGCCATAACCCACGATTCAACCCTCAAAACAAAGGAAGAACGAAAGGCCGACAAGACATTTCCCCTAGGAGGTAATCACTTGGGAAGAAAGAATCAGAAACGTAATAAATCCCATCTTACAGGAATCGTCAAACTCCATCGAAAGGAAATCGTCGAAATGCGTTCGACGATTTGGCTTTCGTCGAACGCAGGCACAGGAAAAATCGCCGAACGGCATTCGATGATTTTTCGTTCGTCGATCACAGGTCACGGGACAAATCTTTGAACACCGTTCGACGATTTTCCATTCACCGAACAAAGGTCACGGGAAAAATCATCGAACGTCGTTTGACGATTTTCCGATAAACGCAGGACAAAGGAAATTGTCGAATTCCATTCGACGACTTTGCGTTAAACGCGGGCCACAGAAAATCGTCGAACTCAGTTCGACGTTCCTCGTCGAACTCACCTCGACGATCCTCGCCAAACTCAGGCAAACAGAGATCGTCGACCTGAGTTCGACGACGATCGTCGAACTGAGATCAACGATCTCTGTTTGCCTGAGTTTGGCGAGGATCGTCGAGCTGAGTTCGACGAGGAACGTCGAACTGAGTTCGACGATTTTCTGTGGCCCGCGTTTAACGCAAAGTCATCGAATGGAATTTGACAATTTCCATTGGCCTGCGTTTATCGGAAAATCGTCGAATAGCGTTCGACGATTTTTCCTGTGACCTATGTTCGGCGAATGGAAAATCGTCGAACGGTGTTCGACAATTTGTCCCATGACCTGTGATCGACGAATAGAAAATCGTCGAACGGCGTTCGACGATTTGTCCCGTGACATGTGATCGACGAACGAAAAATCGTCGAACGGCATTCGACAATTTTTCCCGTGCCTGCGAAAGACGAAAGCCAAATCGTCGAACGCATTTCGAAGATTTCCTTTGGATGGAGTTTGACGATTCCTGTAAGATGGGATTTATTCCTTTTCTGATTCTTTCTTCCCGAGTGATTACCTCCTAGGGGAAATGTCGTGTCGGCCATTCGTTCTTCCTTTGTTTTGAGGGCTGAATCGTGGGTTATGGCAGGTAGTGGTGTTTTGACGCTCTTAAGGAGCAGGATGTTTTGTGTGCGAGCTGTGGCCGCCACATTTTAGTCCCAGGTACGGGCTGGGTATTTGCTGTGGCCACCACCCTTTTTATCCAAGGTACGAGCTGGGTTTTGTGGTGGTTTTGTGACGACACAGTGAACGTTTATTTTAGTAGGAACTGTCTTGTTTGGGGGACTGTTTTTGGTCACCAACTCAGGTCCATGTTGTTTACTACTGCCATTAATTCACAAATTAGGATTGTTAGGTGTTTCTTCTTGGTTAAATGCAAGATATAGTGGCAAGTTTTTCTTATCTTTTGCCTTGTTGCCTCTGCAGGATTTGAGCGGGGCTTGGTGTTGTTGCTTGGTACTTGGTGTACTTTTGCTTCTTTGGGCAGTGTTTGTTTTCACTGTCATGTTTACTTACCCTCTTTGTTCCATTTTAATTTAATGTCCTAATTCAGATTTTCCTGATTTACTTGTTGAGTTGTTCTTTTCTTTTCTGAATGCCTCAGGTTTTGACTAGTAGCCGAGTAGACGGCAAGACTTGCTTTGGTGTTGCTGGTGATCCCTAGAGTTGTAGGGATCTTTCTCTTGCTGTTGTAAGGTAGTTTTTTTGTTTTCCTTACAAACATACATGCTTGCCAGTGGTTTCGTGTCAGTTTGTTCGAGCACACTGGTAGTTTTACCTTATGATACTAGAAATGTTTCTTTTACTGCTACCTTTCTAGAGGTAGTCTACTTGCTCTTGGGAAGTTTTATGCTAGGTTGCTAGTTATTTTTAAACCTAAAAACACTACAATAAGTATATCTCATGATCAGCATGTTTTATAAAACTCATACACTACTTTCCAAGTAACGTAAAAAGAACATTTTCCTACTTATAATATAAAATAAATCTAGAGTCTCGCATAGTATAAGTTGACCTCGGGGGTCACTTATGAACTCTCATAGGATGTCAAAAAAATAAATAAAGTATTTTTCGCTGCGTATAAGTATAGTTTTAAACCGTGAACTAGATGATCCACCGAGCCGAGGGATACGACCCTTAAAATTATATCTGATTTTCTAATCATTAAACTTAAGAAATTTTTGTAGTCTAGTAAGAAGGTGTTCGCCTGAGCGTCGACAGTTATCCCCTGCGCGACGTGGCATCACGACGCGTGTTTTTCTCATACTCTGATACTTCTTGAATTTGGAGAAAAATGCGGGTTGTGACACAGCTAGGGGCAGCCTCCAGTTCATTGGCCGCCCCCTCTGCTGCCTAGTGTGATTACATAAGTTGGAAAATTTAAGCTTTGGTGAAAATGAAGTGATAAGTGGAGCTAACAATTGAAAATAGGAAAAAGGCTCAAAACCGGCTAATTAGGGTTTCCTTTTAGGTTGGCAAGATGGTTTAAGCGAAAATAAAAAACGGCCTAAATCATTTTCATGTTTTTAAAAATTATCTAAAACATAGTTTTGAAAAATTTCAAAAAGCTAGCCTAGATAATCAAAGAAGACTAATGAAATTATCTTGAAAATAGAAGTAATATGCGCCTTGGATCGTTCACATCTACTACGCTAATCAAAAGTTGACATTACAAAAAAATTCCAAAAACAAAAAGGAAAATAGTGGATGAAATATTTTTGATAAAGTATTGAAAATAAAAAATGAAAACCATAATAAAAATATAAGTTTTAGAAAAACATTTCACGTTAACTTGCTACCGCGAATTAGAAACACCGCAAGGCCAACATTTTACTTATGAAACATAACTAAAAAAGAATGATTAGAAAGATTATAATTAGATAAGTTATTTATATGGAACTTTGAGAAAAACAAAACAAAAGCAGGGGATCCTAAAAAAAACAAAAATTCATTTAAACTATTAAAACAAATAGTATATAAATATAATTTTTTGTTATTTTGAAATATTTTCTTTTTGTATTTTTGAGATATTCTCTTTTTTTAGATTTTGATTTTTAAAGGAAACAAAAATAATGACAAGAGAAGGAGAAAATCCTCCCCAAAGCATAAAGTAGACATGGTCCTCAATGGAGAAAGAAGGGGGTATGAGAGAGAGAAAAAAATTAAACATAAATAAAAGTACAGAATTGAAAAACAGGTACTTCCCCGGATTTATGCGCCGCGAATGTTGATTGATGCCGCTCTCCCATGCTAGCGTTCTGATCATCATGAATTGTCGTTTTTGGACTTCGTGATGGATTCAGCAGCATTTGAGCAGGCGATCGTAGAAGTTTCAACTTGTCGGTGCCATCCAGGGCAAAAAGTGCAAAATAAAGAAAACAAAAAAATAACTTGAGTTGCCTCCCAAGTGCGCCCTTTGTTTGAAAATGTCATTTGAGCTCGACACAACAGAATAATATTGTGCAAAAATAATTTGTCCAAAATAAAACATAAAGTTTTTAACAAAAATAAAAAGTCTTATGTTAGTTTAAAGTTCATGCAGAATAAAATTAATACAGTTTGGACTGACATCCACATAGAGATAAAGTTTAAGACGCTGACCATTCACTTTGAACTCACCCTTATCACGATGTGAAATTAAAATAGTGTCATACGAAAAGACTTCTTTAACAGTAAACGGCCCAGACCATCGCGATTTTAACTTCCTCACCCGTTTTGAAGGTTATATAAAAGAACTTCGTCACCCGTTTTGAAGGTTTTTGGGTGCCTTAATAAAATTTATTATTTTCATATGCGTAAGAGCGCCACTCGTCGAGCTCATTAAGTTGAAATTTTCTAAGGTCTCCGACATAGTGTGGATCGAAATTTAAAAACCTTAAGGCCCAAAAAGTGCGGTGTTCTAATTCTACGGGTAAATGGTATGATTTTCCATAGACCAACCGATATTGCATACAACTGATGGTGGTTTTATATGCTGCACGGTAGACCCATAGAGCATCATCTATCTTGGTTGACAAGTCTTTTCTAAAATTCTTTAAAGTTCTTTGTTCACTACTTCGACCTGTCCGTTAGTTTGGGGGTGGTAGGCAGTTGAAAGCTTATGTGTAACGCCATATTTAATAAGAATTTTTGAAAACTGCATGTTACAAAAAAGTGAACCCCTATCGCTAACGATGGCTCGTGGTCTACCAAATATAGAAAATAATTTTTTCAAAAACGTAATTACGTCTCGGGCGTCGTTAGTAGGAAGTGCTTGGGCTTCAGCCCATCATGAAACATAATCAACATTAACTAAAATATATTTATTCTCGAAGTTAGAAGGAAGGGGGCCAACAAAATTAATTCCCCATAGGTCGAAAATTTTGCACTCAACGAAATAATTTTGCGGCATTGTTAACCCCTCAGTCCGCAACATACTCAAGATTCCAAAGCCCCCTTTCAGCAGGCGCAGACGCAAGTTGTCAGTCCGCCCAGTCCCGCAATAGCCCAGTCAGGCGCCATGGGACTCCAGCAGCGGACGCAAGGACCAGTCCGCTCAGTCCGTCGGCGCTTTGGGCAACAGGTTCTCCAGCGGCGGACACAGTATCTCGTCCGCCCAGGCCGCCGCCCTCCAGTGGGCGCGCCCAGCAGCAGTGGAAGCTCCAGCTCGCGAGCCCAGTCCGCCACTTCTGTGCGGACTGGCGTGTTCTTTCTTTTTGCTTCCCCTCACCGCTGCCCGGTTCTCCTGTACCCCGGGCAGCCGTTTATTTTAGCCCTGCCCGTTTGGGCAGGCCCCCTATCCTATAAATAGGGGGGAGGTGGTGCACTCAAGGCACGCTAACTCGGACCCAGGAGCCTACTTGTTACAGGCTGCGGACTCGAATCTTGTGCCTTGCGGACTCCCCTTTGCTCTGTTTCCCTCAGTCTTTTCCTTTCACTTGTAACTAGATCCTTCTTCAATCAAGGGAAAGCCCGTCGCAAGAGAGGCATTCAGGCCGCGACGGGCGAAGTTTGTTGTTGCCGTGGTTCACGGCCCTGCTCTTCTTCCAGCTCTCATCCGCTTAGTAGATCGCTACTCGCAGTCTCCCTATTCCCCCTGTGATCGAACAAGTTAGCTGGTTGTGCTCGACCCCCCTTGTGTTTTCGTGCATCAACAGTTAACACGTGGCCTTCAGATCCAAGTAGAGTTTTGAAATCAGCGGACAAAAGATGTCAGACCGCAGAGCCCGCTCTTCAGATCGCTCTAGCTCTTCAGAAGACTCCCTTTGGGACGCAATAGAACAAGCTCGCCTTGAGGCCGAGCAGTCTCGCCGGCAGACCGACCAGCGTCTTGACACAATCAGCCAAGCTCTGCTTGCATTGGCCCAGCGGCTTGCTCCTCAGGCCGCAGCGGACCCAGCGAACACGCCAGTCCGCCGGACCCCAGCTCGCCGAACTCCGCTTCGGCAGTCGCCAGAAACTCCTCGGAACCCTGCTCAGACCGCAGCCCCTCTGCGCCCTCAAGAGGAAGAGTTTGCTTTCAGAGAGTTCTACAGAGAAGCTGCTAGGGGCACTCCTGCCCGCCAACTTCACTTTGCTGACCGCCAGTCCGCCAAGCCCGCGGACTCCTCGGCTCCAGTCCGCCCTTTCTATCCTGCAGGGTTTGACACCCCGTCTCCCTTTGTGGACCGAATTCGATGGGAGTCGGCCCCGAGCAACTTCAGGGAGCTGCGCATCCCGTTCTATACAGGAGCGACAGATCCCGTCTCTCACCTCCAGGCATTTGAGGGGGCAGTTGCTTTAAGACGCCTCTCAGATGTGATTAAGTGTAAGTTGCTGGTTACCACTCTCGAAGGGCAAGCGAGAGAATGGTTCTATGAGCTGCCTTCGGGCACTATCTCTTCTTTTGCCGAGCTTCGTAGCCAGTTACTGCTGAAGTTTGCTACCTCAAGGAAGAGGAAGAATGGGCCAGCTGCCCTATTCGAGATCAAGCAGAGGGATAACGAATCGGTGGCACGATTCGTTGATCGCTTTCAAAGAGAAATTCAGGGGGTGAGGAATGTGAACCCCGACTATTACAAAGTTGCCTTGATCCACGGCCTCCGGGAAGGCCCTCTGAAGTTTAAAGCAACGACCAAGGCCCCCGAGACTTATCAGGAGTGGATCGCCATGGTCAACCGTTTCATAGAAGGGGAAAATGCCAATCCGACCTATGTTTCATCCCTGACAGCCAAGGCTGAAGGAAGGGATGCCTCCGCTTCTTCCTCTCGTGGCAGGCCCCCTCGTCCAGACTTCCAGCCTCCGTCTCAAAGAGGCAGGAACTTCCACAACAAAAAACCTTTCCAAGGCCATCAACAGTTTCACGTGCAGAGACTGTCGTTGGCCACCACTCCCGCCATTCCTTTGCAAGCTCTTCCCATCCTCCAGCAGGCAGCCTTTCCTCCCCCGTGCCAATTTGATGAGAGTCCCATGGAGGACCCTGCAGATCTGGACCTTGACGAAGTCATCCAGATCCTGCAAAGGAGATCAGAAGAAAGGAGGCAAGAGCCTCAGAAGCTGTGGAAGCCGAGGAATAACTCGCAGTACTGCCAGTTCCACAAGGAAAAGGGTCATTTGACTGAGGAATGCAAGGCCCTTCGTGCGCTGATTGATAAGTTGCTTGCCGAGGGCAAGATTGACCTGACCAAGAAGGATTCTCCTTCCTCGTCGAAGCCATCCACCTCGAAGGGCAAAGAGGTAGCTGAGGCTTACCAGGAGTGTGTAGATGTGGAGGACGAAGGCCGTCTGGGGCCGATCAACGTCCCAGTGGAATGCTTTGATGCAGACGATGAAGGAATTTTGGGGCGCCTCTTCTTCATCCATGGTGGAGCAGGGACCGAGTCCACTCGGAAATCTTCAATTTCAAGGGTCACCCAGGCAGAGGTGGCCTCTTCTTCCGTTACTCCTCCAAGGGAAGTCGTCACCTTTGGTCCGAAAGATCTGCCTCAAACAACCAATCCATTTGACGATGCTGTTGTGATCAAGGCTGTGCTTGGAGACTTCACGGTGGATAGGATTCTGGTTGACACAGGAAGCTCGGTCAACCTCCTCTTTAAGTCTACTTTTGAGGCCCTGAGGACCGGAAAGCCTCTGCTTTCCACTGAGGAGCCGCTCTATGGATTCTCAGGAGAGAGGAAAGAGGTGGAGGGTAGCGTCACCTTGCCAGTGAAGCTTGGAGGGGCAACGAAGCAGATACAGTTCATAGTGGTCGACGCCCCCAGCAGCTACCATGCCATCTTCGGCATGCCCCTGCTGAACAAGTACCAAGTAGTGATTTCCACTTATCACCTCGCCATCAAGTTCTTTGCCGATGGGAGGATGTGCCGGGTCAGGAGCGACCCAAGGAGAGCAAGGGAGTGCTACGTCCGCACTGTCAACATGGTTGAAGCTTCCCTTGCTCCAGCAGAAGCTGCAGAAGCCTCTTCCAGTTCGAAAGTTACTGCTGATGAAGGTGCTCACCTGGAACCTGCCCAGGTGACGCAAGGAGTCCCCATTGCTGAAGGGGAGGAGAGGAAACTCTCCATCAACTCGGAGCTACCTGAAGATCAAAAGGCTGAGTTGATTTCTTGCCTGCTAAAGAACCAAGATGTCTTTGCCTGGTCAGCAGAAGACATGCCGGGGGTGGATCCTGATGTAGCTTGCCACCATCTGAATGTTGATCCCAGCTGCAAGCCCATCCAACAGAAGAAGAGGGACGTGGCAACAAAGCTTGCAGAACCAATAAGGGAGGAGGTTGCGAAACTCCTCAAGGCGAATTTTATTAAAGAAGTGCAATATCCCACCTGGATTTCAAATGTTGTAATGGTTAAAAAACCAGGGGGAAAGTGGCGAATGTGTGTAGACTTTACAAAACTTAATAAATCATGTCCTAAAGATTGCTACCCCCTGCCTCGGATAGATTCTTTAGTTGATTCCGCCGTAGGATACTCTTACATGAGTTTTTTAGATGCGTTTTCTGGTTATCACCAGATAAGAATGCATAAGCCCGACGTTCCTCACACGTCGTTCATAACTAACGATGGATGTTATTGCTATCTTGTCATGCCCTTTGGGCTTAAGAATGCTGGCGCGACCTATCAACGGATGATGGACCGTGTGTTTAACCATCAAAAAGGAAGAAACCGAGAAGTGTATGTAGACGATCTCTTGATTAAGAGTAAATCGTTTACGCTGCACTTGCTAGATCTAGCAGAGACATTCGCTACTCTGCGTAGATACAAGATGAAGCTCAATCCTTTGAAGTGTACTTTTGGAGCGAGTAAGGGGAAGTTTCTTGGTCATCTCCTTACTCCGGAGGGACTTGCCCCCAATCCTGACAAGGTAAAAGCAATTCTTGAAATGCCTACCCCTCGTTCACCGAAGGAAGTTCAGCAGTTAGGGGGAAGGCTAGCAGGTCTTGCAAGATTTCTTTCTCGAGTTGGAGATAGGAGTGCCCCCTTCTTTAAAACTCTCCGCGGTGCATCCAAGTTTGAGTGGACAGAAGAGTGCTCCCAGGCTTTTGAACAGTTAAAGATGCAGCTTACCTCATCGCCTCTACTTCAGAGCCCCCGGCCAGGAGAGGTTCTTTTCTTATATCTAGGGGTTGGCCCTGAGGCCGTCAGCTCCGTTCTTCTTCGGGAAGAAGGCAGAAAGCAATTCCCGATCTACTATGTCAGCCATATTCTGAAGAGTGCTGAGACGCGGTATCCGATCCTGGAGAAGGTAGCCTTGGCACTGGTCATGTCAGCTCGCAGGCTTCGCCCATACTTCCAAGCACATTCAATTCAAGTCATCACCGATCAACCTTTGAAGGGTGTGTTGGAAAAGCCCGAGCATTCCGGCAGACTAGCTAAGTGGGCAATAGAGCTAAGCGAATTTGAAATTTCTTATATGCCCAAGACAGCCATCAAAGCTCAAGTCCTAGCAGATTTTCTGATTGACATGCCAGAGTCTAGTTCTGATCAGGCGGAAAGGTCACCTTTGGCTTGGACAATCTATGTTGATGGTGCCTCAGGCAGAAGTTCTTCTGGAGCAGGAGTGGTTCTCATCAATCCAAACGGAGTCAAATTGGAGCAGGCCATCAAGTTTTACTTTCCAGTAACCAACAATCAGGCCGAATATGAATCTCTGCTAGCAGGCTTGAGGCTCGCAAGGGAATTAGGGATCGATCATGTTCACATCAAAACCGATTCTCTGGTAATGGCATCGCAAGTCCTCGGCAACTTCGAAGCAAGGGAGCCAGTCTTGAAAAAATATCTAGCTCTTGTGAAAATAGAAGTCGGCAGGTTCAAAAGCTTCACCATCGAACATATCCCCAGAACAGAGAACGAGGAGGCCGATTTTCTCTCTAAGCATGGGATGCCTTCAGGAGGCACAACTTCCGAGCTCTTCCGCCCGACAGTGGTGGAAGGAGATTTGATGCAGGTAGATCAGCGTGCCTCTTGGATGGACCCATTCGTCCTATATCTGTCAATAGGAAATTATCATCATACAGTTAGAGACAAGAAAAAGTTCAGAATAAAAGCAGCTCACTACTTTCTAGTGGCGGGAATCCTTTATAGAAAGACATTCCTCTCAACCATGGCCCGATGTGTTTCAGAAGAAGAAGCTCACACCATTTTGCAAGAAGTTCATTCAGGAGAGTGTGGAAGTCACTCTGTAGCAAGAACTCTTGAAAGACGAGTCCTGCGGCAAGGGTATTTCTGGCCCACAATGAAGAAAGACTCAGAGATCTGCGCAAGAAGATGTGTTCAATGCCAGAAGTTTGCTCCGCTTCAGCACCAAGTAGCTCAGTCCCTCAGGTCGATTGCAACTCCTTGGCCCTTTGCGGTTTGGGGAATGGATCTCATTGGTCCTTTTCCCTTGGCAAGCGGGCAACGGCGTTTTATCATCGTAATGATCGACTACTTCAGCAAGTGGATCGAAGCCAAGGCATTGGCTAAGACAACGACTCAGATCGTCAAGAACTTCGTTTGGGGAGAAATTGTATGCCGGCACGGGATACCAATGGCAATAATCACTGACAATGGGCCACAGTTCAACAACTCAGAGATGATAGATTTTTGCAGGCAGATCGGAACAGAGCTGCGTTTTGCATCAGTTCATCATCCCAGAAGCAATGGCCAGGTGGAAGCTGCCAACAAGCAGATCCTCAACTTGCTCAAGAAGAAAGTGCAGAATCTCAAGGGCAGTTGGGCTGATCAGCTTCCATCAGTCCTCTGGTCCCTCAGGACAATGCCATCATCCGCAACCGGGGAGACTCCTTTCAAACTCTCTCATGGCTCAGAGGCACTCATCCCGATTGAGTTTGAAGTCCCGTCACCCAGAGTGCTGCTTGCAAGAGAAGGTGTCGATGATTGGGCTGAGTTGAATAATGAGGAGATGAGGTTCAGCTTGGAACACATCGAGGAGGTCAGAGATCAAGCAGCCATAAGGCAGGAAGAGGTCAAAAGGAGGATGGCCTGTTACTTCGATCAGAATGTAAGGATCAAACACTTCCAAGTGGGAGATCTAGTTCTAAAGAAGGTTGATGCTGCTGCAAGAGCTGGTTCAGTTGGAAAGCTTAATCCGAATTGGGCCGGCCCTTTTGTCGTCAAGGAAGCGTTAAAAAGCGGCGCTTACCGCTTGCAGACTCATGAAGGAGAGGATATACCGCACACCTGGAATGGAGATGATCTCAAGCGGTTCTATTCTTAAAACCTCCTTTTTCTACTTTGTATATCCTCTTCAAGAACTATTATGAATAGAAACTGCTTGCTAACACTTCTTCGAGTGTTTTTGTTGTAATCATAACAGATAAAGTGCTAAGAGAGATTTCAAAAACGGTTCTACACTCAAACTCTCTTTCTTCTTCCTTATGTTTGCTTTGCGAATATGTTTTATAATCCATACTGACACCTTTTTCTAGTGTTTTCTCTCTCTCCCAAAGACCTATAACGGTTCCCTGATACCAGGAGACATCGCCGAGTTCAGCTAGACCTCCCCTAGAGCCGTTGTCATTAGCGTAACACCACGAAGACCACTTTTTGCGAGGAGATTTCGCACCGTGTAGTGGGAGCTTGCAGGCTCTAGCGCGGTTGGATTCTGGACTTCGGATCCCGGCAGGTACCTGACCCCACCTTTGCATTATGGAGGGCGAGGTGGGTGTAAAGCTCTACCATGCCGCTTTAGGGATATTGTTACAACTTCGATGATCACATGAGGAAAGTATGCCGTTCCGGCTCACCTGCCCGCGGGTCATCTTAGCTTGTAACTCTCGAACACTCCATGGTACCCTCAAGCAGTGCCTGCAGGAGACCCACAGTTTAGACTGTACTCCAGGGAAGAGGGCAGGGAACCGTTCCGCCAAATGAGGGTCTTGCTTTTTGCAGGGAATATTATGCGGACTGGTTTTCTCTGTCCGCGCAGTCCGCCTATTTGGGTTGATCTTATAGCTTGTAGCCCGGTGAGGAAAGTATGCCGCCTCAGGCTCACCTGCCCACCTGGTCGCAAGCTATAGATCATTTCTATCTCTGGCGAACTGGTTTTCTCTGTCCGCGCAGTCCGCCTATTTGGGTTGATCTTATAGCTTGTAGCCCGGTGAGGAAAGTATGCCGCCTCAGGCTCACCTGCCCACCTGGTCGCAAGCTATAGATCATTTCTATCTTTGGCGGACTCGATTCGTTATCCGCATAGTTCGAAGCTTTCCTTGGGATTGCAAGCTGGTTATCTTTAGCGGATTGGTTTTCTGTATCCCCTCAGTCCGCAGGGTAGTTTATAGATCATATCTACAATGAGCGGATTGGTTGACTGTATCTGCTCAGTTCGCATAATGATTTTCATGTTATACAAGTTTGATTTATTATAAGCGGATTAGTTTTCTGTATCTACTCAGTTCGCAGAATGATTTTCATGTTATACAAGTTTGATTTATTATAAGCGGATTAGTTTTCTGTATCTGCTCAGTCCGCGGAATGGTTTTCGCATTATTTGTCAAGTTAACAATCAATGTGCTTTTATATTATGTGTGGTCTGGCTTGCGGACTACAACTATAACTCAAGTACCCCTGGCATTATCAGCTGGCTGTTCTCTGAGGCGGATACTGAATAAGTTGATGTCTAAATACTTTAATCAACAAGGTTCACTATAAATAATATATCATGCGGACTGCAAGTGAAACTCGACAGAGTCCGCCTGACAGTTTCTTGGTCCAAAGTGGAACAATAAATCTCTAATCAGCAAAGGCTCAGGTTTATCAAGCGTGTTGTGCGGACTGCTAAGTATCGGTGCGGTGAGCGTGGAATAATAAATCTCTAATCAGCAAAAAGAGCATTGCAGAAAGCACACATGCCAAAAAATATCCTTTCTATTTCATCAAAAAATTTACATCATTCAATATGTTCGGCGGACTGCAATCTTGCGTCCGCCACTTTTTACAAAAAACTACAAAATATGTACATATGCATTGATCAATCAGTCCGCTGTCTCTTCTCAGGAGGTGCAGGGCTGTCACCGATGATGTCGACATCTGGAGAATAGCCCCCCGAGCTGCTCCCGCTGCTACCTGATCCTGTACTAGTGGCGGACCCGCTATGCAAGCTCCCAGGAGCAGAGGAAGAGGCAGAGGTGTCGGACTCGGCGGACAGCTCCTCTCCTTGTCGGCTCGATGCAGCATCGTCCGCATTTTCCCTGACACCTTGCTCTTCGCCTTGCGAGCCTCCGTCTTCTTTCTCTTCTTCTTCTTTTTCTTCGTCGTCTTCATCCTCATCTTCGCCTTCCTCGATGACGTCCTTTCCTTTTCTAGCTCTCTCCATCGCTGCGACCTGAGGGGCCAGCTCCGGGAAGATCTCCAGAAAAGGGACGCCCTCCACTCCTTCCTTCATGAGGTCGTCGCGTTCAAGTCGCTCCACAGCAACCTCAACAGTCTCCATCACAAAAGGGAGCGTGGCGGCCTGGAATTTATTGTTCTCCAAGTCGTAGGCGACCTGCGAAAGACAAAATTACAAACATCAGACAGATCGCGGCGGATAAAAAAATCTAGACCGCGGCAAATGCAACTCACCGCCAGCTCCTCTCTTTGCCGAGCATTCCTTTCTCCCATCCGCGCGTTCCTTTCCTTCAGCACTTTGTTATCCTTCTGAAGCTGTTCATTCTGCCTCAACAGGTCTCTGGCCAGAGTGGCAACATAGTGATTTGTCACCGCGCTGTTCGCAGAGGCCTAAGAGGCCAGCAGAGGGAGGTCGGCGGCGGGCACTTTCTTGAGGTCGCTCAGATTGCGCTTTCCATACAGCGCGGAGATCGCGATATGCGCGTGGCGTGATATCCGCGGACTCTTCCACGAAGGAAGCGCGGTGGATAGGCGGACGTGTTTGTTTTTGCTGTGCCAATGGACCATGGGGTTCCCCCTGAGGTCCTTCTGGCTGATACCAAAGCCAGTCATTGAGAAACTTTCTGAGGAAGAGTAGTCCGCTGCGGGATCCCCTTCCTCCTTCCTCTTTCTGGCGACTGCTTCCTTCTTCTCCCTTTGTGTAGGAGTGAAGCCGCTGGGGGTCTGCGGCAAGTTAGCGGGCACCGCCAAGGTCGCTGCAAAAAGAGAACCAGAGTCAACAGCATGGTCGCGGCGGATACAAAAGCTGAGTCCGCTAAATTACTTACTGTCCTCAGGCATAACATCCGCCAAGCTCGCCAGCAGCGGAAGGTAGTATTCGATATCAAGCCTGGCGTTCGCCAAGAACTCGACGATCGCGGACTCCAGGTCGTCCAGCTGCACATTTTTGAAGACAGAGTCCGCGCGCACCTGCGGATACGTGTGCGCGAACCCAAGGTCGCCCTCAAAAATTAGGAACCTTGAGGTCCAGTTGTGGATCTTGTTTGGAAGACCCACTACCTTCATCCCCCTGCAGTAGAAGTAGATTACTCCCTTGTAGGGGCGACCTCCGGAGGCAGTTATGGAGCGGACGGAGAATATTTTGCGGAAGATGTTCATCGAGAAAGCAATCTTTTCAGATCGCAGGTAAGAGATGTAGCTACAGATCGCGGCAAGGGTATTCGGCGCGAGCTGGCCAGGGACCATCCCGTAGTGCTCGAAAATTGCTGCGAGCTCCCATAGGAGCGGGAACCTGAATCCGCTATCGAAATGATCAACGGGAATGGCGATCTGGGTCGCCGTCGAGAAATTCAACCTTTCCTGATGGGAGGGTAGGCGGACGAGTATGTTTGAGTCCGCCATCTTCTTTTCGACGAAGGCAGCCAAGTCAGCCTCCGTCAAAGTGCATTTTCTGTGATCGGCAGAGTGGAAGGCGACTGCAGCATCAGTGCGCGCGGACACCATGTTGCAGGCCGCAGGATTCCGTTTACTTCAGCAATTTCCTACATAAAGAAAGCAGAAGGCAGTATTTATAGATAAAGTTTCTGACAGCTTTTTGGCCAGTACGCGAAGGTCGCATATTCAATCCGCACAGTCCGCAAAGAATTAAAAAGCAGCCAAACAAATAACGCGGATACAAAGACCAATTAACATTCCAAGGGAAATTCAGGGACAAGTTGTGGCCGTCGCAGTTTCCTATCCGCCCAGGTCGCGTATTTTCCCACCTGCAGGGTAACAAGAAGCGGACACAGTGCTAGCCCGCACAGTCCGCCACAGATCATGCCAAGGATAAAGCTACGTAAAAATAGCGGATATATAATCTGAATCCGCACAGATCAAATAGAATTCAGTTCACAGCACAACATTGTTTGGAGCAATCATACAAACAATATACATTTAATCAGTCCGCGCCGGCTTTTCTGCTCTGTCCCTGCATAGATGAGCCGCCTGATCGCTTATCTGAAGAATTTCACTGTATACACGGCAGAGATGATGATGGATGACGTTTATAGTCCGGTGCATATGGGCGGCTTCCCGGTCAACTCGGCTGAGAGGCACCATTGGCTCCGCTGCCGGCCTCGGCTCCTCATCCGCAGCGCGTGGGATACCACCTGTCGGTGCGGCGATCTCCGAAGCCGCGCGATCTGACGCCCGCGGCCTCTGCTCAGCGACCTCAGCAGTCCGCTTCTCTTTTCCTTCACTGGCCGACGCCAAGTGCTTGCCTCTGTAGTATCGGACATCATCCGCGAGCCTTTTCTTTTCCCTTTCAGACCTCTCCAGCGCCCGCGAGATGCTGGCGATCTGGTCTTTGAGGGCCTTCTCGCATTCCGCGGACGCTTTCTCGCGCGCCGCGGACGCCCTCTCGTGCTCCGCCGCTTTCTCTAACTCTGCTTCGACACATTGCATTTCAGCTTCAAATTTCTTCTCTAACTCTTTTATCGTGCTCAGGCTGGGCGGCTCATCTTCCGCGGACTCCACGTGTGAGACCGCGTCGGCACCGGTGTTGGGTGTGACCACGATCTCGCCGCTCTCGATGGAGCCCGGCAGCGACTTTCTACCTGCAACAAATAAAGTCAACTTCGCATTCAAAGGCAGTTCGCGGCGGACTCAAAGAAAGGATAAAAGATCACTTTCAGATATAGCGGCAGCGAGTTTCCGACTATCGAAGATGATTGGCCGCCTTGCCCGCTCCGGGTCAAAGGCGCTTAACCGCTTTTTCCATTCGCGGTGAACCCTTGCTCTTCTTTCGGCAGCCGCACTTGTTGAGACCACGATATCGTCCGTCTTGGTGATAATTTTGATCGGTATTGACGTCCGCGACGGCGACCTGTAAAGCCACTTGCGCTGAAAGTATTTGGGCGCCGGCTGAAGTTTACCTGACCGCATCAGCTCCGCAGCAATCCGCAGATCCTCAGCGGCTTTGTCCGCCGCGGCCTGCTGCGAGGCTGCCCCGACATCTGCAACATGAGCAACGATTTGCTTCTTTTGCTCCTCTATCTTCTCCTTCAGCCTCTCCCTCTCCTCTTCCTCCGCAGCGGACAAGGAAGGGAGTTCGTCACTCTTATCTCAAGCAGTTTCCGCCTCGTTCTGCTGCAGCACAACCAGCAAGGAGTCCTGGATTAAGTCAAGTTGATCGACGTCTATGGAATCAAATATCTCATCCGTGGAAAGACTGACCGTTGAGAAGGAATTCTCTCCCTGGATTTGGGCCTCCGGAGTAACCAGATCGCCGTTTGGAACTTCTTTTTCGCGCGGCCTGTGTTGTAAGTCCGCCGCCCCAGTCCGCTTAGAGACGTTCTTCTCCTTCATTGCGCGAAGCTTCTTCTCAACCCGCTCGGCGACGGTCGCTCCGTCTCTCTTCCTCTTCTTCTTCTTGGCGGTCTTCTCAGCAGCATCCGCGGCGGACCCCCCTAAATCGGGCTGGTCAGCGCGGACAGGTTCAGGATTCACAGCAGACAATACCTTTTAGGGCACGTCGTTCTCTACCTCAGTCCGCCGGTCTTCTTCGTCCAAGTCAACGATTTGCACCGAGGCATTGGGAGAAGATATGTCAGTCTCCATGTGTTCGCCAGCAGTGTCCGCCGAGGTTGCGGTTTTCTGAGAAGGGGCTGAGTCCGACATGGTTGCCATCTTCTCACTCCTCAATGGTTCGGCGTCGACTACGGCATCCTTGCGAGCAGAAACATCGACGTGGCGGACTGCTTTCGCCGCAGGCTTCTGGCTCTGGGAACTCTCTCCTATGGAGCGGACAGGATCTTTTCCTGTCGACCTCTTCACAATCTTTTTGGTCTTCATAGGCGTTGTATGCTCCAGGTCGCCTTTTGCAGTAACGCTAGACAAGAAAGCTCCAAGTCCTGCCATGCCGGACTGGAAAGTTGAGACCGCAAGTGGTGAGTAGCGCCCCGTATCGATCGAGATTCTCAGCAGATCCATACCCTCCGGCGATATTTATAGCGTTGGCGGCGTTTTCGAGATTTGCGGACTCGGCGGTTAAGAAAACATTTTCGAAGTTTTCTGGAAACTTAAAAATGTGTGGGGATTATGTTAACCCCTCAGTCCGCCACATACTCAAGATTCCAAAGCCCCCTTTCAGCAGGCGCGGACGCAAGTTGTTAGTCCGCCCAGTCCGGCAATAGCCCAGTCAGGCGCCATGGTACTCCAGCAGCGGACGCAAGGACCAGTCCGCTCAGTCCGCCGGCGCTTTGGGCAACAGGTTCTCCAGCGGCGGACACAGTATCTCGTCCGCCTAGGCCGCCGCCCTCCAGTGGGCGCGCCCAGCAGCAGTGGAAGCTCCAGCTCGCGAGCCCAGTCCGCCACTTCTGTGCAGACTGGCGTGTTCTTTCTTTTTGCTTCCCGTCACCGCTGCCCGGTTCTCCTGTACCCCGGGCAGCCGGTTATTTTAGCCCTGCCCGTTTGGGCAGGCCCCCTATCCTATAAATAGGGGGGAGGTGGTGCACTCAAGGCACGCTGACTCGGACCCAGGAGCCTACTTGTTACAGGCTGCAAACTCGAATCTTGTGCCTTGCGGACTCCCCTTTGCTCTGTTTCTCTCAGTCTTTTCCTTTCACTTGTAACTAGATCCTTCTTCAATCAAGGGAAAGCCCGTCGCAAGAGAGGCATTCAGGCCGCGACGGGCGAAGTCTGTTGTTGCCGTGGTTCACGGCCCTGCTCTTCTTCCAGCTCTCATCCGCTTAGTAGATCGCTACTCGCAGTCTCCCTATTCCCCCTGTGATCGAACAAGTTAGCTGGTTGTGCTCGACCCCCCTTGTGTTTTCGTGCATCAACAGGCATTTCATTTTTATTGGAAATATTTCCCGACCGTTGGTAACTATCACACCTACTCACGAAGGCTTGAGCGTCTTTAAACAAGCTAGGCCAATAAAAACCCACGCAAAGCTCGTTGTGGGCGGTGTAAGTAGTTTTATATTGACCATGAGTCGGTCCTTCATGCAAATGTTTTAAAATATCAAATACTTCTTCAGAAGAGACACATCTCCTCATCACTTGGTCCGCACAGACTCGGAAAAGATGCGGGTCCTCCCAAAAATAGTTCTTCAACTCAGAAAAGAATTTCTTCTTTTGCTGAGAGGAGAACTCTTTCGGGAGCACACGAGGCACTAAATAGTTGGCAATGTGTGCAAACCAAGGAGAGGGGGATGTTTTAATTAAAAGAAGCTTCTCTTCGGGAAAGAAATCATTAAAAGTTTTTTCATCTAATTTTTCAATATAGGGATTATCTAATCCTGAGAGGTGGTTGACGGACAAATTCTCGGCACCTCGCTTATCACGGATTTCTAAGTCAAACTCCTGGAGGAGTAAGACCCAGCGAATAAGGCGCGGCTTGGAATCCGTCTTAGCAAGAAGATACTTAAGGGCCGAGTGGTCCGTAAAAATAATAATTTTGGAAAGCGTGATAAATGAACGGAATTTATCAAAAACAAAAATGACAGCTAGGAGCTCCTTCCCGGTTGTGGTATAATTCTCTTATGCAGATGTTAGTGTTTTACTTGCATAATAGATGGGGTGGAAGTTTTTAGCTATTCGTTGTCCTGGTACTGCTCCCACCGCGAAACTACTCGCATCGCAAATAATTTCAAAGGGAAGGTCCCACACCGAAGCTATCATAATAGTGGCATTAATTAACTTTTCTTTTATTAATTCAAAGGCAGAAAGACAAATATCATCAAAAATAAATGGGGCGACTTTTTCCAGAAGATGAGTAAGGGGTTTGGTGATTTTGGAGAAGTCTTTTATGAAGTGGCGGTAGAAGCCAGCATGTCCTAGGAAACTTCTTATTACTTTGACGTTCGTAGGCGGCGGTAGATTCTCAATAACTTCTATCTTAGCTATGCCAACTTCAATTCCTCTCGCAGAAATCTTGTCACCCAAAACTAACCCTTCCCTCTCCATAAAATGGAATTTTTTTCTCAATTTAGGGCAAGGATAGTTTCTTCGCATGTTTCTAAGACTTTTTCTAGGTTCTCTAAACAACTATCAAGGCATCGCCGAAGAAGGAGAAATCATCCATAAATACCTCCATAATTCTCTCTACATACTTCTCGAAGATAGCGACCATACATCGCTGGAATGTAGCTGGCGCATTGAATAATCCAAAAGGCATTCTTCGGTAAGCGAAGGTGCCCAAGGGACAAGTAAACGTAGTTTTCTCCCGGTCTTTGGGAGAGATGGGGATTTGAAAGTACCCCGAAAGACCATCGAGAAAACAGTGAAAGCTATTGCCTGATAATACACATTCGCGACCCCGTCACCATCCATGTCGGGATTATGTCGTTATTCTCATTACTAACTACAGTTATCCCACCATTGTTTGGCACTACCTGGATAGGGCTAACCCACATACTATCAGAGATAGGATAGCTAATTCCAGTGTCTAAGAGTTTCATAACCTCGCCCTTTACGACTTCTTTCATATTTGGATTTATACGACGCTGAGGTTGGATTGAATTACGTGAATTATCTTCCATTAGGATTTTGTGGGTGCAGAAAGATGGGCTTATGCCCTTAATATCAGCTATTTGCCAAGCAATAGCTCGGCGATGTTTACGTAACACAAGTAGGAGCTTATCATTTTCCACTTCGGTTAGGTAGGCCGAAACTATTACCGGTAGCTTGGAGTCTTTCTCTAAGAAGGTATACCTAAGATGTTCAGGTAGTTCTTTTAATTCCATGGTGGGGGGGTCTTCATATGAAGTTTTAGAATATCTTTATTTTTCTAAAACAGTGTCTTTGTAGACCCTTACTATATACGGAAAATTGGAAGGAGTGGATCTAATGACCTTGGCCGGTTCTTGCAGAGATTCATTTTGAAGAGTAGAGGAAGTACAAAAATCAGAAAATTTATTTTCACTTTCAGAAAAGTGGTAGGAAGATTCTTCAACTAAGGCATCTAAGAAAAAACATGGGTCGTCATTCGCTAGGGTATTCTTCATCGAAGGGGTGATAGAGAAAGTCACTTTATCATCGCCTACTCGTAGGAAGAGCTTGCCATTGCTTACGTCAATGATAGCTCGAGAGGTAGCAAGGAAGGGTCGGCCAAGGATCAAGGGGACCTCGACGTCTTCTTCGATGTCCAATATGACAAAATCCACCGGGAAGATGAATTTGTCGACTTTAACTAAGACATCCTCCACGATTCCTAACATTTATTTCACAGATCTATCAGCGATCTGGATACTCATGCGTGTCGGGTTGAGGCTACCAATTCGTAACTTCTTGAACAATGAGAGAGGCATCAGGTTGATACTCGCACCTAAGTCGTCCAATGCGTGCTTGACAAAAAGATTACCAAAGACACACGGAATAGAAAAACTACCTGGATCACTAATATTCTTTGGTAAACCGTTTTTCAAGACCGCAGAGCACTCGACATTTAGTGTGACATGCGACACATTTTCTAACTTATTTTTATTAGTTAGGAGATCCTTAAGGTACTTAGCGTACTTCGACATTTAGGAGATTGCTTCATGGAAGGGTAGATTTATGTGGATTTGTTTAAATATTTCTTGGAAGCAGGAGTATTGATCATCCTGACGCTGTTTACTAAGTTCAGAAGGGTATGGTGGAGTTGGAATATTTTTAAAGATGGGTGGTGGAGTGAGATTTTTTTATTTAATAGGGAGAGGTGTGATAACTTCTTCTTCAGTAGAGGGTGGAATGATAAAAAGTTTCTCGGCGGAGGGTTGATTTTTTAAAATGGGGGTGGAGCTTTGATTTTTTAAAACGGAGGCGGAGCTTTGATTTTTTAAAACGGAGGCGGAGCTTGCCTCGGGCTCTTCGCTAACCATACTGAAGACTTGCTTCCCACTCCAAAGAGTTATAGGTTTCGCTTGCTCTCTCGGGTTGGGCTCGGTGTTGGCAGGAAGAGAACCGGCGGGTCGCCCATAAATAATTTTTGCGAGTTGACCTACTTGATTTTCTAAACTTTTAACAGTCCCGGTTAGGGTTCTTATCGTAGCGTCATTAATGTTCATGTATTTTGAAAACATCTCCTCCAAAGTTGGAGGTTTTGGATAATTTTGAGGGGGTGGTGGTGGTGCAGAGAAATCATTTTGTGGTGGCGGGCGCATTGCGTTCGAGGGATTACTCCACAAAAAGTTCGGGTGGCTACGTAAAGTGGGATTATAATTATTCGGAAAAGCGAACCCGAAGCAGGAAAATTAGCAGCAAAAAATTTATGAAAATCATTTCTAGGCATATGATTAACAATATCTAATTGTTCGGGTGCAGGAGTTGCAGATTCCCATACCTGAGGGGTGGAGGCAGCAGTCATCTCCGTTATCTTTTTGCTTAAAATTTCCACTTGCAGAGCTAGCTGGGAGACGTTGTCCACTTCAAATATACCTGCAGGCTTGTTTGGGCGGGACCTAGGCACATTCCACTGGTATGTGTTCATGGCCATGTCCTCGAAAAGCTCAAGAGCTGCTTTCGGGGTTTTGTGGTTTAAGGTACCACCGGAAACTGCGTCTGTCATTTGCTTTGTGCTTTGATTTAGCCTGTTATAAAACGTCTTCACCTGTAACCATACGGTCAGCGCGTGATGTGGCATCATCTTAAGAGTTCTTTAAATCTTTCCCAGGTTTCATACAAGGTTTCAGAATCTATTTTTCCAAAGGCAGAAATATCGTTCCTATGTTTTGTGATTTTAGCTGGCGGAAAATACTTCGCCAGAAATTTTTCGGTTAGCTGATCCTAGGTGGTGATGTTATTTTTTTATAGTGTGTTCAGCCATTGTTCATCCTTAGTTCTAAGGGAGAAAGGGAAGATCCTTAGCCTAATAGCATTATTTGTAACACCATTGATTTTAAAGGTGTCACAAATCTCAAGAAAGCTTGCTATATCCGCGTTCCGATCTTCATCTTGAAGTCCGTCAAATTGCACATACTGCTGCACCATTTGAATAATGCTAGGATTAAGTTCAAATTTTTATTAGCTATAGTAGGGTGAACTATGCTTGATTATGTACCCTCTAGATTCGGTCGTGCATAATAAGACATAAGCCTATGCATAACTTCCTCTACGTAGGGTTCTTCCATTATTAAGGTAGAAAATGACTCGGAATCCTCAACCAGTATTTGGAGCGTAGGGCCTTGAAATCACGATCTTCTCCGAAGTGTATGCTCAATTTCGTGGTCCGAGTCCAAAATAACCGACGGATTCCCGCAGTTTATGCACTAGAAGAAGAGAAGATGAAGAAAAAGAAATAAAATAAACTAGAACAAGTGTTAATAAGTTTTTTTGAAATAGATTTTTTTCCTGTTTTAACGCCCGAACTTCCCAAGGGCTACCCGATTAAGGGTTCTCAAGGTACTAGACAAGATAGTGGCTTTTATAACCACATTGTCCTTTTCAAGAGATTTAGGTGGTGTAGAAAAATTGTGATGTGGGTTTCTATTAAGACCGGTAATATATATATTATTTTGAATTTTAGAGAAAGAGGGTGAGAAAGAGAAGTGATAAATGTAATAGGTTCAAGTTTTCAAATTATCTACAAAAGTTGCTCCCCGGCAACGGCGCCAAAAACATGGTGTCTACAAATCGCGAAGAGAAAAAAAACCGAACTAGCAATCCAACGAGGCAAGTATACCTGTCGAAAAGCAGCTAGGGGACACTGGTGTCGTATTAAAATCCAGGAACCATTGAGTAATCTTACTCACATGAAAACTATTACCTTATCGAAGAAATGTTTTAGGGTTTAAAAGAAATCTAAATTCGATTAAGAAGAGAAATGCTTGTGGTTAAAAAGAGAGCTACTAAAAGCAATTACAACGAGGGGTTAAGACGATGATAAAGAAGAGCACTCGATCAAGAATCACCTCGGCTAAAGTCGATTAAAAAAATGCGATAATAAACCTTAACTTAATAAGATAAAAGACCTTGACCTTGGAGGTTCTATAAGCATGAGCACGCTTCTCTCGAAGTCGTGCCCACATGAGTTTAGGAAGGTCCAACCGAACTCTCGTTCAAATCGGAGACCTAAAGCTCGCTTTACGCTGTGAACACCTCTATGGGATATCACTCCAATCTGGGAGATTTAACGTCTGCCTCTCTCGAGTGGTGCATGCAACTCTCTTTACTCTTGAGTGTTCATTTCAAACTACGTGCCACTCGACTATCTAAGAGTGAAAATAAAGATGGAAAATACACATCGATAATATATCTCCAAACATGATTAATCAAGAGTAAATAAAGGTCTAAACCCTAAAAAGAAAAAGTAGACTAGAGCATCATAACTTAATCAACTCGAACCTCAAATCATAAAGATCGATTACAAGGAGGATTAATTTCTCATGGTGAAGTGGAGGAAGAGAGATGAGTAGGAATGCATTAAAAAAACAAAGTAGAAACAAGTAAGAGTAAACAAACATTTTATTAATCGAAAAGTAGAGCTACAACTTGGAAAAAGAAGATTACAAGTGCAATGAAAATAAGAACTAGGCTATCACTATCATTAAGCTAGTAAGCAATTACCAGAGTTTTACAAAAGGAGTAAACTAAACTAGATTACAAAGCTTAAAATGAGGAGGAGGGAGAGGAGAATCATAAAAAGGAACAAGAAATCTACAAGTAAACAAAAGGGCAGCACCTCCTGTAACGCCCCGAAACTGAAAAGAGCGACTGGGGACGTTTTGGGCCAGATTTGGAATCTGGTAGTAGGCACACGGCCTGGGACACGGGCGTGTCCCAGGGCGTGTCAGGCTGGGTTCGACATTTTGGTCGAGAGGTCGACGATTTGGAGTCGACGATCGTCGAGCCAAGAACACGGCCTACGACACGGGCGTGTCGTAGGGCATGTCAAGCACGTGTCCACGATTTGCCCAGGGTGTCAACGAATTTCGCTCGACGATGTGTCGAGACATGGCACACGGCCTGCGATACGGGCGTGTCGTAGGCCGTGTCGACCCGTATCGACACTCGTCCCGGGGAGTCGACGAATTTTGATCAACGATGTGTCGAGAAAAGGCACACGGCCTAGGACACTGGCGTGTCCAAGGTTGTGTCGGATGTCGATAAGCTTCACTAGACGAAGTGTCGAGTGTCGAGATAGTGAACACGGCCTGAAGCCCAGGCGTGTTCGGGTAGACATGGGTTAGGATACGGGCGTGTCCAAGAACCCGTGTTGTTCTCGGGTTGTTTCGGGATAAATCGATGGGGACACACGGCCGACCATACAGCCGTGTCAGTTGGAACACGGGCTTGTCAGTTAGAACACAGGCGTGTCGGGTGCCTGTGTGTTGTTCCAGGCGCATTGATTTTGACGGCGAATGAGGGACACGGCCCTGTACATGGGCGTGTGCCAGGCCGTGTTCGGTCTAGATTGTATTTTCAAGCCTGAATCAAAGCCGTTCGTTTCTTTAATCTGAGATCCAACGGCTGGGGGTTTTTCCTGAGGGGATATACATGGGATTGGACCCTTGAAACCCTCATTTCTTTTGAGTGGTTATCTTTCTAAAGTATAGAGAGAGAGGAGAGCCAAAGGGGGAAGAAGAAGCTAGATCCAGCCATTGGAGGAGCTTCGAAGCTCCAAATCGCGAGCCGACTTCGGATCTACGGAGACAAAGAGAGTGCGGTGCTTTTCATCCGCTTACTTTTCCATGACACCAAAAAGGAATGCTAGGGTAACGATTCTCTTCATGAGCATGTTAAACTCTCCTTCTTTGCATAGGAAGCCCGCTCTCGCGAGTTTGCGGTGAGTTAGAGGCGTTCCTTCAGGTAGATATGTAAAGTCCCCACTGTGTAGATTCCGTAAACGAAAACGGACATAGGCATGATGTGTGAAGCCTATCTGGACATGTTGGTCTAGATCGGTGATGTTGCATTGCATAAATGCCGAAGAAGACTCCATACGAATGTTTGTTTTCGGGTTTTTCTACGTGGTAGATTGCAATAGGGAGCCTTGGGGATTAACTCAAATATGCAACCGAAAAACTGGGCAGATGCGTGTTCCTGCCAAACTTGTGGGCCTGGAGCCAATATGAACATAACTGGGTTATGTGTTGTGTGTAAATGATTTGGGACTCGGGAGAGGTTTGACCCGCGCATATGGTTTAAATTAACGTTGTAGTGTGAGCAACAGGTTAGGCGGAACAGTACCCGCTCTATGTTGTTCGGTTAAAGAGACCTAAAGTTAATGTGGCACTTACCGTTGGCATAGATTGAGGGTCATAGGCAGTGGCCAGAAAGACCAAATGCTCAAGAGAGATTGTCGTCCTGGGGACGGTGGTGAGTCGGCAGGCTTAGACTATGATCACCGAGAATGTGCCCTGAGAGCATGGTGCGTGTGGCCGTACGTGCCAACGCCTGTGTTGTGGTGTACTTATTTACTGCTTGGTTGTGCTAATATAATGCAGGGAAGTAGCATCGCTGCCCCGAGTTGGGGGCGAGATCGTTATAATTTGGTCAGCATTGCTCACTATTACTTTTGTTTACCACCGTGCGGTGGATTGTGCTTGCAGGTGCTGCGGGACCAAGCTGTCAAATAGCGGGCTAAAGCCCAAAGTGCGAAGCCAGCCCTCGAAGGCCTAATTAGAGTGCTTACTTGCTTTTTATCATGTATGACCGGCCTGCGTGCTGTGGTATGGAAAACATGTAATATGAAGTAAACCCTTTTTGTAAGGCCTTAAGGCCAGTATTGTACATGTACTACATTCCTATTTGGTGTTAGTGGACATTCATGCTTTTGAGCTGGGTTCTTTATTGCAACTTATTAAACTGCTTCCGCTAGAATGCTCTGTGTAGGACGTTATGATTGGTTGGATGGTTTCCATTGAGTAACTACCCGGTCTGTCTGTGGTATATGACGTCGGGCCCCGGCCGGACCTACTGCTATATGTCATCCGACGGATAGGGGGTGTTACAATTTGGTATCAGACTCCTGGTTTCGGTCCGGCTTAAAATGAATTCGTGGACGAATTCTTTTTAAGGGGTGGTGAGCACATGTTTGTGCGTCATCGTTATAACAATAAAAGAACCCATGAATGTCCACTTAGGAATGACAATACACGTGTTTGGGGAACCTGCGTGTTCCTATATTGCTGTTTGCAATTTTATTTGTCTCTTAACGGTGTTTTCTACCACTATAGGTGACCAGAAGCGGTGTTGGGCCGCCAGAATGTCCGATTTCTGAGGAGTATAGTGCAGCCGGTGAGGTGTTTGAGACCCCTCCTTCGTATGAAACTATAAGAAGGATCGTTGAAGCAGTGTTCGCTGTGGCGAGTGCACAATATGGAAGTAATGTACAACCCTGTGCCCCTGTTGTGGCTTCAACGCCGGGTGGCGTGATGGAGCAGATGACTTTTGGTATACCATCGGGGCAGCAGCTGAATATGCATTTAGTGCAGGGAGCGCACACAGTTGATGAATATTTACAAGTATTTATTATGCTAAGCCGCTACCCATGCTTTGAGTTGGATAATGAGCAAGTGACAGTCGAAAGATTTTATACTGGCCTACGCGCCGAGTTACGAGTTTTATTGCTTGGACCAAGGTTATTGGGATTCCGAGCCTTGGTGGAATCAGCTAGATCTTTGGAGGCAGATTTGAGGAAGACTCTCCCGATGCCAGCGACCATGGTATCGAATTATGCAAGCCCCATAGGAGCTGCATCCGGTAGAATGCTGGAGAAGGGGGCTACAACATCGACTAGAAAAGCTACTTCCACTTGTTATACTTGTGGAAAGAAAGGGCACTTTGCCCGAAGGTGTTGGAAAGGTGCTCAGAAGACTAAGAAAGTTATGTCAGGAGCAGTTGAGGACTTTAGTGCAAAGGAAACGGCATTCAAAATGCCGAACACCTCAAAGTCTGGTTATCGTAGGTGGTATAAGAAGGCTAGGACTTTGGGTCTTGTCCCTCCTTTCGGTGCTTCGGGGGCATATACAGGCCAAACACCGGGCGCATGTTATAACTGCGGGGAGTCGGGGCACTATGCCCGTGGGTGCCTAAAGACCGGAAGAATGCACGCCGCCGTGAGGACGGGTATGGTTTAAAGTTATAGCAGGTTAACCTTAAATACTTGTCGCCCTTGTATGTGTTAACTTAGAACTACTTATGCTAAGCTTTGTTCTGATTTTTGTTTATCCGTCGAAAGCACCGTTCGTGTAAACGAAGCCTCTCATTTCTTTATTTAGGAACTATATTGCGAGTCGAAGTACCTCCTTCGATGTGAAGAGACTTATTGGAT
The DNA here is from genome assembly GCA_039583875.1 of Platanthera guangdongensis. Taxonomy (NCBI): domain Eukaryota; kingdom Viridiplantae; phylum Streptophyta; class Magnoliopsida; order Asparagales; family Orchidaceae; genus Platanthera; species Platanthera guangdongensis. The sequence goes on from CM077158.1 coordinate 149,912,750, forward strand.
GCGTTATGATCCAATGGTGCTCATTGGATGCGGGTAGAATCTGTTGCGCTTAGCTGTGTTCAGGGAGCCAAGACTTTGACTTACAAGTGCGGTTACTACTGCTAGGGGAGCTCGACGTGACATTTGGCTTGGACTGACTCTCGGAGCAGCCAGCCTATATTGATTGCGGTGGCAAGGAAGTCAAGTGGGGAGTAAGTCATGAGACAACTTTTACGGACTTGAATGGGTCGAGCAAGTCATTGGTGTCTGCTCTTCAGGTGGTGAAGGCGGTTCATGCTGGTGCAGAACTGTTCGTTACGCTATTGGAGGTTGCAAAGCCAAAGCCTAAGTTGTATAGTATTTCAGTGGTATCGGAGTACCCTGATGTTTTCCCTAGAGATCTTCCTGGAGCCCCGCCTCAACGGGAGATAGGCTTTACGATTGAGCTAGTGCCAGGTGCAAAGCCTGTGTCACGATCTTCGTATCGACTAGCGCCTAAGGAAAATGGAGGAGCTGAAGGTGCAACTCCAAGAGTTGTTGAAGCAAGGGTACGTGCGTCCACGTTCTTCTCCTTGGAGCGCACCGACCCTATTTGTGAAGAAGAAAGACGGGAGCTTGAGACTTTGTATTGTATTTCGGGAGTGAAATAAGCTAACCGAAAAGAACAAGTACCCAATCGCAAGGCTCGGTGATCTTTTTGATCAGTTGGTCGGGTCTACGGTATACTCAAAGTTGGGTCTCAAGTCTGGGTACTATCAGCTGCGAATAAGGGAGAGTGAAATCCCAAAGACATCGTTCAATACGAGATACAGACATTATCAGTTTACGGTCATGCCGTTTGGGCAGACTAATGCGCCGTCAATTTTCATGGATTTGATGAACAGGAACTTTAGGGACTTCTTGGATCATTCTATGATCATCTTCATCGACGATATCTTGGTATACTCACAGGGTGAGGAAGATCACTTCAAGCATCTTCATTTGGTTTTGGAAACGCTAAGGAGGAATCAGTTGTATGCCAAGTTCTCGAAGTGCGAGTTTTGGTTATCCTCAGTGGCGTTCCTCGATCATATAGTGAGTGGAGAGGGTATTGCGGTGGATCCAGCGAAGATTGTTGCAATACGGGAGTGGCCTGAGCTTTCTACCGTAGCGGAAGTCCGAAGCTTTCTGGGGCTTGCCGGCTATTATAGGCGCTTCGTAGAGAACTTCTCGCGGATAGCGTTACCTCTCACTACTCTGACGAGGAAGGAGCAGAAGTTCGTTTGGACGTCGGAGTGCTCGCGAGCTTTTGAGAAGTTGAAATGTCGGTTGGCCACGGCGCCTGTGCTGAGTTCGCCAATTGGGACCGAAGGATATGAAATTTATAGCGACGCTTCGGGCAGTGGTTTGGGTTGCATGTTATTGCAACACGGAAGTGTGATAGCTTATGGCTCGAGACAGCTAAAGTTGCACGAGAGGAATTATCCGGTTCATGACTTGGAGTTAGCGGCCGTGATTTTTGCCTTGATGCTCTGGAGACATGATTTGTACGGTGTGAAGATTGATATCTACACCAATCTCAAGAGCCTGAAGTATTTGATTGATCAGAAAGATCTGAATATGCGGCAGCGTAGATGGAAGGAGTTCCTGGGGGACTATACATTCAAGATCCGCTACGTGCCTGGTAACGGTAATACAGTTTTGGACGCGTTGAGTCGTCGAGCCCCAGCTCAAGTCAATTGGCTATCAGTGTATGATGAGAAGTTGGTGCGGGAGTTGGAGGCGTCGGAGATTGTTTGTGTGGATAAGCAATCAAGTGCTGAAGCAGTACTTAATGACCTGGCTTATCTGATTCGGCAGACTTTGGATATGGATGTCCAGATGAAGTAGTTCATGGTAGAGGATCTGGATGAGTCAAGTTCCCAATTCGTTGTGGAGGACAGATTGCTTTGGAAAGACAGTCATCTGTGCGTCCCAAGTGTGGGCAATTTACGGGTGGAATTGTTGTACGAGGCACACCATACTAAGTATTGAATCCACCTGGGGAGCACAAAGATACCGCGATGTCAAGAAACTGTTTTGGTGGCCGGGTTTGAAAAAAGATGGAGCACTCTACGTGGCAAAGTGGCAAACTTGTGCCTTGGTGAAGGCGGAATACCAAAAGCTAGGAAGATTATTGAAGTCCTTGCCTATTCCGGAGTGGAAATCCGACGACATCTCTATGGATCGGTTAACAAAGGTGTCGCATTTCATTCCGCATTGGAAGGATGATCCGTTGGAGAAGTTGGCAAAACTGTATGTGGAGAATATAGTGCGGCTTCACAGTGTGCCTCGCAACATCGTGAGTGAGCGAGATGGGCGGTTCACGTCCAATGATTGGAGGCTTGTGCAGCAAATGTTGGGAACAAAGCTAAAATTCAGCACAGGCTTCCATCCGCAAAGAGATGGGCAGACCGAGAGGGTCAATAGAACTATGGAAGACATGCTTCACATGTGTGTCTTGGAGTCTGGAAAGCAATAGGAAGACCATATTTATTTGGTGGAGTTTGCATACAACAATAGCTACAAAGCGAGTATTCAAATGGCGCCCTTCGAGGCCCTATATGGTAGAAAATGTCGCACGCCGTTATCTTGACTAGAAATGGGTGAGTCAAAGTTGTATAAGCGATTAGAAGTGGAGGATACTTCTTCATTGGTGCTTACAATTTGGGAGAGGTTGCTTATCGCTCAGGACCGACAAGCGAAGTATTATAATGCCAAGCACAGGAACATGGAGTTCGCTATGGGCGATTATGTGTACTTAATGATCAGGCCGTTCAAGGATGTCTCGCGGGTGCGGCGATTGAAAAAGCTAAGCCCGAGGTACATTGGGCCGTTTGAGGTTTTGGAGCGAGTTGGCGAAGCAGCCTATCGGTTGAAGCTTTTAGTGGAGCTTAGTGATTTACATGAGGTATTCTATATATCGGTTCTACGGAAGGCGGTACAAGAGCCTGCTCAAGTGATCGCGGTCGAGTAAGTTCCGGTTGATAGCGAGTTGACAACGAAGGTCAAACTCGTGCAAATTGAGGACTAGGAGGTCACGCGGCTACGCCCTAAAGAGATCAGGATGGTCAAGGTTTGATGGGACAATTGCGGCCGAGAGGAGCTCTCTTGGGAACAAGAGTAGATTATGCTTGACGAGTACCCGGAGGTGTTCCGCTCAGGTACAATTTAATTTTGGTACTTGTCTTTCCTTTATATAATTTCGTAGACGAAATTCTTTTAAGAGGGGGAGAGTTGTAACGCCCCGAAACTGAAAAGAGCGACGGGGGACATTTTGGGCCAGATTTGGAATCTGGTAGTAGGCACACGGCCTGGGACACTGGCGTGTCCCAGGGCATGTCAGGCTGGGTTCGACGTTTTGGTCGAGAGGTCGATGATTTTGGAGTCGACGATCGTCGAGCCGAGAACACGGCCTGCGACACGGGTGTGTCGTAGGGCATGTCAAGCACATGTCCACGATCGGCCCAGGGTTTCGACGAATTTCGCTTGATGATGTGTCGAGACATGGCACACGGCCTGCGACACGGGCGTGTCGACCCATATCGACACTCGTACCGGGGAGTCGGCGAATTTTGCTCGACAATGTGTCAAGACAAGGCACACGACCTAGGACACGGGCGTGTCCAAGGCCTTGTCGGGTGTCGACAAGCTTCACTCGACGAAGTGTCGAGTGTCGAGACAGTGAACACGGGCTGGATCCCAGGCATGTTCGGGTAGACACGGGTTAGGACATAGCGTGTCCAAGAACCCGTGTTATTCTCGGGTTGTTTTCGGGATAAATCTATGGGGACACACGGCCGACCACACAGACATATCAGTTGGAACACGGGCATGTCAGGTAGAACACGAGCATGTCGGGTGCCCGTGTGTTGTTCCAGGCGCGTCGATTTTGACGGCGAATGAGGGACACGGCCCAGGACACGGTCGTGTGCCGGGCCGTGTTCAGTCGAGATTGTATTTTCTAGCCTGAATCAAAACCGTTCGTTTCTTTAATCTGAGATCCAGCGGCTGGGGGTTGTTCCTGAGGGGATATACATGGGATTGGACCCTTGAAACCCTCATTTCTTTTGAGTGGTTATCTTTCTAAAGTATAGAGAGAGAGGAGAGCTAAAGGAGGAAAAAGAAGCTAGATCCGGCCATTGGAGGAGCCTCGAAGCTCCAAATCGCAAGCCGACTTCGGATCTACGGATGCAAAGAGAGTGCGGTGCTTTTCATCCGCTTACTTTTCCATGGCGCCAAAAAGGAACGCTAGGGTAACGATTCTCTTCTTGAGCATGTTAAGCTCTCATTCTTTGCATAGGAAGCCCGCTCTCGCGAGTTTGCGGTGAGTTGGAGGCGTTCCTTCGGGTAGATATGTAAAATCCCCGCTGTGTAGAGTCCGTAAACGAAAACGGACATAGGCATGATGTGTGAAGCCTATCCGGACATGTTGGTATGGATCGGTGATGTTGCATTGCATAAATGCAGGAGAAGACTCCGTGCGAATGTTTGTTTTCGGGTTTTTCAACGTGGTAGATTGCAACAGGGAGCCTTGGTGATTAACTCAAAGGTGCACTCGGAAAACTGGGCACATGCATGTTCCTGCCAAACTTGTGGGCCTGGAGCCAATATGAACATAACTGAGTTATGTGTTGTGTGTAAACGATTCTGGACTCGGGAGAAGTTTGACACACGCATATGGTTTAAATTAACGTTGCGGTGTGAGCAACGGGTTAGGCGGAACCGTACCCGCTCTATGTCGTTCGGTTAAAGAGACCTAAAGTTAACGTGGCACTTACCGTTGGCATAGATTGAGGGTCTCAGGCAGTGGCCAGAAAGACCAAATTCTCACGAGAGATTTCGGTCCTGGGGACGGTGGTGAGTCAGCAGGCTTAGACTGTGATGACCGAGAATGTGCCCTGAGAGCACGGGGCATGTGGCCGTACGTGCCAACGTCTGTGTTGTGGTGTAGTTATTTACTGCTTGGTTGTGCTAATATAATGCAGGGAAGGAGCATCGCCGCCCCTAGTTGGGGGCGGGATTGTTATAATTTGGTTAACATTGCTGGATATCATCAAATACACATGCATCCTCCGGACGTTAAGGATGTCACCTTCGTCACGGAGGATGGATGCTTCTGTTTTAATATGATGCCTTTCAGTTTGAAAAATGCGGGAGCAACCTATCAAAGAATGATGCATCGGATCTTCCGAGAATAGAGAGGGAGGAACCTCGAGGTATACGTGGATGACTTGATGATCAAAAGCAAGAACCTTGAAGCTCATATCCTAGATCTGGAGGAGACCTTTGAAACCCTAAGGAAGTATAAAATGAGACTCAACCCCCTGAAATGTGTTTTTGGAGCCAGCAGGGGAAGGTTCATAGGACATCTTCTTACTCCATCTGGAGTGGAACCCAACCCCGAAAAAGTAAGAGCAGTCCTGGAGTTGGAGACGCCTAGGAATGCTAAGGAAGTTCAGCGTCTCACAGGCAAGTTGGAGGGGCTAAGCAGGTTTCTCTCTCGAGCCGGAGAGAGATGCTCGCCCTTCTTTCGGACGCTGCGAGGAGGCAAGAGGTTCGAGTGGACCCCGGAATGTGAGAAGGCTTTCCAGGCTATAAAACAATAACTAACCCAGACGCCCTTACTCCAGGGGCCAAGGGAAGGGGAGGTCTTGTTTTTATATTTGGGGGTAGGGACGGGGGCAGTGAGCTCATTTCTTATGCGAGAAGAAGGGAAGAAGCAATTTCCGATCTATTACGTGAGTAGGGTCTTGAAGAAAGCGGAGCTCGGATAACCCATTCTTGAGAAGTTAGCATTTGCCCTCATTGTCTCGGCCCGAAAGCTCAGGTCGTATTTTCAGGTTCATTCTGTTCAGGTGGTAACGGATCACCCCCTCCGTCGCATCTTGGAGGGGGTAGAGCATTCCGGGAGGCTAGCTAAATGGTCAATAGAGCTCAGTGAATTCGACCTCGACTTCGTTCCCCGGCTCGCTATTAAGGCACACGCGGTAGCTGATTTCCTGGTGGACTATGTAGCTGAGATCCAGGAGACAGAAGTGTCCCCTCAAACAGCCTGGAAGATGTTAGTGTATGGAGCGTCGGGAAGAAATTCCTTTGGAGGAGGAATGGTCTTGATCAGTCCGGTGGGGACCCGGATTGAACAGGCCTTGAAGATTCATTTCGCAATTACCAACAACCAAGCGGAATATGAGGCGATCATTGCGAGACTCAGGTTAGCCCGAGAGCTGGGCATACAAGACATTGAGGCCTCAACAGACTCCATGGTTATGGCAGGCCAGATCAAAGGGGAGTTCGTGGTAAGGGAGCCCACCCTCCAGTTGTATCTAGGAAAGGTCAAGGACATCATAGGGCAGTTCCGAAGTTTCTCAATTCAGCATATCCCGAGGGAGGAGAGCACTCAAGCTGACCAACTCTCCAAGCATGGTCCTCGAGCTGGGGGAACAATGATGGAGCTCTTCAGGCCGTCTATAGAAGAAGGGGAACTCATGGAGATATGCCAGCAAAGGTCTTCGATGGACCCCTTCATCGCCTTTTTAACGTCGGGACAGTTACCTGCGAAAGAGCTCGATAAGAGGCATACCAGATACAAATCGGCGTACTACCTGCTGAAGGATGGGGTTTTATATCGCAAGACGCTGTCAGGTTTGCTGGCCAGATGTGTGTCAGAGGAGGAGGTTCCCAAGGTTCTACAAGAATTCACTCGCGCGAATGTGGGAGTCACTCGGGGAGCCGTACATTAGAAGGGAGGGTGCTGAGGCAGGGGTACTTCTGGCCTACCCTAAGGAAAGATGCGGAGGAATTTGCGAAAAGGTGTCAAAAATGCCAGGAGTTCGCCCCCCTCCAGCTCCTTCCAGCCCAGAGGTTACGGACAATCACGGCTCCCTAGCCCTTCGCTCTTTGGGCGCTAGATCCGGTGGGTCCCTTTCCCCAAGCAAGTGGCCAGAGGAAATCTCTGCTAGTCATGGTGGACTACTTTCCGAAATGGCTGGAGGTGAAGGCGTTGGCTAAGGTAACATCGCAGGTGGTCAAGAATTTCTTATGGGAGGAGATCATCTGCCGGCATTAGTTGCCCCTAGCCATTATGACAGATAACGGACCACAATTTGCAAGTAGAGAATTCGTAGATTTCTGCATTCGTTTGGGAATAGATCTCCGCTTTGCCTCTGTTCATCATCCACGGAGTAATGGACAGGTGGAAGCGGCTAATAAGGTCATTGTCAATCTATTGAAGAAAAAAGTGGAGAATTTGAGAGTGAGCTAGGTGGAGCAGCTACCTTCAGTACTGTGGGCCTTGAGGACCACACAAAACACCGCCACGGGGGAAACCCCGTTTAAGCTCTCTCATGGACCAGAGGCTGTCATACCTATCGAGTTTGAAGTCACGTCACCGAGAGTAGCAGTTGCGAGGGAGGGAGCCGAGGGATGGAGAGCCGCGAACGAAGAAGAACAGAGACTCTCATTGGATCTCGTGGAGGAGCTCAGGGATTTGGCAATGGTCCGGCAGGAGGATGTCAAGCGCCGGATGGCAAGGTACTTCGACAAGCATATAAGGATCAAACAGTTCGAAAAGGGAGATTTGGTCCTAAAGAAGGTAGATGCGGCAGGTAGAGGGGCCTCCATAGGAAAGTTCAACCCCAATTGGGAGGGTCCTTTTGTAGTAAAGGATGTCTTAAAGTCAGGAGGGTACCACCTCCAGGATGTGGACTGGGTATCCCTCGAGCGAGCCCGAAGTGGTGATGATTTAAAGAGATTTTACCCGTAGCACTCTATCCATTGCACCTTTTTATTATTATTGCACAATGCCTACCATTTTGATATGCTCTTTTGATGTGATGAAAGCGTGAGTGATCTTTGTAGGGCACCAAGGGCGAGTTGATTTGGAGAGGAGACCCCAAGAAGACCCGTTGACTAGGCTCTCATCTAGCTGGCAGGGCTGTAGGCTCACTCGGTGGTTGGAGATGGTTTGGAGAGGAGACCCCGAGCAGACCCACTGACCAGGCTTTCACCTAGCTGGCAAGGCTGTAGGCTCACTCGGTGGTTGGAGATGGTTTGGAGAGGAGACCCCGAGCAGACCCGCTGACCAGGCTCTCATCTAGCTGGCAGGGCTATAGGCTCACTCGGCGGTTGGAGATGGTTTGGAGAGGAGACCACGAGCAGACCCGCTGACCAGGCTATCACTTAGCCGGCAGGGCTGTAGGCTCACTCGGTGGTTGGAGATGGTTTGGAGAGGAGACCCCGTGCAGACCCGCTGACCAGGCTCTCATCTAGCTGGCAGGGCTATAGGCTCACTCGGTGGTTGGAGATGGTTTGGAGAGGAGACCTCGAGCAGACCCGCTGACCAGGCTCTCATCTAGCTGGCAGGCTTGTAGGCTCACTCAGTGGTTGGAGATGGTTTGGAGAGGAGACCCCGAGCAGACACGCTGACCAGGCTTTCACCTAGCTGGCAGGGCTGTAGGCTCACTTGGTGGTTGGAGATGGTTTGGAGAGGAGACCCGGAGCAGACCCGATGACCAGGCTCTCACCCAGCTGGCAGGGCTACAGGCTCACTTGAGGGCAAGTTTAATGGTAAGAGTTCGCGTGGAGAAAGGCCCATGTTCATCAGAAGATTGATGGAAAATCCCTCGAAACGAGAAGGGTCAGGAATCACGCTAGGAAGAGGGTCTCTGGACGACACTCGGCATGGGTGGTCTTGCCCATGGCGAGTAGACCTTCCTTATCCAATGCGCAAGATTGGCGTAAGAAGGCGAAACCTGTCAAGCGAGGCGGTAGTCTCCAGGAACCTCAACGCATGTTAACCTTGTGGCGAGACGAGCGCTAAGGGTCCGCGGATCTCGCGGGTAGTATAGGCGAAGAGAGATCTGAAGTTTGTCTCGCTCTTTTGGCTAACTATTCAGCGAGACGGTGCAAGATAAAAGCAGTGATTAAATAGCATCTAAAACGTTGGTCCCGCGCTTTTGGCTAGCTATTCAGCGAGACGGTGCAAGATAAAAGCAGTGATTAAATAGCATCTAAAAAGTTGGTCTCGCGCTTTTGGCTAGCTATTCAACGAGACGGTGCAAGATAAAAGCAGTAATTAAATAGCATCTACAAAATGTCTCGCGGTTTTGACTAGCTATTAAGCATGGGCCGAAGATGGAAGCAACAATTAATGTGTAAAAGGTTTAAACAAAATATCCATGGAACAAGAACACCTCGCTTTCCTTTTTCGAGGAAGTGACTATAAAAAGTTACAAGTACTAGACGAGAAAAGAAAAGAGGTAAGAGAAGCCACTGTAGTTGATGTTGCGCTACTCACTATCAGAAGAAGAGCTGCCATCCGTATCGCCGTACAAGTGGGGGACCAGGTCGCGAGCAGTTACTGTCTCGGCATCCTCGCGCACCACCCCCAGCTCCTTCATCATTTTAAAAACAACCTCCGCCGTCTTGATATTGGAGTCTCGGCAGATGGCGTCCACCTCGTCTACTGAGTAGCCGGAAGGAACAAGAAATTGGTCCAAGGGGGGTGTCGCGCTAATCCAGAGGCGGAGATTTTCAGCTTTCAATTTCTTGTTCTCCCCCTCCAACTACTCAATACTCGAGCGCATTCTGTTGGCCGTCTCGACATCTTGCGGGAAGAGAGCGAGTAAGGGACTATAAAAAGCAGAGTAAGACTAGCAAAGCAACGGTAAGAAAACTTACCACGCCACCCTGGCTTTGCGCGAGGAGGTTGTAGGCAACAACCAATCGCTTCTCCAGGTCGATGGATTTCTCCCACTCCGCAGCGAGATAGGCCTCCGCCTCCTTCCACTTCCTGTTGTTGAAAATGAGGTGGCGCGAGACTCGGTGCGCGAGCTCCAGGGAGCAAAACTGAGAGTGGGCACTTTTCAGAATGAGATCCCACGATGCCTCATTATCTGCGGGCTCGGAGCCAAGGCCACCATACAACCCAAACCCTAGGGAGAAGGCGTGACTGGTGGGGGGGTCCTGCTCTTTCCAGGAAGGAAGGAGAGTGGACACCGACAGCGGTTAGCATCCTTGTCCCATAAGAGAACCAGCTCGCAGGCGTCATCATCGGTCACAGGCCCCATGTTGTAATTGGGGTGCGAGGCGGGTGCCGGGCGACTGGAGGAACCAGTCTCGCCGGGAGGGGGCTTAGAAGGCTGAACATTGCTAGGGGCAGCTGGCTCTGAAGAGACCGTCTCGAGGATAGGCGAGACGGGAAGTCGGGGAGGCGAGGGAGATGACAAAGAGATGGGGGACAGGGATCCCGCGGGCTCTCTCCTTTCTTTGGCAGATTTTTCCTTTTTAAAGGACACGGACTTTTTCACCTTCTTCTTGGGGCTATGCCGAGAAGCGCCCTCGCCCACGGTCCTCTTCTTGGGGGTGGGTGTCAGCGTGTCTTTCGCAGCCTCCGCCACCATGCTCGCTAAGGCGAGATCTCAGTTACTTTGATAAGGGGGATGGACTGGGACGATTCTCTCTCCTAGATAAGGTGACAGTTAGCGGGGAATGAAAATTTACAAGAATAAAGAGGGAAATAGAAGTGTACCTTCGCCGGGGAAGATGGCTGGAAGCAAGTCGAGGTCTCGCCTAAGGTATTGGACCTCAAAATTCTTGCCTACGAAGAAATCGCAGAGATCTTTCTCGGCACCCCCCACCTTGGGGGTGTCATAATAGCATTCGGCAGGAGACACGGGGGCGACAGGAATACCTCCCAGGTCCCCGCGGATGAAGAAGAAGCGAGTTAGCCAGTGGTGGTTTTTATTCGGCGTCTCGCACACCTTCAGGCCCTGGCCTGTGAAATAAGAGATGTCGTAGTCCTTTGCATGGTAGACGAACAGCTTGCGGAAGGCCATCAAACTAAATTCAATGCGCTCTCGCCGCAGGTAGTAGGAGAAATCAATCAGCATGGAGATGGCGTTGGGGTTGAATTGGGCCGGGACGACCCCAAAGTACTTAAGAACTAACATGACCTCCGGCCAAAGGGGAAGCCGCAGCCCCGCCTCGAAGTGCGAGATGAGGAAAGCCAGTTCGTTGGGATAGAAGATGTTAATACATTCGCCAACTTTGGGCGGGTGAGATAGATAACCGTCGGCGAGATACTTGCTGGCGAAACGAGCGTATTCTTCCTCTGGCAGTCTGCCGAGAGGGAAGTTGTGGTCCACGGACCGCTTTCCGCAGCAGCTGCGCCCCTCACCTTCTTCCATCTTCTTCTTTTCCATGGCAAGCGAGAAGACAATAAAAAGGGGAAGAGAACGGCTCAAAGAGAACGGGACGCGAGATGGGTGAGGAAGAGGAGAGAGATGGGAGCCGCAACCTTAGAGAGACGACTTAGGGTAACAAAAGCAGAGGAATTCCTGGGTTTGAGATATTTATAAGGAATGAGTGGAGAGAGAATTAAGCAGGAAAGTCAAGCGGCGGGAAACGAAGAGGCACCCCGTCACTTCGTCTCTCTCTCTCTCTCTCTCTTCTCTCTCTCTAGAACCCAAGGGGCGTGGGCGCCGCAGCGGTCGTTTCGAGATAAAAATCATCAGTATTGAAAAGAAAAGAGGGCCAATCAGGGTAATGATGAAAAACAGCGTGATATGACAGATACTGTAGCAAAATAATAAATTATTTCATCCCGCAGAAGGGGCATCTCGCCCAGGGTTTTTGTACAATGCATCAGTAATTTAAAAGTTAAATCAGCAGCGATAAGGCGAGACGAACCCACGTCAGCTTAGTTCCTGATCCACTTCCAGCGACCATCGTGACCTCCCGCCAAGGGAGGGAGGCCAGGAAGATGAAACGCGCGAGCGGCGACCACGCTGCAGTGCGCGAGACAGAGGTGTTCGTCCGTCTTGTTCAGTATAGCCTGGGGGTCCGTCCCGTCCATTACGTCGTCAGCTTCCCTCTCGGCAGCAAGGCAGTGGCACTCTGTCTCTAGCCAGTCCATACGTCGGTCAGAGGCCTGCTTCTCCAGCTCCATCTCACGGATTATGTGCGTGTACTTCCGGAACATCCTAGCCGTCCTCCTCTTCAGCTCTAGAGTATCCATGGGATCGCCCAAGTAATCCTCGATCTCATTAGGGCGTGGAAGGTGCGAGAGGGGAGAAGACACGGGAGCGTCTTCAGTATCAGAATCAAATTGGATACCTGCATAGAAGGCGAGAAATCATAAGCAAGGATGAGCTCGCGTGAATTGGGTAAAAGAAGGCGAATCGAAGGAAAGAAGGGAGAAGATCTTACTGGGGATTCGAGGGTTCCCCATAACTCGCGAGAGGTTTTCTCTCCGCGAGAGGGGTGGGGAGGACGCCTCGGGCGAGTCAGTGCGCTGATAAGCTTGGTTTATACTATCAGGAGGATTGGCGGGCACAGGTGAATCAGCGAAACGTCCCTGAAAAAGCGTAGTCAGCAGGCGAGACCAAAGAAATGAAAGAGTAATGAGATTACCTGCTTCTCTCCGGAAGAAGCGAATGGGTTGTCTGTTGAAGGGGCAGAGGAGGTTGCGCCCGCCGAGAGAGGGGGGCAGGCGGCTTTCATCTTTTTTAGGCGAGAGGGCGGAGAGGCCAAGGGAGGAGTGCGCCCCAGGTCCGGGAATAGGGCGCCCGTGTCGGTTTTATTTCGCCTTCGCACCATCGCGAGGCGCTCGCGGAAGCTTTGGCTGTGAGACATTCTGAAGGAGGAAGAAATGAGGGCTAAAGGGTCTCAAATGAGGACTGGGATCTCATATTTATAGGCCCCATAGGGTGGGGGCCCACGAAAGATTCTCATAAAGGAATCCTAGCATCGCGAGCCACGGTTGGACTATCTCTCCGATGTTAGGGCAACCTCAAAAAGAGCGGGGATTGTGTACAACCTTGGGATCGCGAGAGGTGACCCAGCAAGCAAGGAAGGAGGACTGGCGAGATGGGAGGAGGCCCACCTGCAAGAGGCGAGGGGTATGGACAGCCCCCAGAAGTAGGCGGGACCTCTTAGTAGGCGAGACCTCCTAGGGGGAGAGATGGCCCACCGGGCGAGAGGCTGGCGAGATGGACAGGGTGGTCGTCTCGCCTGTCAGTTCTTTCCCCACTCGCCACATGTGAAAAGAGATATCTCTACCTTTTTACCCCCAAGGGGGATTTTACCTTTTTTCCCATGGTAATTTATACTTCTATCCCTAGAGGTCTGCGTATAGCCCTCCAGAACAGCGGAGTTTGGCTGTTGGCAGATCCAGCCCAGGGTGTTTTGGTGATTTCAGGTTAGTTCAGAAGTGATAATTGCAGATCAGATTCAGAGGCCTATAAATAGACCGATAAGGTGCCTGAGAGGGTTGTTGAACCTTTCCACTATCTTCCTCACAGGCACCTAGCTCAGCACTGGCTATGGAGGGGAAGAACTTCAGTTCTTCCGGGAAAGAGGTGGGACCTCCGAGCTAAGCCCCCTCGGTCTATTTTCAGGTCTCTGACTCTCGTCAAGAGGGTAGCGCAGGGAGAGTACGTGTGGTCTGCATCCTGTTTCGAACTTTAGGAGGGACCGAATAGCTGGTTCCAATAGCCAAAGCTTGAAGATAACATCAACGAAGGCTATGAGCTGGTTCGTAATGCTTTTGATAATGCGGAACCTGAGATTAAAACAGTAGTTACCCTAATTGCAGAAAATGGTTTGGAATTTCTGGTTTCCGAACCTACAAAGATATGGAAGAAAGAAATATTGGAATTCTATGGCGCAGCTACTTTAGATTCGACTGGACTTAAGACCAAATCCACAGTTCAGGGAGCTAAAGTTAAACTTACCTTGAAGAGCTTGAGGAAAACTCTTCAACTCCCCAGAACTCAAGAAGAAGAAGTAGTTACCTCTACCAATACTAGTAAAGCACTTCAGTGGTGTGGATTGGATCCCACCATGAAGATTGGATCTGCAATGAACAGGAAAGGGATGAATCTGCAAGGAAAATTCCTTTCTGAAGTGGTTGGAAAGGTCATACTCTGCAAGCCAGAGGGATATGATAGGGTTTCAGCCTATATGTTCAGCCTGATGACCAGGATTATCTTCAGACTGAACACAAATTGATCTGCAGTAATCTTTGAAAAGATTAAGGAAGTCATCAAGAAACCAAATCTGGGAAGAATCATGAGTCTATACTTGGCTGGAACAATTCCAGAAGTAATGGAACAGACTACTAGTTTTAAGATCAATCACATGAGAATAATGGATATTAGTATAATCTCCAGATGGGATAGAGTCCTTACAAAGGACATGCCTGATGAAGAGAGGCCAGAGATTTCTGAAAAATCTCCTACACAAGATATTACAGATGGACCTCAGGTGCAGGAGGAGCCTCATCTTGAGAGAGAGCCAACACACTTAGACAGTGAAATGTCTACACAAACTATTGTTGAGGTAATCCAGGAAGTAAAACAATCAATTTTCAATAATGTGGATGAAATACTAACTATGCCCTTCGTTGATGTTGACCAGACAACCCACCTCAACAGTCAAGCAAAGGATGTTATCATGGAGGATACATATACAGCTTCTAATACTCCAGAGTTAAGAGTACCTCCAGTCCAACCTCAACAAGAGTTTACCCTTGAAGAGTTGTTCCCTGATATAGATCAACTAAGAACTGAGGGGGAGTCAGTCATAACTGAGGGGTGGAGCAAGGGACTCAGGGGGAGCAACCTAGGATTGAAAAGGAATTTCCTCCTAGTCCTAAGGAAAGAGTTGATATTGCAAGTACCTCAGCTACTGAAGATGAAGCAAAAAATTCAAGCCAAGAAGAGAAAGCTGATGGCTTTCAAAAGAAGAAGTCAAAGCTATAAAATGAAATTGCAAACTGCTCCACAACCTGCCGCAGCCACTGATTATAGCTCCTTACTAGTATCTTTGCAATTCAAGTTAGATGAACAAAGGATAGCCACAGATAAATATATGGATGAGACTCATAAAGATCTGCAATTCTACTTGGCTCAAGATATAAAATCAATTAGATTTGAAGTCAATCAGAACAAGAAGGAAATGACAGATTGCTTCCACAAAGGTGGCAATGCTATAGTCTATCTTGCAAAGCAACAACAAGTAATAAAGACTCAAGTTGATGACATTGCTGTTAAACAAGTTATGTCCTTGAAAATCAACTAAGAATGAATGATAATCTGACTGAATCACATAATGTGATTGTTACAGAATTAAAAAATACTGCTGCTGCCCAGACTGAGGCAAGGGCTAAAGCCAAGTTAGATTTTGATAAACAATTACAGGAAGAACTAGCTGTTGTACAAACAGCTATTAGGAATTCTCAAAAAATCATTTCTGATCAGCTACTGAAATTAAGGTCATTTTATAAAGATGGTGTTAATTATCTAGATGAACAAGTAAGATTACAGAAAGATGACCTCATAGATCATATTGAAAGAGAAGTCATAAAGGGGGAGAGAGTGTTAGTCAAAGCAGGCTC
The DNA here is from genome assembly GCA_039583875.1 of Platanthera guangdongensis. Classification (NCBI taxonomy): domain Eukaryota; kingdom Viridiplantae; phylum Streptophyta; class Magnoliopsida; order Asparagales; family Orchidaceae; genus Platanthera; species Platanthera guangdongensis. The sequence continues at coordinate 149,928,147 of CM077158.1, forward strand.
AGATCATGCTAAATGGATATCTAATAGCATCAGAGCCACCCTTGGATATCCACCCCTATGTGATGATGATAATGTAGTTGAGTCAGGTGTGCAACCTGCTTATTTTGAAGGTAATCAACTTGAAGTTGCTCAGGTCATTTACCCTCCAGCAGATTTTGATATGATTCAACAAGAAGTACACTCAATGTACAACCCTCCAGAGGGTACTAAAAATATTATCCTTGAGAAAGTAGAAATGTCAGAGGCAGCTTTGAATAAGGAGCAAGAAGCTCAACTTTCAAAGATAAGATTCAGAGAACATGCTGAGTTGAAGCCCGATTTTGAGCAGTGGAGTCCTACTTCCAGGAATATTATCTTGACTGCCTAGAAAGCTGTGAAGGATAAGACCCATGACATAGGCAAATGGTACACTGAGCAATAATGGCAAAAGCATGAAGCCAGGCAGGAAGCCATTCTACAATATAGAATAAGGGCTGAAGAACAAAAGAAAAAAAGATCTAAAGGGCAAGAAGCCAGCAGAAGATACTAAAGCTCCAGTACAAGCCAAGATCCAGTCAGGCAAAGGAATAGTCATCAAGGAGCATGAACAGTCTTAGAATAGATTAACTAGATTTTACAAACATTGTAATCTTTAGTTTTAAAAATCTATATAAACTATTGTTAAGAAACTTTTGAAAGTTTAAACGAAACAATAATTAATGCTCATTATGTTGCCATCATTATTCTATGATGATATTTCATACATGTTTTGTTTATAAGTTACACAAATCTAATACTAGGTGACATTTTCTGATTCATTCCTCTATTTTATTCAATTTGTAAGATCTGTTAGTAGATCTGAGTGGAGGAGATTTATTCGCTTGTTGTAAGCCTGTGCTATAAAGGCTGAGGTAGGTCTAGAATTGCCTGAGGTAGGAGAAGTTAAAAATTATCTGAGTTATAGGTCATTTGTTGCCTGAGAAGTAGGAGTGAGGATTCATTCTGAGGTAGAGTTCTTGGGAAGAACTTGAGGTGTAGGATCTTGGTGATCTGAGTGGTAAGACTTGTGAAGTCTAAGTTGTAGGAGCTGGGTGGGCTCTGAGCGGTAATATCTAAAGATCTGAGTAAAGGAAAGAGGAGGAGTTTTGCCAAATCTAGTTCATTGTAATATAGGCAAAGGTGGAAAGTGGATGTACCCATAAATTGCAGAACCACTATAAATCAGTGTGCACTGTACCGACTGTGCCGTTTTGTTGTTCTGTGTTAATTTAGCTATTTGCTATTTGGTTTCTGTTGATTATCTGATCTGAGTTAATCATTTCAATTAAACTAGTACTCTGATTAAAGAAAAAGGGCGACCATATTTAATTTGGACCTATTCACCCCCTTCTAGGTATGTTTCAATCCTAAACTAAACATTTACAGTTATTATCAGAGGGAGGTTCACTAAAAAAGGCATAACAACCTAGTGAGAATCCAAAGGATTGTAAACATAGAAATATCATGGCTCAGAGGAAAAACAATTCCACAAAGCTCCCTGTTTGCTCCAGAGAAAACTTTGGAATTTGGAAAGATAAAGTTAGATTATTCATGGAGGTAGCAGATCCAAGAATATACATAACCGTGGTTGAAGGACCTTTCATGTAACGCCCCGAAACTCAAAAGATCGAGGAGAGGCATTTTGAGCCAAGTTTGGAATTTAGCAGGGGTCACACGGCCTAGGACACGGGCGTGTCCGAGGGCGTATCGTGTTTGGGTCGACGATTTGGTCGAGAGGTCGATGAATTTTGGAGTCGACAATCGTCGAGCAGCGAACACGGCCGGAGACACGGGCGTGTCTCCGGGTGTATCGAGCTCGTGTCGACGATCTACCCGGGAAGTCGACATTTTTGCTCGGTGAAGTGTCGAGACAGGGAACACGGCCTAGGACACGGGTGTGTCCATGGCCGTGTCAGGTTGTCGGCAACTGTACTCGACAAAGTGTCGAGATAGTGAACACTGCCTGGAGCCCAGGCGTGTTCGGGTTTGACACGGGCGTGTCTAAGACCTATATGTGTCTCGGGTTGGTGTTGGTCCTGTGTTAATGGAGGAACATGCCCGGGAACACGGGCGTGTAATGGATGATATGACGTGTCATGTCAAACACGGGCGTGTCGGGTGCCCGTGTGCTTTTTGGGACGCGTCGGTTTCGATGGCGAATGGGGGACACGACCCTGGACACGAGCGTGTCACAGGCCGTGTTCATCCAAGATTTTTCTTTTCAGCTCCAGATCATGGCTGTTCGTTTCCTTATTATTGGATCCGACGGCTGAGGGTTATTCCTACTAGGATATACCCGAGAATAGGGTTTCAAATCCCTCATTTCTTTCACATAGTCTCTTTCTAAAGTTTAGAGAGAGGGGAGAGCAAGGAAGGAGAAAGGAGGCTAAATCCGGTTACCGTCGGAGGTTCGGAGTTCCAAATCGCGAGCCGACTTCAGATCTACAGAGACAAGGAGATTGCGGTGCTTTTCATCCATATAGATTTCCATGGCACCAAGGAAAAATGCTAGGGTAATGATTCTCATCCTAAGACATGTGAAGTCCTCTTTTCCTTTGCATAGGAAGCCCTCTCACGCGAGTTTGCGGTGAGTTGAGGCATTCCTTCGGGTAGACATGAATAGTCCCCATTGTGTACATGTAGAGTCCGTAATCGAGAACGGATATGGGCATGATGTTTGAAGCCTACCCGGACAAGTTGGTCTAGATCGGTGATGTTGCATTGTATAAATGGCCAGAGAATACTCCGTGCCATTGGTTGTTTTTCGGGTTTTCTACGTGTTAGATTGCAGCAGGGAGCCTTGGGGACTAACCTCGAGGTGCAACTGGAAAACTGGGCAGATGCATGATTCTGTCGTCTTGGTGGCCTGGGAGCCAACTTGTTCATAACTGGGTTATGTAATATTGTGCGTTCGATTTGCAGGCTTCGGGGAAGCTTAACCCATGCCGATAACTTTAAGTGTCATGGCGAAGTGAGCTACGGGTTGAGTGGAACCATTCATGCTCTATGCAGTTTCGGTGTTAGTGGCCTGCCGAGGGCATAGAGGTCGGGTTTTAGGCCATCGATGATTTCAAGTGTCATGACTTCTGCCTCAAAGACTCAAATGCTCACGAGATGTGCCGTCCAAGTGGCGGTGGTAGGACCGCGGTTTTGACCGGGTTCACCGATAATGTGCCCTAATAGCACGGGGTTTGTGGTCGGGCTTGCCTGCGCATGTGATGTAGTGTTATTACTATATAATGCTTTGTTATAGTAATGAAGTGCAGGGAAGGAGCATCGCGGCCGCGAGTTTGGGGGTAGGATCGTTATAATTTGGTCAGCATAGCTGACTGTTGCCTTTGTTTACCACCATTGCGGTGGATTGTTGCTTGCATGTGCTGCAGGATCAAGTGGTAAATAGCAGGCTAAAGCCCAAGTTGCTGAGCCGGCCCTCAAAGGCCTATTTTGAGTGTTTACATGTTTATTCATGTGTGATCGGCCGCGTGCCATGGTATGAAAGACACATCTTATTGAGTAAACAATTGTAAGGCCCTAAGGCCATTGTACTTGTGTATTGTACTTCATTCCTATTATTTTGAGTAGTGGATATTCATGCTTGTTGCTGGGTTTTTTAATTTGCAACTTTAAATTGCTTCCGCTAGAATGACTCTGTGTAGGACGTTGGATATTAGTTGGATGGTTTCCATTGAGTAACCACCCGGTCTGTCTGTGGTATATGGCGTCAGGCCCCTGCCGGACCTACTACTATATGCTATGCGACGGATAGGGTGTGTTACAATTTGGTATTAGACTACTTGTTTCCGTCAGACTTTAAATGAATTCGTGGACTAATTCTTTTTAAGGGGTGGTGAGCACATGTGTGTGCGTCATCATTATAACAACAAAAGAACACATGAATGTCGACTTAGGAATGAAAATACACGTGTTTGAGGAACCTATGTGTTCCTATAATTGCTTTTTGTAATATTGTATGACTTAACGGTGTTTTGTACAACTATAGGTGACCAGAAGCGGTGCTGGGCCGTTAGAATGCCGAGTTTCTGAGGCTAGTAGTGCACCAAATGTTGCTCATGCAACACCTCCCTCGGCTGAAACCATACGATTGGTTGTTGAAGCAGAGTTTGCCATGATCAATGCACAGCCTGTAAGGCAAATGTAGCAACCCGCTCCTACGATGGAGCAGGTACCTCTTCAAGAGGCTGAGCCGAGAAGAGTGGAGTAGGTAGTAGTGGAGTCTTTGGTGTCGAGGTGAGTAACTGAAAGGCAACTCAAGCACGTTATAAGCTTTAATCCTCCCGTGTTCTCGGGGTTGGGAACCCCATCACAAGCTAAAGACTGGCTCTCCCGAGTGAAGAGAGTCCTGACAGCTACTGCGACGGAGGAGTGGCAGATGACCACTATAGCTTCATTCCTGTTGGACAGGGATGCGAGGCTATGGTGGGAAGGTTTAGAGCTGCATCTCTTGAGAGGAAGGCAACTGACAGACGTCTCGATGGAGGAGTTCTCGAGATTGTTCTTGGCAAGGTACCTCCATTCGGCGCAGAGGATAGCTTAGGAGAATGAGTTCCTGAAATTTGTGCAAGGAGAGAGTAGCATGGATGAGTATATCCACGAGTTTACTCGATTGGGTCGGTATGCTATCTCTACGTTCGCGGATGAGGAGCGTAAGACCAACCGTTTCTATGAAAGTCTGAGAGATGACTTGAGGCTACTACTCTTGGGGCCGATGACGTAGGGCTTCTTGACCCGGGTCAACACGGCCCGATATTTGGAGAAGGATATGAAGAACATGCAAGCGAAGAAAAGTTCTGGTGATAAGAGGTCGGAGTTCAAAGTACCGAACTCCTCAAAGTCTGTGTTCCGAAAGTGTAACAAGAAAGCTAGGACTTCAGGTCCAACCCTCTCTGGTGGTGCTTCTGCGGCGTCCTCGGGTCGGACCCCGGGCGCATGTTACAACTGTGGGAAGCCGAGGAATTATGCTCGTGAGTGTCAGGGTGGACGTCCAAAGTCTGAGTTGAAGCCGGGAGCAACAAATGAAGAGAAGGGCAAGGCGGTGGAGTCAACATCATGCCATTATGCTCCGGCTCAACCAAGAGTTTATAATCTTGGCCAACAGGTGGCCATTAAACAAGCAGATGTGGTTACAGGTATGGTTTAAATTTATATCAAGTCAAATTTTAAATACTTGTTATGTGCGTGTTACCTTACCACTGCTTGTTTAGGATTTGTTTTGATTTGCGAGTATCCGGCAAGAGCACTCTTTGATACGAGAGCTTCACAATCCTTTTTGTCCAAAGGGTTCGTATCGCACATCGGAGTACCTTCTTCGATGGCGAAGGACAAACTGGATGTGTTGTTACCAAATGGGTGTTCAATGCGTGCGGAGAGAATCTGTGGCGTTCAGATTTGTATTGGGTGTCAGGAGTTCCATTTGCTAGCATCGTGTCTGCTGCTGGTGGAGTTCGACTTAATTTTTGGCTTGGACTGGCTCTCAGAGCAGCAATCTTGTATTGATTGCAGTCAAAAGGAAGTCAAGTTGGGAACAGGTCGTGAGATGACCTTTACACGCTTGAAAGGGTCGATCAAGACGTTGATGTCTGCTCTTCAGGTGGTGAAGGCGGTTCGTGCTGGTGTAGAGCTGTTCGTTACGATAGTGGAGGTTGCAAAGCCTAAGCCTACGATGGATAGTATTTCAGTGGTAGATGACTACCCTGATGTGTTCCCTGCCGATCTTCCAGGAGACCCGCCTCAACAGGAGTTTGATTTCATGACTGAGCTAGTGCCAGGTGCAAAACCTGTGTCATGCTCTCCATATCGGCTAGCGTCTAAGGAAATTGGGGAGCTGAAGGTTCAACTACAAGAATTGTTGGAGCAGGGGTATGTGCGTCCAAGTTTGTCACCTTGGAGCGCACCGGTCCTCTTTGTTAAGAATAAGGACGGGAGCTTGAGACTCTGTATTGATTATCAGGAGCTGAACAAGCTAACAGAAAAGAACAAGTACCCAATCCCAAGTATTGATGATCTATTTGATCAGTTAGTCGGGTCAACGGTGTACTCTAAGTTGGATCTTAAGTCCGGTTACTATCAGCTAAGAATAAGGGAGAGTGATATCCCTAAGAGATCGTTCAGTATGAGATACGTGCATTATGAGTTTATGATCATGCCATTTGGGCTGACGAATACGCTGTCAGTCTCACGGATTTGATGAACATGACTTTTATGGAGTACTTGGACCATTTTATGATCGTCTTCATCAACGACATTTTGGTGTACTCGCAGAGTGAGGAAGTTCACTTCAAGCATCTTCATTTGATTTTGGAGATGCTGAGGAGGAATCAATTGTACGCCAAGTTCTCGAAATGCGAGTTTTGGTTGTCCTTAGTGGCGTTCCTCGGTCATATAGTGAGTGAAGAGGGAATTGCGGTGGATCCAGCGAAGATTGTTGCGACGAGAGTGGATTGTGATTTCTATGGTAGCGGAAGTTCGGAGTTTTCTGGGGCTTGCCGGCTATTACAGGCGCTTGTTGGAGAACTTCTCGCAGATTGTGTTACCTCTCAATACTTTGAAAAGAAAAGAGCAGAAGTTCGTTTAGACATCGGAGTGCGAATGAGCTTTTGAGGAGTTGACGTGTAGGTTTACCACAGCGCCTGTGCTGAGTTCGCCGAGTGGGACCGAAGTCTTTGAAATCTACAACGATGCTTCGGGAAATGGTTTGGGTTACGTGCTACTACAGCATGGAAGTGTTATAGCATTTGGCACGAGACAGCTGAAAGTGCACGAGAGGAATTATCCGGTCCATGACTTGGAGTTAGCGGTCGTGATTTTTTCCTTGAAGCTGTGAAGACACTAATTGTATGGGGTAAGGGTCGATATCTATACCGACCATAAGAGCCTGAAATATTTGTTGGATCAGAAAGATCTGAACATGTGGCAACATAGATGGATGTAGTTCCTGAGGGACTATACATTCAAGAACCACTACGTGCCTGGTAAAGGCAATGCAGTTGTATACGCATTGAGTCGCCGGGCCCCGGCTCAATCCAATTGGCTGTCCGTCCATGACGAGCGGTTTGTTCGGGAGTTGGAGGCGTTGGAGATCTCTTTCTTAGACAAGCAATCGAGTGCTGAAGCGCTATTGAACTGGACTGAAGTTCAGTATGACCTGGCTGATCGGATTCGGCAGGCTTTGGATGTGGATAGCAGCATGAAGTAGCTCATGGTTGAGTCTCTGGATGGGTCAAATTCCCAAAATGAGGTTGTGGATAGATTGCTTTGGAAAGAGAGACGTCTGTGCGTCCCAAATGTTGGCACTTTGCGGGTGGAATTGTTGTACAAGGCACATCATACCAAGTACACGATTCACCCGAGGAGCACGAAGATGTACCGCAATGTGAATAAATTTTTCTGGTGGGCAGGACTGAAGAAGGATGTGGCACTGTACTGGCGAAGTGTCATACATGCGCCTTGGTGAAGGCGGAATGCCAAAAGCCGGGAGGATTCTTAAATTCCTTGTCTATTCCGGAGTGGAAGTTTGATGACATTACTATGGACTTTGTGCACGGGCTGCCAATGTCGCAAAAAGAGAACGACACCATTTGAGTGGTTGTAGATCGCCTAACGATGGTGGCACACTTTATTCCGCATAGGAAGGATGATCCGGTTGAGAAATTGGCAAAGTTATATGTGGATAACATAGTACGGCTTCATGATATGTCCTGCAACATCGTGAGTGACCGAGATGGGCGGTTCACTTCCAATGATTGGAGGCCGGTGCAGCAGATGTTGGGAACAAAGTTGAGTTTCAGCATAGCCTTTCATCTGCAGACGGATGGGCAGACCAAGATGGTCCATAGGATAATGGAGGACATGCTTCGTATGTGTGTCCTGGACTTCGGGAAGCAGTGGGAGGACCACCTATACTTGGTGTAGTTCGCGTACAAATTTAGCTACCAGGCAAGCATACAAATGGCGCCCTTCGAGGCCCTTTAAGGTAGAAGATGTCGCACGCCGTTGTCTTGGTTGGAAACGGGCGAGTCAAAGTTGTACAAACGACGAGAGGTGGAAGATGCTACTTCTTTGGTATGAACCATTCGGGAGAGGTTGCTAATCGCTCAGGACCGCCAGGCTAAGTACTATAATGGCAAGCACAGGAATGTGGAGTTCGCTGTTGGCGACTGGGTGTACTTGAAGATCAAGCCGTTCAAGGGTGTCTCGCGGTGCGGCGCTTAAAGAAGCTAAGCCCGAGCTACCTTAGACAGTTTGAGGTTCTAGAACGGATTGGCGAAGCAGCGTATCGGTTGAGGCTATCAGTGGAGCTTAGTGGTCTATACGATGTATTCCATATATAGGTGCTATGGAAGGCAGTGCAAGAGCCTTCACATGTAATTGCGGTGGATCAAGTGCTGGTGGATAATGGGTTGACGACGAAGGTCAAGCCCGTTCGAATTGAGGACTCAGAAGTCAAGCGGCTACGCAATAAAGAGATCAGGATGGTCAATGTCCGTTGGGACAATTGCAGTCGGGAAGAGCTCTCTTGGGAGCGAGAGCAGACCATGCTTGAGGAGTACCGGAGTTGTTTCACTCAGGTACCGTTTAAGTTTTATGTTTCTTTCCTTTATGTAATTACGAGGACGAAATTCTTTTAAGAGGGAGAGAGTTGTAACACCCCGAAACTCATAAGATCGACGGGAGGCATTTTGAGACAAGTTTGGAATTTGGAAGGGGGCACACGGCTTGGGACACGGGCGTGTCACAGGGCGTGTCATGTTTGGGTGGACGATTTGGCGGAGAGGTCGACAAATTTTTGAGTCGACGATCGTCGAGCAGCGAGCACGGCCTGAGACATGGGCGTGTCTCAGTGCGTGTCGAGCTCGTGTTGATGATCTACCCGGGAAGTCGATATTTTCGCTCGACGAAGTGTCGAGACAGGGAACACAGCCTAGGACATGGGCGTGTCCATGGCTGTGTCAGGTGGTCGGTAACTGTACTCGACAAAGTGTCGAGAGAGTGAACACGTCCTGAAGCACACGCGTGTTTGGGTTTGACACGGGCGTGTCAATTAGGAAACGGGCGTGTCCCAGACCCGTGTGTGTCTCGGGTTGGTGTTGGTCCTGTGTCACAACCCGTATTTTCTCAATGGTAATAATCGTATCAGAGTAAGAGAAAACACGTGCCGTGATGCCACGTCGTGCAGGGGATAACTGCACACGCTCAGGCAAAACTCCAGACGTTAGATTTTAGGGAAAAACGTTGATTTAAATATGAAAGAAAATCAGTTAAGTTGAATGGCCGTATCCCTCGGCACAGTGGATCAGCTAGTCCACAGTTAAAAGTATATCTATACGCAGCAGAAAATACTTTGGTTCAATTAAGCTGACACCCTAAATAAGCACGGAGTCCCCGGGGGGCGACTCATGGTATGCACGACTCTAAGGTGAATATTATAGGTATAAAAGATAGTGTTTTACGCTGTGGAAAAATAGTGTCTTTGTTTTAGAAAACATGTTATGCATGAAGTACATATATTAATACTTTTAGGGTTTAAAATATCTAACATGCAACCTAGCATAAATCCTTCCCAGAAGCAAGTAACCAACCATGTAAAGGCAAAATCAGTAGTTTAATTTCATATCCAGCATCACAAGAAGCCACCAGTGGGCGTCAACAACCTGACACGAACCCACTGGCGAGTATGTATGTCTATACAAAAAAGTAAGGAACTACCTCACAACAAAACGGGGATCAGCTATCTCAGCAACCCTAGAGGCCACCAATAGCCCCTCCAAAAGAACTAGCCGCTGAACTGGCTACAACCTGGACCTGAGGCATTCAAGAAAGGAACACCTCAGCAAGGAAACAATCAAGAGGTAAAATAGAGCAATAAATTAATTAGCAAATAAGAAGAAGGGTTTACCAACCCGACAACAAACTGCAATAAGCAAAAGAAAAGGGGATGACAGTAAGAAAAGAATGCTGTCAAAAACACCGCAGAGCACACCAAGTGCGAGCAATAAAACCAATATGCCTTACCAAGAGAGAGCCTGCAACAACATCAAGACATATTCATATGCCAAAAGGAAGGAAAGCATAAACAGGAAAGGGACTAACAGTCCTAACACGTGGGCAAGTGGCAGTGGTCAAAACATGGATCTGAATACATAACCAAAATCAGACCCAAAAAGGGCTAAGGGGTCAAACAGTGGCGGCTTAAGGGTCCCACACACACCAACCCAAACCGGGGCAAAAGGTGGTGGCCACAACTCTCCACATAAAACCACCCCTCCAGAGGCCACCAAAACTCCACCACCTGCCACAACCCAAGAGTCGGCATGCAGAAATTAGCCGAACACCCAATGCCTCCCCCTAGGGAAAAAGTCACTATAACAATCCTAAGAAACACACGAACCCAAGACAAAAACGTCGGGTCCAACTGACGCGGCCTTGCACGCCTAACCCGAACCAACCCCGAGTCTACCTGACCCCAAAACAAGCGCAGCACCAGTGTCGACACGATGTGTCGACACCACGACAAGCCGGTGTCGACACAAGGTGTCGACACAACTGCGGCCGGTGTCGACACCAAGTGTCGACACCACAGCGGCCGGTGTCGACACAAGGTGTCGACACTACCGCGGCTGGTTTCGACACCAAGCGTCGACACCACTACAGCCGGTGTCGACACCTTGTGTCGACACTGCGGCTGCTGGTGTCGACACCAAGTGTCGACACCACTGCGGCCGGTGTCGACACATGGTGTCGACACCAAGTGTCGACACCACTGCGGCCGGTGTCGACACATGGTGTCGACAGTGCCGCTGCTGGTGTCGACACCAAGTGTCGACACCACTGCGGCCGGTGTCGACACAAGGTGTCGACACTGCCGCTGCTGGTGTCGACACCAAGCGTCGACACCACGACTGGCCGGTGTCGACACCAAGTGTCGACACCAAGACTGGCCGGTGTCGACACAACAGTGTCGACACCCCCAACTGGCTACAGGAGACAGATCCAGCAAACGACCAAAAATGAGAACGGGGATTCTCTCTCTCTCTCGAGTATAACCTCCATCGGCAATGGTAACTACTCGACCTAGACCGAACCAAAACTGTCCCTAATAGACACAATCCCTCAGGAAAACTGAGATTTAGCTGGAACTTTCTACACTAACCACGGTATGATCGGGAACAAGCCCTAGCTTATACCTAAGATCTAAAAAAGAAAGAGATAAAAGATTTAATCAAAAGAAGACAAAGATCAACTATGGCAAGGATGAGGGTACATCACTTGCCTCAATACCTGAAAAGCTTGGTCGGCGGCGTCCCCTACTCTCGGATCTGTCCGCAGAGCAGCAAGCTGAGGCGCAGAAAGAAAGCATATCCCGGCGAGGGCAGTCCAGATCCACTCTCGGAATCGAATTCCGACCGCTAAATCTCCAGGAATCGGCGTCCGAAGGCTAGGGTAGTCCGGCGGTGCTATTCCTCTCGTACAGGCGACGGCTTCTTCCAAGCAGAGAAACAGGAAAAGAACAAAAGGAACCCAGCCCTAATTCTGACCCAAGACTATATATATCAGTTTTTAATAATAAACAATCAACATAATAATCATTATTTATACTCAATATCAAAACAACCCGAAACCCGAAACTTCTCGGAAAAAGACGAAATTCACACCGCAGCTAAAAAACCACGCTACGATTGCAACTACGAAGTCGAAATTAGCATTCGACGAACAAAACCCGGGATAACACCTCCCGAAGCCAAAACACAAGCATTCCCTAAGAGGCCCAACCGAGTCATCAAACGGACTCCGGCTAGCTGGGGAATCTTGCTAACAGGCTACAAACAGGCTACACAGGGAACCCTAAGAGCTAAGACCACGCTCTACAATGTCAAAAAGCAGGAAATACGCCATCGTAACCCCAGCCAAAGATCAAACAAAACACAAAAAAACCGGGGGCGTTACAGCCACTCCCCCTAAAAGAAAGTTTCGCCTCGAAACTTTACTCACAACACTCCTATAAAGTAGGAGAGAGAAAGAGCCAAGAAAGGGCTACAAATAAATAAGAACAAAACAGAGCATACCAGGCATAAGATCAGGGAAACAGACGAGGGTGAGCCTCCCTTATAGCCGACTCCAACTCCCAAGTCACGCTCTCCACATCCTGATTCCTCCATAAAACTTTAACCATAGGAATAGTCTTCTTCCACAACGCCCAAACTTGAGAATCCAAAATGCGAACAGGCACTTCCACATAGGAAAGATTCGGCTCCAAGTGAGGCACAGAATCCAATACCTGCCTGCCATTTATCACACATTTACGCAGCTGACTGACGTGAAAGACATCATGCACGCCCGGGAAATTTGCGGGCAAAGCCAGCATGTAGGCTGATACCCCAATCCGCTCAACAATCGGAAACGGCCCCACGTACCTCGGGTCCAACTTCCTATTCTTGCCAAACCGCTTGACTCCAATCAACGGGGAGACCTTTAAGAACACCGAGTGCCCCACAGCAAATTCCAAGTCCGATTTACGCCGATTGACGTTCTTCTCATATCTCTCCTGGGTTATCCGAAGCTTTTCCCGAATAAGCTTCACAGCGGTTTCCATCTCCTCAAGCGCTTCTGGACCCAACAAAGGTCCCTCGCCAAGCTCAGCCCAAAACAAGGGAGTCCTGCAGCGCCTCCCATACAAAGCTTCAAAGGGAGCCATTTGCAAGCTTTCTTGATAACTGTTGTTGTATATGAATTCCATAAGCCGCAAGCGCTCGTCCCACGCTCCTCCGTGGTCCAGAATATAGCATAGGATCATATCTTCCACAATCTGATTTACTCGCTCTGTCTGACCATTGGTCTGCGGATGATAAGCCGTGGAATATCTCAAATCTGTAACCAACCCTTCTTGAAGGCTCTTCCAAAAACGAGACGTGAACCTGAAGTCTCGATCTGATATGATACTTACGGGTACACAATGCAATCTGATAACCTCTTCCTAGATACAACTCGGCTATCTTCCTCATCGGATAATCGATCTTAAATGGTACGAAATGAGCGCTCTTCGTCAATCTGTCTACAATTACCCAAACTGAATCATGCCCCTTAGGAGATCTCGGTAAGCTGGTAATGAAATCCATCGAGATACTCTCCCACTTGCACATCAGAATCTCCAAGGGAGTCAGCTTGCCACCAGGCCTCCCATGCTCGGCTTTCACACGCCTGCAAGTGAAACACTCTGAAACAAATCTGGCTATGTCCTTCTTCATCCCGTACCACCAGGCAATCTGTTTTAAATCATGATACATCTTGGTAGACCTTGGATGGTAGGCAACACTAGATCCGTGGGCGTCTCTGCACACCATATCCTGGATATCTCCAACTGCGGGGATGCAAAACCTGCCATGGTACTTCAAGGTACCCGCATCATCTATAGAGAAGTCTGGTAATTCACCCTTCTCAGCTCGAAGATACAAATGCAGAAGATCGGGATCGTCCTTCTGATGCAGTCTCGTAAGCGTAATCCACGAAGGTTCTGCTACTGCTATGCTACTCTGCGAATCACAGCTCGGCGGAAAGATTAAAAATCTTACCTGACTTCTGACTCAGGGCATCAGCCACCACATTTGCCATGCCTGGATGATACTGAATTTCAACATCATAGTCGGCCACGTACTCCAACCACCGCCGCTGGCGCAGATTCAATTCTTTCTGAGTGAAGACATAGTTCAGACTCTTATGATCCGTGAAAATCTTGCACTGCGCGCCATATAGCAAATGCCTCCACAATTTCAACGCATAGATCACATCTGCAAACTCTAGCTCATGCGTAGGGTAGTTCCTCTCGTGAGTCTTTAGCTGCCTCGACCCGTACGCAATCACCTTCCCGCCCTGCATCAAAACGCAGCCCAGACCGACATGCGACGCATCCACATATATATCATACTCACTACCCTCCGTAGGCAAAGACAAAATTGGAGCCGAGCATAACCTTATTTTTAGTTCCTCAAAAGCCTTCTCACACTTACCTCCCATACAAAAGCTATGTTCTTCTGCGTCAACTTGGTCAACGGCGCGGACAAGGTAGAGAAGCCTTCTACAAATCTTCTATAATAACCAGCCAAACCCAAGAAGCTTCTGATCTCTTTCGGGGTAACAGGTCTCGTCCATTCCATAACAGCAGCGATCTTTTGTGGGTCCACCGATATTCCCTCCTTATTAATCACGTGGCCTAGAAAAGAAACTTGAGGTAACCAAAATTCACATTTGCTCAGCTTGGCGTATAGCTTATGGTCTCTCAGAGTCGCCAAGACCAGCCGCAAATGTTGATCTTGCTCCTCCGCATCCTTAGAGTACACCAAAACATCGTCTATAAAGACAATCACAAACTTATCTAGAAAATCCTTGAAAACTCTGTTCATCAAATCCATAAAAGCTGAGGGAGCATTAGTCAAACCAAATGACATAACCAAAAACTCAAAATGCCCATGACGAGAGCGGAACGCCGTCCGCAGAACATCCGACTCCCGAATCCTCAACTGGTGATAGCCCGAACGAAGATCTATCTTGGAAAACACGGCACTACCATGCAGTTGGTCAAACAAATCGTCGATTCGCGGCAAAGGGTACCTGTTCTTAATAGTAACCTTGTTCAGCTCTCTATAGTCGATGCATAACCTCATCGACCCATCCTTCTTTTTAACGAACAGCACTGGCGCACCCCAAGGCGAAGAACTCGGCCTTATAAAGCCTTTTTGCCAATAACTCATCTAGCTAAATTCGCAACTCTTCCAGCTCTCGCGGGGCCATCCGGTACGGCGCCTTTACGATAGGACGCGTACCTGGCTCCAAATCTATGGCAAACTCGACATCTCGGTCGGGTGGAAGACCGGGAAGATCATCTGGAAACACATCAGAAAAGTCACACAACACAGGAATATCTTCCAAACGGGGCTCACTAACAATGGACCCTACCAGGGAAACCACACAGGCAAAACAGCCAGAAACAAGCAACTTCCGAGCACGCACCGCAGAAATGATTGGAGACTCCTGTAGAGAATATCCATAAACGCTCCCTGACTGACCGTTGTCTTTGACGAAGTCCAAGTGCTTACCCTTGCACTGGATCACAGCATCGTACCTTGACAACTAGTCCATGCCCAAAATAACGTTGAAGTCCTCCAGGTCAATCACCTTCAAGTCTACCTTGGCTAGAAAATCTCCCAACAAAATCGGACAATCTAGGACACCCAGGTCCGTAACCACAGAGTCACCGGAGGGGATCTTAACGCAGAAGGCACCACCAACATGATCTAGGCCCAAACTGAACCGCTCCACGAAGGCTCTAGCCACAAACGAGTGGGTAGCGCCGGAATCGAAGAGAACGCGCGTCCAACGGTTCTTTACCTTAAATCGTCCTACGAATTGCACACGCATCTAAGGCAACAAGCGCTAAAACGAAAACTACAATAAAAAAAAGAAACGTAACGAAACGACTGGGGAGGAGTCGAACCTGAGATAACCTGGGTCGAGGTCTGTGCTTCGTCTGCCGAAAGCATATTCAGCTTCCCCTTTCCTTTATCCATTTACTGAGGCGGTGGCAAAGCCTGGAGGGGAACTGGCTGCAGAATAGGCTGGGTCTGAGGGCACCTTGTCTTGAGATGACCCTTCTGGCCGCACTAAAAACAGACCTTATCTTTTAACCAACAACGGGCAGCCTCATGCCCCTTCCTTCCACACAAGGCACACACCACGTCTCCCCTGGAAACACCCTGAATCGCGTGCACCTATTCCTTCTTCTACGCTCCCAACCTTTTGAAACACTTCTCAAAGGGGTGGCCTGGCCGGCCACAAAAGCTACATATCTCTTTGACCTTCTTTCTCGAGACAGCATCAGGTTCCTGAGGGCTCTTCCCTCCACCGGACTTCCGCTTATCCTTCCTTAACTGCTGGCCTCTATTCATGGCATTCTCAATGGCCTCGACTCTCAAAGCAGCTTCGACCACGCTGGCATAACTGACTGCTCCATAGGCATTCGCTAACTGCTGAATGTCGCTTCTTAGTCCACCCAGAAATCGCTTAACTCGGTCTGCCTCAACAATCACTAGACCCGGAGCAAACCGACTCAACTTACTAAACTCAATCTCATACTCACTAACCGTGAGTTTCCTCTGCTTTAAGTGAAGAAAGTCGTTCATTAGCAGGTCCCGTTCGACTGATGGCAGAAACTTACTTAACAACAGCACCTTAAATGACTCCCAAGTGCAACATGCCACTAAGCTCTCTTTCTCTCTCAGGCACCAATTCTTTGCTAAGCCCTTGAGCTGGTAGGCAGCGAGCATCACCCTCTGATCGTCCGTAATCCCTGAGTAAGAGAACATCTCCTCAATGGTAATCAGCCAGTCGTCCAAAATCATGAAATCTGCCTGCCCATCATAGGTAGGGTGTCTCAGCCGCTGAAACTGGGATATGAACGCCATCTCCGGAGGCACCACAACCAAAGGCACGGGAGGAGTAGGAGGGGCAGGAACAGCTACCCCCTCTGCGGGGTTCTGAGCTCTCGGGGTCTGTCCCGCCACCACTGCTACAAGTGACTGAATCTGAGCCTGCATAGCCACTACCTGCCTCGATAACTCCTCATTACTCTACCGCAGGCTTTCTACCAACGCATCGCTCTGCGCTCCTGACGTCTCACCCGCGTATTGTGGGGTCGATCTCGTCGCAGGAATCTCGCCATCCTAGAATCGCACAAGCTTTAGACAAATCCTAGCCCATCAACTAGAACAAAACTACTCGGTACGGACAAACACACTTAAATATGAACTTCAACTACAAAACTTGCTCTGGGAGTTGTTTTTACCATGATGATGTTATGCTTATCCTAAGATGGTTCACCACCATCATAATAACTCAGGTGCCTAGACCATGAATGCATGTATTTTTATTCTTTTTGACTGAAAACCATGTATGTACATATATCATCTTGCAAATCTTTAGCTTGGCACGTTGTGCTTATGAAATGTTATGCTATGCATGATGTGCTATGCATTCTAAAAAGGCCTTAGTGCATGCCATGGGCGGCGTACACATGAAAATGTTATGCATCCCATACTACATAACATTCCCATGTAACGAGAAAAGAAAACGTGCTAGCCGCATTCATGTGGTGAGGTTATGCATCTCATACTACATAACCCTCACATGTTGCCTCCTATGGTGGATCCATATACAAACACATATTATGCATCTCATACTACATAATATGCCCTGTATACTTATTTATGCTCATGAGTGTAGTGTGCGTGCTTCGGCCAAGATGTGCTGATGACATATCAGTGTGTGAATGGTATGATTCCAACTACTAAAGCAGACAAGGGAAAGGTTGCCCAACCATTTGTCAAACAACCTCCCTCTGATACCAACTGTCACAACCCGCATTTTCTCAACGGTAAAAATCGTATCAGAGTAAGATAAAACACGTGCCGTGATGCCACGTCGTGCAGGGGATAACTGCACACGCTCAGGCAAAACTCCAGACGTTAGATTTTAGGGAAAAACGTTGATTTAAATATGAAAGAAAATCAGTTAAGTTGAATGGCCGTATCCCCGGCACAGTGGATCAGCTAGTCCACAGTTAAAATTATATCTATACGCAGCAGAAAATACTTTGGTTCAATTAAGCTGACACCTAAATAAGCACGGGAGTCCCCGGGGTGCGACTCATGGTATGCACGACTCTAAGGTGAATATTATAGGTATAAAAGATAGTGTTTTACGCTGAGGAAAAATAGTGTCTTTGTTTTAGAAAACATGTTATGCATGAAGTACATATATTAATACTTTTAGGGTTTAAAATATCTAACATGCAACCTAGCATAAATCCTTCAAGAAGCAAGTAACCAACCACATAAAGGCAAAATCAGCAGTTTAATTTCATATCCAGCATCACAAGAAGCCACCAGTGGGCGTCAACAACCTAACACGAACCCACTGGCGAGTATGTATGTCTATACAGAAAAGTAAGGAACTACCTCACAACAAAACGAGGATTAGCTATCTCAGCAACCCTAGAGGCCACCAACAGCCCCTCCAAAAGAACTAGCCGCTGAACTGGCTACAACCTGAACCTGAGGCATTCAAGAAAGGAACACCTCAGCAAGGAAACAATCAAGAGGTAAAATAGAGCAATAACTTAATTAGCAAATAAGAAGAAGGGTTTACCAACCCGGCAACAAACTGCAATAAGGGGATGACAGTAAGAAAAGAATGCTGTCAAAAACACCGCAGAGCACACCAAGTGCGAGCAATAAAACCAATATGCCTTACCAAGAGAGAGCCTACAACAGCATCAAGACATATTCATATGCCAAAAGGAAGGAAAGCATAAACAGGAAAGGGACTAACAGTCCTAACACGTGGGCAACTGGCAGTGGTCAAAACATGGATCTGAATACATAACCAAAATCAGACCCAAAAAGGGCTAAGGGGTCAAACAGTGGAAGCTTTAGGGTCCCACACACACCAACCCAAACCGGGGCAAAAGGTGGTGGCCACAGCTCTCCACATAAAACCACCCCTCCAGAGGCCACCAAAACTCCACCACCTGCCACAACCCAAGAGTCGGCATGCAGAAATTAGCCGAACACCCAATGCCTCCCCCTAGGGAAAAAGTCACTCTAACAATCCTAAGAAACACACGAACCCAAGACAAAAACGTCGGGTCCAACCGACGCGGCCTTGCACGCCTAACCCAAACCAACCCCGAGTCTACCTGACCCCAAAACAAGCGCAGCACCATTGTCGACACGATGTGTCGACACCACGATAAGCCGCTATCGACACAAGGTGTCGACACAACCGCGGCCGGTGTCGACACCAAGTGTCGACACCACAGCGGCCGGTGTCGACACAAGGTGTCGACACTGCCGCGGCTGGTGTCGACACCAAGCGTCGACACCACTGCAGCCGGTGTCGTCACCTTCTGTCGACACTGCCGCTGCTGGTGTCGACACCAAATGTCGACACCACTGTGGCCGGTGTCTTCACATGGTGTCGACACTGCCGCTGCTGGTGTCGACACCAAGTGTCGACACCACTGCGGCCGGTGTCGACACATGGTGTCGACACTACCGCTGCTGGTGTCGACACCAAGTGTCGACACCACTGCGGTCGGTGTCGACACAAGGTGTCGACACTACCGCTGCTGGTGTCGACACATGGTGTCGACACTGGCGCTGCTGGTGTCGACACCAAGTGTCGACACCACTGCGGCCGGTGTCGACACAAGGTGTCGACACTGCCGCTGCTGGTGTCGACACCAAATGTCGACACCACGACTGGCCGGTGTCGACACCAAGTGTCGACACCAAGACTGGCCGGTGTCGACACAACAGTGTCGATACCCCAACTAGCTACAGGAGCCAGATCCAGCAAACGACCAAAAACGAGAACGGAGATTCTCTCTCTCTCTCTCTCGAGTACAACCTCCATCGGCAATGGTAACTACTCGACCTAGACCGAACCAAAACTGTCCCTAATAGACACAATCTCTCAGTAAAACTGAGATTTAACTGGAACTTTCTACACTAACCACAGTATGATCGGGAACAAGCCCTAGCTTACACCTAAGATCTAAACAAGAAAGAGATAAAAGATTTAATCAAAAAAAGATAAAGATCAACTATGGCAAGGATGAGGGTACATCACTTGCCTCAATACCAGAAAAGCTTGGTCGGTGGCATCCCCTACTCTCGGATCTGGCCGCAGAGCACCAAGCTGAGGAGCAGAAAGAAAACAGATCCCGGCGAGGGCAGTCCAGATCCACTCTCGAAATCGAATTCCGACTGCTAAATCTCCAGGAATCGGCGTCCGAAGGCTAGGGTAGGCCGGCGGTGCTCTTCCTCTCGTACAGGCGACGGCTTCTTCGAAGCAGAGAAACAGGAAAAGAACAAAAGGAACCCAGCCCTAATTCTGACCCAAGACTATATATATATCAGTTTTTAATAATAAACAATCAACATAATAATCATTATTTATACTCAATATCAAAACAACCCGAAACCCGAAACTTCTCGGAAAAAGGCGAAATTCACGCCGCAGCTAAAAACCCACGCTACGAACGCAACTACAAAGTCGAAATTAGCATTCGACGAACAAAACCCGGGATAACACCTCCCGAAGCCAAAACACAAGCATTCCCTAAGAGGCCCAACCGAGTCATCAAACGGACTCCGGCTAGCTGGGGAATCTTACTAACAGGCTACAAACAGGCTACACAGGGAACCCTAAGAGCTAAGACCACGCTCTACAACGGCAAAAAGCCGGAAATACGCCATCGTAACGCCAGCCAAAGATCAAACAAAACACAGAAAAACCGGGGGCGTTACATCCTGTGTTGATGGAGGAACACGCCCGGGAACACGGGCGTGTACTGGATTACACGGGCGTGTCTTGTCAAACATGGGCATGTCGGGTGCCCGTGTATTTTTGGGATACGTTGGTTTCGACGACGAATGACGGACACAGCCCTAGACACGGGCATATCACAGGCCGTGTTCAGACCAGATTTTGATTTTCAGCTCCAGATCGTGGCCATTCGTTTCCTTACTTTGGGATCCGACGGCTGGGGGTTGTTACTACTGGGATATACCCGATAATAGGGTTTCAAATCCCTCATTTCTTTCACTTAGTCTCTTTCTAACGTCTAGAGAGAGGGGGGAGAAAGGAAGGAGAAAGGAGGCTAAATCCGGTTACCGGCGGAGCTTCGGAGCTCCAAATCTCGAGCCGACTTCGGATGTACCGAGGCAAGGAGATTGCGGTGCTTTTCATTTGCATAGATTTCCATGGCGGCAAGGAAAAATGCTAGGGTAATGATTCTCATCCTAGGACATGTGAAGTCCTCATTTCCTTTGCATAGGACCCCTCTCACGCGAGTTTGCAGTGAGTTGAGGTGTTCCTTCGGGTAGACATGAATAGTCCCTGTTGTGTACATGTAGAGTTCGTAATCGAGAATGGATATATGCATGATGTGTGAAGCCTACCCGGACAAGTTGGTCTGCATTGGTTATGTTTAATTACATAAATGGCCGGAGAAGACTCTGTGCAATTGGTTGTTTTTCGGGTTTTGTACGCGGTAGATTGCAGTAGTGAGCCTTGGGGTCTAACCTCGAGGTTACCGTCGGAGGTTCGGAGTTCCAAATCGCGAGCCGACTTCAGATCTACGGAGACAAGGAGATTGCGGTGCTTTTCATCCATATAGATTTCCATGGCACCAAGGAAAAATGCTAGGGTAATGATTCTCATCCTAAGACATGTGAAGTCCTCTTTTCCTTTGCATAGGAAGCCCTCTCACGCGAGTTTGCGGTGAGTTGAGGCATTCCTTCGGGTAGACATGAATAGTCCCCATTGTGTACATGTAGAGTCCGTAATCGAGAACGGATATGGGCATGATGTTTGAAGCCTACCCGGACAAGTTGGTCTAGATCGGTGATGTTGCATTGTATAAATGGCCAGAGAATACTCCGTGCCATTGGTTGTTTTTCGGGTTTTCTACGTGTTAGATTGCAGCAGGGAGCCTTGGGGACTAACCTCGAGGTGCAACTGGAAAACTGGGCAGATGCATGATTCTGTCGTCTTGGTGGCCTGGGAGCCAACTTGTTCATAACTGGGTTATGTAATATTGTGTGTTCGATTCGCGGGCTTCGGGGAAGCTTAACTCGCGACGATAACTTTAAGTGTCATGGCGAAGTGAGAAACGGGTTGAGTGGAACCATTCCTGCTCTATGCAGTTTCGGTGTTAGTGGCCTACCGAGGGCATAGAGGTCGGGTCTTAGGTCGTCGATGATTTTAAGTGTCATCACTTCTGCCTTAAAGACACAAATGCTCACGAGATGTGCCGTCCAAGTGGCGGTGGTGGGATCGCAGTTTTGACCGGGTTCACCGATAATGTGCCCTGAGAGCACGGGGTGTGTGGCCGTGCATGCCTACGCCTATGATGTACTGTTATTACTATATAATGTTTGGTTATGCTAATGAAGTGCAGGGAAGGAGCATCGCTGCCTCGAGTTTGGGGGCAGGATCGTTATAATTTGGTCAGCATTGCTGACCATTGCCTTTGTTTGCCACCATTGCGGTAGATTGTTGCTTGCAGTTGCTGCAGGACCAAGTGGTAAATAGCGGGCTAAAGCCCAAGTTGCTGAGCCGGCCCTCAAAGGCCTATTTTGAGTGTTTACTTGTTTATTCATGTGTGACTGGCGTGTGTGCCGTGGTATGAAAGACACATTTTATTGAGTAAACAATTGTAAGGCCCCAAGGCCATTATACTTGTCTATTGTACTTCATTCCTATTATTTTGAGTAGTGGACATTCATGCTTCTGGCTGGGTCCTTTAATTTGCAACTTTAAATTGCTTCCGCTAGTTTGACTCTGTGTAGGACGTTGGATATTAGTTGGATGGTTTCCATTGAGTAACCACCCAGTCTGTCTGTGGTATATGGCATCGGGCCCCGGCCGAACCTACTGCTATATGCTATGCGACAGATAGGGGGTGTTACATTTTATTCCCATGAAAGTGTTAGTTCTTGATGCAAACATCATGACACCAAAGACTTATATGGAAAAGGATAAGGATGAAATCATTCTGGCGTCTATGGACAAGAGGGCTCAGAATATAATAGTAAGTGCAATAGATGATTCCACTTTTTAGAATTTGATTCATTGCAGAACAGCCAATGAAATGTGGGAGTCTTTGATAGTTTACATGGAAGGTACTGAAGAAGTCAGTGATGATAGAAAATCTCTGCTAAATCAGCAGTATGAAGCCTTCAGACAAGATAAAAAGGATTAAATGGCTGAGTGTTTTGAAAAGTTCTTCAGAATTATTAACAACTTGAGAACTTATTGCAGAAGTTTTACTAATTATGAACTTAATGATAAGTGTTTGAAGTCCCTGAACAAGGAATGAGACATCAATATCTATGCCATAAGAGAAATGGTAAATTTAGCCAACATAGACCCCCATGCTCTATTTGGAAAGCTATTGTCTCAGGAGTTGCACCTTAATCTCAGAAAGTCTGAAGAAGAATCAGCTAGAGCACTCAATAGAGAAAATACCTTGGATCTAAAGGCTGAGTCATCCAGAAAAGTCACAGAGAAGTCAATACTCACAGAAAAACTGGAAATTGCATCTGAGTGCTCAGAATCATCCTTAACAGAAGGAGAAATAACTGAGGAGAAACTCTCTCTTCTCTAGACAGTTCAAGAACTTGTTAAGGAGAAGAAAACAAGGCAGAATGAAGGGTTCAGCAGGAGACTCTTCTCACAAAAAGATCAATCATCCAGAGAAACCCAAGAAGAATTATTCTGGGGACAGGTATGGCTCTTCTCAAAATAAATATATTAAAACTAATATAGTGTGTTATTGTTTCAACAGAAAAGGGCATGTCATAGCTGATTGTCCAGTAAAAAGGAAGGAGGAAAAGTCTGAGAACTTGAAGGATGGACAATACAAGAAGGCTGATAAAAGTATATTGGCAAAAAGATAGTTGACACTGTCTGACAATGAGTCTGATTCATCTGAATCAGAAGAGGAGGAGGCTCTTATGGGCCTAATGGCCATTGAGGAAAGTCAACCAGGAGAAAAAGATCAGGATTGTTCAGATCTTGCTAAGGTAAAATCAATCTCTAATAGATTTTCCTCATATTCTATTTTTGCATCAGAAAATGAATCATGTTAACATAGTAAAGAACATGATTTAGACATTGAAGCAGATTTTAACTCCTTTATCAACAGGTAAGTGAGGGTACTAAAGGCCTTAATTGCAAGAAAACAGCTTGCTAAGGATCAGGCCAAAGAGTTAGATTCCTTGAGAGGACTATCTTCTCAATTGATAAGTGCCAACACAAAATTGGATTTATAAAAACTGAAACTAATTGAATTAACTAACAAGAAAGATAGACAGGTAGATGTGATAATTGAACAGGTCAAGACTGTCAAAGATCTGGAAGCAAAGCTTGCTCAGGAAAGACAGCTCCTGACTCAGTTCTCAAAGCCTAAGTCAGTGCTACTTATCATAGAAACTTTAGCTGCACCATTTAGAAGTGTAGGGTTTGGTAAGAATAAAAAATTTAAAAAAGTCTGTATCCAAGGATAAAATTCCTATTGGTCCAGATAGGCAACCAGTCAAGTATATGCATTCTAACAGATGCTTGAGATCATGTATTCCTGGACACATGATTTCTGAGTGCTCTACCAGCAAGGTCAATAAAGAGCCTTGCTGGAAGGATCAGATGTCAAAAGGCAATATAGGCCAAGAACCACCACAGAAGGTGATCAATCTAAGAAGCCAAGGAATTCTTGGGGCTGATCCTAGTGTAGCTCACTCAAATCGGAAAGTTAAGGGTGTGAATTATGCACCTCTACCTTGGAAATTGGATGAGAATTCTGTGTTGTACAAGAGAACAACTTCAAATGTGCAACCAAAGAAAAGATACAACAGATTTGAGTGTTGGTGCTGTGGGAAGTTTGGGAATTTCACCCTATATTATTGGTATAATCCAACAGGTCCTTCATATAAATTTCAACCACCTTTATTTAAAAAGTCTGCTCTGTTTCACATAGCAAAGCCTAACAGGAACCAATGCCCCAAAACTTGTTGGGGTGCCTAAGGTGATCAAAATTTGTGTTTGCAGGTGGAGCCAAGTACCATTAATAGGACAATATGGTACTTGAATAGTGGATGTTGCAGGCATATGACTGGATCATGGAGATTACTAAGAGACTACACTATAGTTAAGAATGGACCAAAAGTAATCTTTGGAGGGTCAGAGAAAGGACTCACCAAGGGATATGGTAACATTTCTAATGACCTAGTTATGATAACTAAAGTTGCTTATGTGGAAGGATTGAACCACAATCTGATAAGCATAAGTCAGCTTTGTGATATTGGATATGAAATTGTCTTCCACAATGTCAAGTGTCTGGTAAGGAATTCAAGTGATCAAGAGATTATCTTGTCAGGCACTAGGAGTGGGAAGATTTATTTTCTAAATTTCCTTAGCATAAATGAACAATCACCAGTATGTCTTGTAGCTAGTGAGAAAGACACCTTGTGTGTACAGTGGCACAAGAGGCTGGCTCACTTGAACTTCAAAGCTTTGAGTAAATTATTTTCTTTGGACTTAGTTAGAAATAGTCCACAACTAAAATGCTCCAAAGAAGGCATATGTCATGCATGTCAAAAATATGAACAAAAGTCTCTTTTAATAGTATTCAGTCCAAAGACACTAAGAGGTGTATGTACTTACTTCATATGGATCTATTTGGTCCTATGCAAGTTCTTAGTTTGGGAAGAAAGTCTTATACCTATGTGAATATAGATGATCACTCCAGGTTTGCTTGGGTGTTCTTCTTAAGGAAAAAGTCTGAAACTCTAGGCTTCCTTGGTGATTTTGTCAAACAAATTCAGAATGAGATGGGATGTACTGTGGTCAAACTTAGAAGTGACCATGGTACAAAATTTCAATCTGAAAGGATGATAAATTTCTGTAAGGAACTAGGGATCCTTCAGGAGTACTCCTCTCCAAGAATACCATAGCAAAATGGAGTTGTTGAGAGGAGAAATAGAACTCTTATTGAGGCAGCTAGAATAATGTTGAGTGATACATCTATCCCAGAATAATTCTGGGCTGAGGATGTAAACACAACATACCATGTTCAAAATAAAGCATTGATCAACAAGTATCACAATAAGACTCACTGTGAACTAATGAAAGGCAGAAAACCAAATATGTCCTACTTTAAAATTTTTGGAAGCAAGTGCTATGTCTTGGACAATGGGAAAACTTATCAAACCAAGTTCTCAGAGAAATCCTACGAAGGAATCTTTGCAGGGTATAGTCTTCATAGTAAAGCATACAAGATCTACAACTTGAAACATCAAGTTGTAGAAGAATCTATTAATGTATTATTTGATGAATCATCTATTTTATGTAATGATATCTCTAATAACTCTAGTCTAGGTATTATAAAGTATAGATTGAAAAACCAAAATATAAGTGACTCACCTAACATAGAGTTAGATATTAGGGACAATATAGAAGTTCCTGTAGAAGATACTACATCAGCTCAGGGGGAGGAAGAGAATCACCCTAACCCTCATGTAGTATTAGGTGATAATAGACACCTTACTGTATCTGTTAGACACCTTAGAGATCATGATATAGATCAAATAATAGGTGATGCCAGATTAGGTGTGACTACTAGAAGTAGACATCACAATGATGTTCTATATTCTAGTTTTCTCTCACATGTAGAACATAAAAGGTTTGAAGATGCCAATTCAGATCCCAACTAGATTATGGCTATGCAAGAAGAGTTAAATCAATTTGAGGGATGCAAAGTCTGCTGTCTAGCCCCTAGACCTAGTGATCAAAATATCATAGACACTAAGTGGATCTATAGAAATAAATTAGATGAGTATGGGGTTATTGTCAAGAACAAATCTAGATTAGTGGCTAAAGGATATAAACAAGAGGAAGGATTAGATTATGACCAAACCTTTGCACCTGTAGCTAAGCTATAAGCCATTTGATAGTTTTTAACATATGTAGCATTCAAAGGATACAAGGTCTACCAAATGGATTTAAAGTCAGCATTCCTAAATGGTACACTGAAGGAAGAAGTCTATGTAGAGCAGCGACATGTTTTGTTGACCCTAAATACAAAACTATGTTTTCAGATTACACAAGGCTTTTTATGGGTTAAAACAGGCACCTAGAGCCTTGTATGAAACCCTCTCAACCTTTCTTATAGAGAACAAGTTCTCTAGAGGAAAGATAAAAAAGATACTATTCCTTAGAAACATCAAAGGTTCAAGCATATTAGTTCAGATTTATGTAGATGACTTAATTTTTGGGTCTATTAATGAGATGTTGTGTAGCAAATTTGCAAGGCTTATGCAAGTCAAGTTTGAGATGAGCAGCATGGGTGAGCTAAAGTTCTTCTTGGGATTCCAAGTTAGACAATCTGAGGATAGAAAATCCATCTCTCAATCTAAGTTCACTAAGGAGTTAATTAAGCGATATGGTATGGAGAATTCTTCTACCATGAGAACTCAAATGGGTTCTACAGTGTCACTACACAAAGATGAATCTAGAAAACCAGTTGATGAAACCTTGCATAGAGGCATAATTGGATCACACATGTATTTAACTGCAAGTAGGCCAGATATTATGTTCTAAATATGTGTCTGTGCTAGGTACCAAGCATGCCCCAAAGAGTCACATTATACTGCTGTTAAGAGAATACTGAGATATCTTAAGGACACACCCAATCTTGGGCTTTGCTATCCTAGGGATAGTGATTTTGAACTTACTGGGTACATAGATGTAGATTTTGTAGGGTGTAAAAAAGACAGGAAAAGCACTTTTGGAACTTGCCAGTTTCTAGGGAAAAGACTTATTAGTTGAAGTAGTAAGAAGCAAAGAAGTGTTGCTATCTCTATAGCAGAATCAAAGTACATATCCGCTGGAAGTTGCTGTGCACAGCTGTTGTGGATTCAACATCAACTACTGTACTACAGTATTCAGCTAAGTAAAACTATTATGTTATATGATTCTACTAGTGCAATTTCTATTACCAATAATCATGTTTCTCATAGTAGAACTAAACGTATAGAAATTAGATATCACTTTCTCAGAGAGAATGTAGAAAACAAAAATATTAGCTTACAACATATTCCAACTGAAAGACAAGTTGCTGATATTTTTACAAAGTCCATAGATGAAAGTAAGTTCAATTATTTTAAATTTGAACTAGACATGTTGAATATTGAATAAATAATTACACTTAAAAGGATGATTATTTAGGAATACAAATAATTTAAATTTTTTAGTTTAATTAGTCAGGAAATATAAGTAAGAACACAAAATTTGTCTAAGTCAGAGAATTGTGTCGATACACTAGGTTGTGTGTCGACACTTGATGAGTTGTAAATATACATATTTTATAGTATTTTTATTATGTCATTTTAGTTTAATTTTGTCTTTTTTAGTTAGTTTTATTTAATAAATTGCTTTCTTTTTGTACTAAATTAACTTAATTTTGATTCCTGCAATTTTTCAGAAAAAGTCAAAAAAAATGACCTGACAAGCCCTTGTACACACCCGTATACTTTCGGACACGCCCATGACCAGGCCGTGAGACTTCATTTCAAGTGGAATCAGAAGATTTTGATGAGAAAAGTGTGACACGCCCGGGGTCACGCCCGTTTCATTTGACACGCCACGTGACCATGGCCCGTGACACTCAAGATCGACGAAATTAGCTCGACGATCGTCGATCAAGCCGACATGACCAGAGTCACGCCCGTGACTTGGGGCGTGACTCCTCCACCTGGCTGGCAAACTGCCACCGGCGACTTTTGACGCAGGCGGCACCCAGTTCAACATCCCTGTCACACCTGTGTACTTTGGGTCACGCCCGTGACCAGGGGCGTTATTTCTACATGGACCTCCCGAAGTCAACAACGCCATCAATCGCCGAACGACATGCCCACCGTCATGCCCATGACCTGGGGTGTGACCGCTGCATTTTCAGCCGCAATGTCAAATCGCCGTCAATCACGAAAATCTAATGTGAATAGTGCTGACACCCCCCCCCCCCCCCCAACGACACGCCCGTATCGGAGGGCGTGTACTTGGAAATTTTTGCTTATAAAAGTTCAACTGATGTATGAGTCTAGGGTTCCAAATTTTTGAACCATTTTGATGAGTAAGGGTTGTTGTTTGGAGCTATTGTAGTGCTATCGAATAGTTTAGAATGCTCGTCTAAACAAACTTATAAGCTATCCCCATTCTGATGATTGGCTAATCTCTTTTAGCCCTCGGTATCGAAGAGTATTGGGATATTAAAATGTTTTAAATAACTAAAGGTCTTATTTTTCTATTTAATTAAAAACTTAAGGTTTACCCCGGGTTAACGACCCGTAGAACCACATATCGATGTGTGGGCTATATTTCCGTTATCCATAAGCTAGCTAGCCGAGAGGCCATGCGTATGGACTGATCACCCCTGGGTAAAGAGAGTTCCGCACTAACCCTCGAGAGAGGAGGCGCGTTAACTCTACCGGATTGGGTTCCCCACCCAATAGCTGGGTTCTTAGCGTACTGCGGGCATTAAGAGGAATCCTTCGTCGGATGAGAGCCCGGTCGAATAACCTTAATGCCCAGGTGAGCGATATTCCTAGAGATAAGTGAGCTCATACTTTTGGAACCTCCACTGCCAAGTTTCCACTTTAATTAAATTGAAACTTTAGATCTCTAGTTATTCAAATCTATTTTTAATCCTAATGTAATTCGATACCGAGTGTTATCTCTTCATCGTCTTTAATCTAAATCTATTTTTGTCCTATTTTAGTTAAAATCAACAACTTACTATTTCGATAAAATAATAGTGCTTTCGGAGCAGTAGGGATAATCAACCCGTTCACGGGAAATTTACGATCTGGATATTCCCCCGAATATTTTGTATTACTTGCGATAGGTGCACTTGCCTACCTAAGCAAGTCCGTGGCGTTCGACTCAACGAACAAACCACCCAAATAACAGTTTGTTCGCATGTTTATCAAGTTTTTGGCGCCGTTGTCGTGCACTCTTTGAGTTGATATCTCGAATCCGAAGTCTATTACTTTTACCTTTATTTCTAAAAAACTAAAAAAAACTGAAAAACTTTTCTTCAAAATCCAAAGAAAAAAAGTTAATTTTCTACTTTCTATTTTAGGGTGTATGACCTGTGGACAACCTTCGAAGTCCGAAAATTTGGATTTTGATCCTGTGATCGAACGCTCGCTTGCGCGTATTCAGTCTCAATGCTGAAATCCCTCTTTGGATCCCGAAGAATCCGTCAGAGAACCCTCTGTCGTTACTATGGCCGACCCCAATCCTAACACGACCGTCGATCGTACAATGTCATATTACGCCCGGCCAAATTTGGACGATACTGGGTCCAGTATTGTTCGCCCAACGGTTGCGAACAATAATTTTGAGATCAAATTGAGCATTATCTAAATGATCCAAAATGCTGTGCAGTTCGATGGACTGCCTGATGAGGACCTGAACGTTCATTTGTCTAGTTTTTTTGGAAATCTGCGATACCTTTAAGATTAATGGTGTCACTGATGACGCCATTCGTTTGTGTCTTTTTCCATTCTCCCTCAGATCCAAAGCAAGGCGTGGTTAAATTCCCTCCCACGAGGATGTATCACCACCAGGGCCGAGCTTGCGGAATGGTTCTTGATGAAGTATTTTCCGCTCGCCAAAACAGCAAAGTTGCAGGCGGACATTTCTTCGTTCGTGCAGAACGATTTCGAGTCTCTATTTGAGGCTTGGGAGCGCTTTAAGGAATTTCTCAGCAAGTGTCTGCACCACGCGCTGCCTGCGTGGTTGGAGGTCCAAATCTTCTACAACGGGCTTAATTATAAGACACGTCAAATGATTGACGCGGCTGCCGGGGGTACCTTAAATAATAAGACCCCCGAGGCTGCCCAAACTCTTATTGAAGAGATGGATATGAACGCCTACCAATGGAACGTCCTGCGGGGACATCCCAAGCATGCCACCAGCCTCTTCGAAGTGGATGCCACTGCCCACTTAGCCCTTCAAGTTGAAAGGCTGACGAAGCAAGTGGCGGAGATGTTTGCTGCCTCCACCACTCCACCTTGGGTTATTCCCCCTAATGTCGGCGTAGGTAATGAATTCGTAGACAATGTGAGAAATGCTGGGAGACCTTCCTTCAACCCCAACAACAACCCTTATAGTAATAACTATAATCCGGGTTGGAGGAACCACCCCAATTTCTCATGGAGCAATGCGAATAATGCGTAGCGCCCGCCTAATTCTTTCGCACACGGATTTTTGCCGCCTCCCCCTCTTCCAAAACCCTCCCTGATGAAGGAGAATTTTTCTAAATATATCGCTTCCAACGAGTCAAATATCCGGAACATCACCGTATCGCTAAAAAACTTAGAACTCCAGGTTGGACAGCTTGCATGAATGATGTCCGAGCGCGTGCTCGGGGCACTATCGGGAAATACGGAGCCCAATCCGCGGGAGAATATCAACGCTATAACCCTACGTAGCGAAAAGTAGGTGATTGATCCAAAACAGACCGATCTGCAGGGTTCCTAAACTGCGCCTTCACAACCTCCTTTCAGGGAAGCTTCTACCCCCCCTGTCTTTATTTTCTGTCCATATAGCCTTTCCTGTTTGTTCCACATATTTACATTACAATATTGCGGACAATGTTGGACTTAAGTATGGCGGTGTTTTCTCGCTTTATTTTTTCGCACTTCTATTTTCTGCACTGTACTTTTACTTTATGCACTCCAAAAATTTTTTTAAAAAAATACTTTCTGCACTCCAAAAATTAAAAATATATAACAACAAAACTCAAATTTATTTTTGAAAATGAAAATCCAAAAAAAAACATTTTTTTCCTTTCTTTTAAAACAAAAATTTCAAAAAAATTATAAAACAAAAATTCCAAAAAAAAACTTATAAATCAAAAATTCCAAAAATATTTAGTTTGATTTTGTAAAAATCTTTGTAAATATTTTTGTAAATAATTCTCTCTCCCCCTTCCTTTTTGTCTCTCATTCTTGTAAATAACGTCTCTTTTTACGTTTTTCGCAAAACTTAAAAATCTAAAAAAAAGATAATAAGTCAAAAAATTAAAAAAAAAGGAGTAAAACAAAACAGAAATTCAAAAAAAAAAGATAATAAATTTAAAACACAAAAAAATGATAAAAACTATGAAAAACCAAAAATGTTTTGAAACAAATAAATCAAATATTCCATTTCTTGATCTTCTTGCTATCCACAAATTTTGTTTTGAGTTTATTTATATGTGAATTTTATTAATTCTTTGTTTGTTATTCGTTTGTTAATTATTGATAGAAAAATTTAAATAGCCGGAGTTATGTTTTAAAGAATTCATTATGCATTATTAAAAATAACGAACTCGTTTTAAATACTACTTCTAATTTTTTATTGATAGAAGCATTTGTATTATGTTAGAAAATCACGACTATAAAATTCAATTATGTTTACTTTTAGCATTCTGAAAAATTAGAACGTACAATTTATTAAGGTTGCTCTCAAATATTTTTTTAATTAAAAATCTAGTTTTCTTTTCTCCCCTCACTTATCATGTCTTACTTGGTATGATAAATGTTTTTACCCTTAAAAGATCTTATGTCAATGGGAATAAGATTTCATTCCGTAAACATAGGCACCCAATAATTTAAAAAGATTATATGTTACGGAGTAAGAGGATAAAATTCATACTCTCACACATATGCATTGGGTTACTTTTATTATTATGAAGAAAAAATGATATTAGGGAAATAAGATTTCATTTTCCTAATAATCAAAAAAGAAAAATATGGAGGTTCGCGAAAAAACTACATCACCTCAAAATCCAAACCCTCTTCATAAACCAACATCAACCCCCCTTAGCCAATTTCATGATTCTAGAATTAATTCAAAAATTTTTTTGAGAGCATAATTTGTAAATTGCATTATTTCTAGTAAAACTCCTATAAGCTAAAGTTCATATAATTCCAAACTATTTTTGTTAATCTAACCATTACAATTATAGCTTTCTATTTGATTACATCAAGAAGGTTTTTGGTCAAAACTTTTGCGCTATTTAAATCATCTACATGATTTTAAGACTTAATTCTTACACCCCGTATATTTATTTAGATCTCTCTTATAATTAATTAAGCGGTAGCTAAACTTAGAGTTTTTTCTATTCCTTATAAGTTCACCTCAAACTTTTGCTATGAAATAGCAAAAGCTTAAGTTTGGAGGTATTTGATGAGTTGTAAATATACATATTTTATAGTATTTTTATTATGTCATTTTAGTTTAATTTTGTCTTTTTTAGTTAGTTTTGTTTAATAAATTGCTTTCTTTTTGTACTAACTTAACTTAATTTTGATTCCTGCATTTTTTCAGAAAAAGTCAAAAAAAATGACCTGACACGACCTAGTACACGCCCGTGTACTTTGGGTCACGCTTGTGACCAGGCCGTGACACTTCATTTCAAGTGGAATCAGAATATTTTGATGAGAAAAGTGTGACACGCCCAGGGCCACGCCCGTGTCATTTGACATGTCCCGTGACCATGGCCGGTTAAAATTTTCTCAACGCGGTCAGCACGGTAGCCCAAACACCAAATTAATATCTTCGGAACTACCCAGTTCTCACATTGAACCAACGGAAAACCAAGGAACAAAGGTTAATCCCAACAAACAATGGAAGCACAAGCGGATCTTTTATTCATTCACTTCTTTACAACACGAGGCATACATACCGAGACATGATTTCGCTAGTATAACAGTTGTAAACAGAACGCACCAAAACAGAAGCCGGGCGGACAGCACCGGAGTCTGCCGAGACCGCCGAGGTCTCTGAGGTCACCGAGTCCGCTGAGATCTCCTGAACTAAGCTGCAATCCGCCGAATAGCCAAGGAGTCCGCCGAAGCCGCGAGGCCGCGCGGTCACACCGTTATTCATCTCTTGCTGAAGCTGAACTGAGGAACACCCCCTACCCACCTGAAGTCGGCGGACAGGTTATTGAAGCTAGCAAAGTTGAAACAGAGTTGACAAGCCGCATAGCAACCTCCTGCTGAATCCGCAGAGACCGCACAACTTCCAAGTACTTGACCGAAGTCAAAGCCAAACTCCTGCCTCCTGGAAGCTACCCGCGCGACCTGTACACAGCAAACCGTCATCCCTGAATCAATCCACGCGGACAGACAAACTGAGGCCGCATCACTTCGCCCAACCCAACTTACTGTTCACTTTAGTTACTGTAGACCTGCCAGGGGGGTCCTATTTATAGGCGAGGTGAGAAGTGTGGTCACCACCCTAGAGATAGCGACACCTCCCTAGCTCGCGCGATAGAAAAACACCGTCCGCCGAGTCCGCAAGGACTTAGCCGGATAGCAAGGAAAACCGCCAGGAGCAAGGCAATCATTGGCGAACCCTCTCTAGTCCGCCTAAGCTATGCGGACAAGACATCAGCCCGCAAAACCTCCAACTACTGCAGGACAGCAACCCCCCTTCAATGGCTGTCCGCACAACCCGAGGCAGTCCGCAAGACTCAACCCCCAAACCGCCACAAGTCCACGACCAAAGGCAGATAGCAACAGTCCGCTCGGTCACAGCGTACTTGGCGGATACGGCGGACACCATGGTCTTGGCACAGAGTGTGACCAAGTCCAAAACCATCAAAGGCCAATGCGAGCATGGCGGACATAAACTTCTGTCTGCCAAACACCCTAGCACAGACCGCCAGCAGTCCACATGCTACTCGCACACCTGCCCAACGCAGCAGCCTCCTCCCGGACTCCAACCACCAGTCCGCCAAAGACCTCCACAGCAAAGCACCTGATGTAATACCAGATCTCGATAAGGCCTCAGCTAAGCTCTAAGCCCAGTCCGCAACAGCCCATACCGCGGACACGCCAGTCTGCAAGCTTCCCGCGAACATGAGCCAAACCGCCAAACAGCACAAGCTTGCATCACGTCCCCTGAGCAATGCACCAGTCCGCAAGCCTCCATCCGCTTAGGCCGCTTCTTGGCTAAATCAACCAGCCAACGACCTCATCCGCAGATACCAGGCCGCACAGTCCGCGGATTTCACCGGTGCAACCCGCCCAAAAGAATAGCCGGCTTACACTAGACTTTCCACCAGGCCGGACACAACAGTCCGCCCAGTCCGCCCAGTCCGCCAATGCTGTCCGCCCAGGCCGCCCGGCCTGTCCCGTCAACCACTTCCACTTCATAAATTTCAACACTCCCACTTGAAGTGGGAAGTGGTGACCAAGCCCAGCAAGCTGCGCAAGCGCTCAAAGGGCCCCTTCAATAGTGGCTTCGTGAAGATGTCAGCAAGATTATCTTCACTCCGTACATGCCCGACCAGCAAAGACCCCTCCAACACCTTCTCCCTGATGAAGTGGTGATCAATCTCTTTATGCTTTGTCCTGGTGTGACACACTAGATTGTTAATCAGTTTGAGAGCACTCTCGTTGTCACCCCGGAGTAAAGTAGGCTCTTGCACTTCTTCATGAACATCCTCTATAAGCATCCTCAACCAAACGGCTTTCCGAGCAGCGAAGGCCGAAGCCTTATACTCCACCTCCGTGGTTGAAACCGACACCGAGTCCTGCTTCTTTCTACACCACGAGATGCTAGTTGAACCGCAAGTGAACACATAACCTGAAGTGGACCTCCGATCATCCGAATCACCGCCATAGTCAGCATCCGTGTACCCGAGCAACGCAAACTCCGAGTCCCTTCTATAGAGGAGTCCCATGTCAGAAGAAGTCTTGACATACTTTAGAATACCCTTCGTCGCCACTAGATTAGATTGCCTTGGTTCAGCCATATACCGACTTACTCGGACAACAGCATAAGCAATGTCCGACCTTGTAATCGTCAGGTAAATCAAGCTACCAACAAGAGCCCTGAACACCAAGGGATCATGAAGAACCCTTCCCTCATCTCATCGAAGCTTCTGCCCAGGTTCCAGTGGAGTGGAGCACTTCTTCCCTTCACCCATGCCGAACCACTTCACAATGCGATCAGCATACCCTTTCTGGAAAATGAGAACCCCGCACTCCTTCCTCTCCACCTCAAGACCGAGAAAGTGATGCAACTCTCCCAAGACTTTCATCTCGAAGCGTATAGCAAGCTCAGCCCTGAGCCTTGCTACTTCTCCCTCTAAATTCCCTGTGATGATTATGTCATCCACATACAGTAGGACCAAGACTTGTAGCTCCACCTTCTTCTTGACGAACAAGCTTGAATCTGAGTTGGAAGCAAGGTATCCACAGAATTGCAAGTACTCTGCAATCTTCCCATACCACGCTCTAGGAGCTTGCTTCAACCCATAGAGAGCCTTCCTGAGTTTGCAGATATAGTCCGGATGCTTTTCAGAGACATAACCAAGCGGCTGATCCATGAAGATGTCCTTGTCAATCTCTTCGTAAAGAAAGGCGTTCTTCACATCGTGTTGCCACAACCTCCATCCCTTGCTAGCAGCCAAGGCGATCACCACTCTTACTGAAGTCATCTTCGCAACTGGACTGAATGTCTCCTCATAGTCTTCTCCATACTGTTGTGAGAATCCTCTAGCGACCAGGCGAGCCTTGAACCTATCAATGATCCCATCAGCCTTCTTCTTCAACTTATACACACACTTGCAAGTAACCGGACTAATGCCATCAACCTTGGGCACAAGGTCACAGGTTTCATTCTTCTTCAGAGCATCAATCTCTTCCTTCATGGCATCTTCCCACTCCTTCACTCTAGTGGCCTCGTTGAAGTTTGCAGGCTCTCGCTCATCCAGAGGACCTGCAAAGAAGCAGGAGACAAAGCTCACTGCATTCCCATCACAGTATCGAGCCGGTGGCTTAACCACCCTCTTCGATCTTCAAAGGGTCAGCTCTTTGCTCGCTGCTTTCGTGGCTTCTACGGGCTCAACTCCTACCTGGGGCAGGCATTGAGCAGTGCTCCCCCTGCTTCCTGAGCAAGAAGACTCAGCCTCAGAGTTAGAAGCAACAAGAGCTGCTGGTGAAACAGCAAGCTCCTCTTCCAAGCCATCAGCAGCCACCACCGGTGCTTCATCAACCTTGCTACTTCCGGTTAGCTCAACCGAGCCACCTCCATATGACGTCAGCTCATCAAAGACAACGTCTCTTGACACCACAAACTTCTTCATCACAGGGTCCATGCATTTCCATCCCTTCTTCCTCTCATCGTAGCCAACAAAGACAAGCTTCCTTGCCTTCGCATCCAGCTTAGTCCGTGAAGCATCTGTGACATGCACGTAGCAAGTTGAACCGAACACCCTACGGTGTCCAACACTCGGCTTCTCCTTCAGCAACAGCTCAATAGGAGTCTTCATGTTGATAGGGCTAAGTGGCATCCGGTTGATGACATAAGCAGCATAATACATCCCCTCCGCCCAAAAAGACCTTGGGATATCTTTCGCATGAAGCCAACATTTGCAGGTCTCCATCAGATGACGGATCTTCCGCTCCGCTACCCCATTTTGTTGTGGAGTGTGAGCACAAGTAAGCTCCCGTTGGATCCCGTGCTTCCTGCAGAAGTTAGAAAACTCGGAGGAGACAAACTCACCCCCATTATCAGTTCTAAGCTTCTTAATCCGCAAGCCAAGCCGGCCTTCTACCAACTCTTTAAACTCCACAAACAAACGGAAGGCTTCCGACTTCTCCTTTAAGAAGTACACCCAATTATACCTTGAGTAGTCATCAACCAAGACAAGCATGTATCCGCTTCCACCAAGGCTGGCAGTAACCGTCGGTCCCATCAAGTCGTCATGAATGCACTCCAATGGTTTCTTGCTCCTTCTTTGTGATTTATCAAACGGAAGGCGATGTGCCTTACCGTATTGACAGCCCGCGCAAACATGCCCGTCATTAAAGGAAGACAACTTAGGCAACCCCTTCACCAAACTTCTACTAGCAATCGCCTTTAGCTTGTCCATGCCAACATGCCCCAGCCTCTCATGCCAGATAGCAGCGCTATCATTGGCCCTCATCCTATCAACATAAGAATTGGTGGCAAGAACAAACAAGTTCTTCACCCTCCTCCCTACATGAGCAACATCAGCCTTCACCGCTGATATGTTGCGAAGGAACATCACGTCTGTTGGCCCAAACAGAACGTGATACCCAGCGTCCACCGCATTGGTCACGGAGAAGAGGTTTTTCTTCATGCCCGGCACGTGATACACACTCCTTAACGTGAGTGGCCCCTGATCACTACCCAAAGACACGACCCCCTCTTTCTCTACTGCATAAACAGTATTATCAGCAGTGATAATAACTTCATTACCTGAGTAAGCCTGCATGGAGGTGAATTTTGACTTGTCTCCGGTGAGGTGATGACCACACACGGGGTCCACGATCCACTCGCCGTTGAAGTCCTCAGCAGAAAAGGCCCGGACACAAGTGTCCGTCATAAAAGCTCCGCCCCATTCTGCTTCTTCACTTCTCGAGCAAGCTTCCTCCTTTCCCGCAGCATGCCCAGGTTGCAGTTTGACCTTGCAATCCCGCATTAAGTGCCCTCGCTGATGACACTAGTAGCACTTCAAGTTCTTCTTCCAGTCCTTAGGAGCATTGCTCCTCTCCGGCTGATATGAAGTTGAAGTCTCCTTCTCACCAATGACCTGCACCTTCTTCTTCTTCTTCGCTTCCCATCCTTTCTTCTTGCCTGAGAAGAGAGCTTCGTTGCCTTCCTGATTCAGGTTCACTCCAGCCATCTGCCTTGCCAAGCTCTCCTGCGATGCAAGCAGATTCTCCAGCTCCAGCAAAGACGGCTGAGTAGCCCACCCTTGAGCAGATGTTACAAAGGCCACATACTCCTTCCGCAAGCTGCGGATGATGTGCCTTTTCATCTTTGCCTCAGAGATAGGGTCATTAGGATCCAGTGCCGACAGCTCAGCACACAAGCTCTTCATCTTTAAGAAGTACTTCGAGATGGAAAGGTGTCCCTGAGTTGCCCTGGCCAACTCATTCTCCAGGAACTGAAGCCGCGCCACATTCTTCCTACTGAACAACTCATCAATGGTTGTCCAAATATCAGCAGCCGACTTACACCCAACGATGTGATCAAACAGTTCCGGAGACACGACCCTCTTCAGAATGAACTCCGTCTTAGCATTTGTTCTTCTCCAGAGCCTAACCTGCTCAGCAGTACCGAACGCAGCAGTGACTTCTTGTCTGTCGTCACCACCGACGACTTCCCACAGCTCCTCTCCAAGAAGATAACTCTTCATGCACGACTTCCACTTCTTGAAGTTAGTCGGAGTTAAGAGTTCAATGTCAAGACCCCTTGCAAAGCTCCCTTCCATTGCAACACATGTTGGCAACCTTTCAGAAGCTCCGAGCAACAACACAGGTTGATCATCCCTCAAGCACTGAGTAACAATACTGGTTGACTACCGCTCACGCAACTGAACGTGGCTCTGATACCATGTTAAAATTTTCTCAACGCGGTCAGCAAGGTAGCCCAAATGCCAAATTAATATCTTCGGAACTACCCAGTTCTCACGTTGAACCAGCGAAAAACCAAGGAACAAATGTTATTCCCAACAAACAATGGAAGCACAAGCGGATCTTTTATTCATTCACTTCTTCACAACATGAGGCAGACATAGCGAGACATGATTTCGCTAGTATAATAGCTGTAAACAGAACACACCAAAACTTAAGCCGGGCGGACAGAACCAGAGTCCGCCGAGACCGCCGAGGTCGCCGAGTCTGCTGAGATCGCCCGAACTAAGCTGCAATCCGCCGAATAGCCAAGGAGTCCGCCGAAACCGCGAGGCCGCACAGTCACACCGTTATTCGTCTCCTGCTGAAGCTGAACTGAGGAACACCCCCTACCCGCCTGAAGCCGGCGGACAGGTTATTGAAGCTGGCAAAGTTGAAACAAAGTTGACAAGCCGCAGAGCGACCTCCTGCTGAATCCGCAGAGACCGCACAACTTCCAAGTACTTGACCGAAGTCAAAGCCAAACTCCTGGCTCCTTGAAGCTACCCGCGCGACCTGCACACAGCAAGCCGTCATCCCTGAATCAATCCGCGCGGACAGACAAACTGAGGCCGCAACACTTGGCCCAACCCAACTTACTATTCACTCTAGTTACTGTAGACCTGCCAGGGGGGTCCTATTTATAGGCGAGGTGAGGAGTGTGGTCACCGCCCTAGAGATAGCGACACCGCCCTAGCTCGCGCGATAGCAAAACACCGTCCGCTGAGTCCGCAAGGACTTAGCCGGATACCAAGGAAAACCGCCTGGAGCAAGGCAATCATTGGCGAACCCTCTCCAGTCCGCCTAAGCTATGCGGACAAGGCATCAGCCCGCAAAGCCTCCAACTACTACAGGACAGCAACCCCCCTTCAATGGTTGTACTCACAACCCGAGGCAGTCCACAAGACTCAACCCCCAAACCGCCACAAGTCCACGACCAAAGGCAGATAGAAACAGTCCGCCCGGTCACAGCGGACTTGGCGGATACGGCAGATACCATAGTCTTGGCACAGAGTGTGACCAAGTCCAAAACCATCAAAGGCCAATGCGAGCATGGCGTACATAAACTTCCGTTCGGCAAACACCCTAGCACAGACCGCCAGCATTCCGCATGCTACTCGCACACCTGCCCAACGCAGCAGCCTCCTCCGGACTCCAACCACCAGTCCGCCAAAGACCTCCAAAACAAAGCACCTGCTGTAACACCAGAGCTCGATAAGGCCTCAGCCAAGCTCTAAGCCCAGTCCGCAACAGCCCATACCGCGGACACGCTAGTCCCCAAGCTTCCTGCGAACATGAGCCAACTGCCAAACAACACAAGCTTGGACCACGGCCACTGAGCAATGCACCAATCCGCAAGCCTCCATCCGCTTAGGCCGCTTCTTGGCTAAATCAGCCAGCCAATGACCTCATTCGCAGATACCAGGCCGCACAGTCCGCGGACTTCACCAGTGCAACCCGCTCAGAAGAACAGCCGGCTTACACTAGACTTTCCACCAGGAGGCACACAACAGTCCGCCCAGTGCGCCAAAGCTGTCCGTCCAGGCTGCCCGGCCTGTCCCGTCAACCACTTCCACTTCACAAATTTCAACATGGCCCGTGACACTCAAGCTCGATGAAATTCGGTCGACGATCGTCGACCAAGCCGACATGCCCAAAGTCACGCCCGTGACCTGGGGCGTGACTCCTCCACCTGGCCGACAAACTGCTGCCGGTGACTTTCGACACAGGAGGCGCCCAGTTCAACCTCCTCGTCACGCCCGCATACTTTGGGTCACGCCCGTAGCTAGGGTCGTGACTTCTACGCGGACCTCCCGAAGTCAACAACGCCATCAATCACCGAACGACACACCCACCGTCACACCCGTGACCTGGGGCGTGACCGCCGCGTTTTCAGCCGCAATGTTAAATCTCCATCAATCACCAAAATCTGAAGTGAATAGTGCTGACATGCCCCCCCCCCCCCCCCCCGACATGCCCGTGTCGGAGGGCGTGTACTTGAAAATTGTTTCCTATAAAAGGCCAACTATTGTATGAGTCCGGGGTTCAAAATTTTTGAACCATTTTGATGAGTAAGGGCTGCTGTTTGGAGCTATTTTAGTGCTATCGAATAGTTTAGAACTCTCGCCTAACCAAACTCATAAGCTATGCCCATTCCGATGAGTGGCTAATCGCTTTTAGCCCTCGGTATCGAAGAGCATTGGGATATAAAAATGTTTTAAATAACTAAAAGTCTTATTTTTCTATTTAATTAAAAACTTAAGGTTTACCCCGGGCTAACGATGCGTAGAACCACATATCGATGTGTGGGCTCTATTTCTGTTATCCATACGCTAGCTAGCCGAGAGGCCGTGCATATGGACTGGTCACCCCTGGGTAAAGAGAGTTCCGCACTAACCCTCGAGAGAGGAGGCGCGCTAACTCTACCGGATTGGGTTCCCCACCCAATAGCGGAGTTCTTAGCATACTGCGGGCATTAAGAGGAATCCTTCGTCGGACGATAGCCCGGTCGAATAGCCTTAATGTCCAGGTGTGCGATATTCCTAGATATGTGAGCTCATACTTTTGGAACCTCCACGGCCAAGTTTCCGCTTTAATTAAATTGAAACTATAGATCTCTAGTTATTCAAATCTATTTTTAATCCTAACGTAATTCGATACCGAGTGTTATCTCTTCATCGTCTTTAATCTAAATCTATTTTCGTCCTATTTTAGTTAAAATCAATAATTTACTATTTCGATAAAATAATAGTACTTTTAGAGTAGTAGGGATAATCAACCCGTTCCCGGGAAATTTACGATCTAGATATTCCCCCAAATATTCTGTATTACTTGCGATAGGTGCACTTGCCTACCTAAGAAAGCCTGTGGCGTTCGACTCATCGAACCAACCACCCACATAAGAGTCTGCTCGCGGGTTTATCAACACTATTAGTACAGGTGTGTCGAAACACTACAGCCTGTGTTGACAATAGTAGTAAAGGTGTGTCGAGATACGTGACTGCGTGTCGACACTGATTAGCGAATGTGTGTCGAGACTGATAAGAGGATGTGTGTCGA
This sequence comes from Platanthera guangdongensis, assembly GCA_039583875.1. NCBI lineage: Eukaryota > Viridiplantae > Streptophyta > Magnoliopsida > Asparagales > Orchidaceae > Platanthera > Platanthera guangdongensis. The sequence continues at coordinate 149,970,341 of CM077158.1, forward strand.
TTACAAGTTTGTGTCGAGACCTTTAGGTCTGTGTCGAGAAACATAAACCTTGTGTCAACACGTGTCAACACATCTCAATAGCTTAGGTTTTCTTTTTCGACTCCAAAAATTTCCCAATATTGAGAAAATCAGTAAATGCAGCACGCCTTTTCACCTTCAAAAGACTGATACTATAAATACTAGGTATTATGTTTTGTCGACTTCACTCGCCAGTAATCTTGTGATACTAATCGTTCTGTTTCGAGACATAGAAATCCATAGTCGACATCCTTCAAACTCAAGATCTTTCAACAATAATGGCACCAAAAATGGACGATCACCTCAACGAGGGATATGAACAGGTGCGCAACATATTTGACACCGCTTCAGAAGATATAAGGAAAGTGATTGACCTTGTGAATGAGGCAGGATTGAAGTATCTTCTTTCAGAACCAACCAAGATCTAAAAGGGAGAGGTATCAGAAATCTCTAATGCCTCCTTAAACTCTAACTCTGATAAGATAAAATCCATTGTTAATGGAGAAAAAATAAAGGTAACTACTAGAAGACTGGCTAAAGTCTTTAAGATTCCAAAAATTTCACAGGATAATGAACTAGATTCAACCAAGACAGCTGAGGCACTAGTTTGGTGTGGACTACATCCAACAATTAGTTTTGGACACTCATTCAACAGAAAGGGAATGGATCCTCAAGGTAAATTCCTGTCTGAAATAGTAGGAAAGGTGCTCCTCTGCAAGACTGGAGCACATGATAGAATTTCTAATGTCATGTTTAATAAGATGATTAGAATTATCTTCAAAATCAATACTAATTGTAATAGAGTGCTGTTTAATAAGATTGTAGAAGGAATTCAGAAGCCCAATATGGGCAAAATAGTTAGTTTGTATCTGGTAAAGGTCATTCTGGATTGCATCAATCAGAAACCTGGAACTAAGATCAATCATATGAGGAGAATGGACCAAAGAATCCCGTCTATGTGGGATAGAGTCTTGATTATGGAAACTCTAGCACCTAAGCAAAAAATGAAATAAAAGGTAAGAAATCAGTTGTAAAGGAAGTAGTATCCTCTAGTAATTCTGAAGAAGAGGTAAACTTCAGTTCAGATGAAAATTTAGAGGAAGTACAAGGCAGGTCTCCTAGGCAATTCCCTGAGACCAGTGCATAAATGCAGGGGGAGACCATCCCAGAAAGAGAATTAGCTGAGGGGGAGAACATCACTGAATTACCAATGGATACAACAACAACCATCATAATGGATGTGGTTCAAGACATAAAAAAGTCACAAGCTCTTGCACATGAAATCTCTAATCAAGTGATGGGAGAAGCAACTCTACAAGAGACTGAAGAAGAAGTTCCAATGACAAAAGATTCAAATATTCAGGAAGGGAGAATTGTAGATTCTCAGATTGAGATACATGATGCTGAAATTCAGCATGCAGATATAACTGTGGATAATATCCCTATTAATTAAGAAGGTACGTGGATTAAGGGGGAGTTGGCCCTTATTACTGAGAAATCTAATGTGACACCTCAAGTTGAAGAGGTTAGTTCTTCTAAATCTGGGGATGCAGATTCTTCTCAATAGAAGAAAAGAAAACTTTCTGCAATCAAGAAGAAGAGCAAGAGCTACAATCAATATCTTCAGTCTGGACCACCATCTACTCCTATAGTAGATCACAACTCTTTGCTTTTGCAACTACAGATTATGCTTGATAAGCAATGGCAAAATTAGAAAAATATGTGGACGAAAGGAACAAGGAGTTGCAATTTCAGCTAGCCCAAGAGATCAAGTCAAGAAGATTTGAGGTAAATCTTTTGAAACTTGAAATGACTTCATTCTTTGAGAAAGGATCTCGTGCAGTAGTTTATTTAGCAAAGCAACAACAGGATGCCAAGAAAATACAGGATGATGTGGCAATCAAGCAAGGTTGTGTCTTTGAAAATCAGAACAGACTGAATGAAAATCTGATAGTGATGAATGAAACTACCTTAGGAGACATTAAGGCTCAGACTACTGCTTTGGAAAGAAAAATTGATTCTACTGGCATAAATATTAATACCAAACTGCAAAGTCATTCTGAATCTCTCCTTAAGGATATCAAAGATTCTTACAAAACTTCGGACAACAATCTACTGAGGGTTAACAATACAGTGACTACAAGTATCAATTTTGTTGATGGACAAGTTTGATTTCATAAGAATGATCTAAGAGATCATATTGAGCGAGAAGTCATAAAGAGGGAGAGAGTCATGATTAAGACATGTGCTGAACAAGCTACCTAGATTGCAAGCAATATCAGAGATACTCTAGGATGTCCTCCCCGATGGTATTTGGGTGATCAAACAGCTGAATCTGGTTGTCAACAACCACCTCTACTTCAAGCACCTACTATTGAATTATTTACTCATACAACCCCAACCAATTTTGAGTCTGTTCAAGCAGTTGTTCACCACATGTATAGTCCTCCTCAAGACATAAATAAGACTGTAATATTTGAGAAAGTGGACAAACCTGCTACTGCTCCAGAGACTGAGGCTCAGTTATCAAAGAAACGGTTTAGAGAACAGGAAGAAACTAAAATTGATTTTGAGCAATAGAGTCCAACCTCTAGATCAATCATTCTTACTACATGGAAAGCTGTGAATGCTAATATTACGGACAGTGGGAAAGTTTATTCTGAACAGGAATGGGCTAAACACATGAAACAAAAAGATGTGATTTAGAAATTCAGGCATGATTTGAAGAGAGGAAAGCTTCCTGCTAAATCCATAGAACCCAGTAAGTATTTCCCAAAGCCATATCATTATTTTGAGAGGCAAAGGCTGAAGCAAGAAACAATAGCAAAGGCTAAAGCTAAGGAAGTCAAAGGTAAGGAAGTTGTTGAGGACAAGGAGTCTGAAATGAAAGCCAAGATACAATCAGGCAAAGGCATATTGATTAAGGAACCTGAGCTGCCTTAGTACTTTCTAAGTTTTATATTTCTTATGAACATTTTGATTTGTAACTATTCTATAAATAAAACTTGTATTAGTAAATTCTGTGATAAACAAGTAATGGAAATCATGACTTATTCTACATTTCATGTGTTGATTAATTAGGACTGAAATTGTTTGTCTTATTTTGTACTTTGCATTATTATTAAGTTTGTGTGTTTATCTGTGATAATTAACTTACTGAACTGCACTATATATTTAGATGTATTTATCTTTATTTTGTGGTATCTTGTTGTATATCTTGTTGTATATCATTGTAGATTGTTGAGTACATTTGTCTCAATGTAATTGATTTGAAGAAGTATTCTCACCCCAATGATATACACATTATTGTATTTGATGGGTGTTAAGTTCATATGTGCAGGTAATTAAAGCTAAAAATGTCTTAAGTTGTCATACCTAAATCACCTAGATGGGGGGGGGGGGGGGTGAATAGGTGAGTTGTGCGCGTTTTGCGGAATAAATAATTTAACGAGCTATGCACAGATAATCAACCTAGCAATCACAGAGGACACAAAGATTTATAGTGGTTCCCCAACCTTGGGCACATCCACTTTCCACTCACCTATCTAGCAACGTACTAGACTCGGCTACTCCACCAATCTCGGATTGAAACCAATCCTACACCTCGGAACAACGTTCCTACAACTCGATCCCAAATCTAGATCTACAATCGGATGATGTCGCGGCATCGCCTCCACTAATTGATGATGATCCGGTTTTCGAGACGCTACAACATAAAGATGTTAGGAGCCATGATGACGCTAACGGAAGGCAACGTTACAACATCCGTCCGCGGAGTGCTAAGCCCTTCAAACATTCATTTTAAAATCATGCTCTTAGTTACGTTATTTATATTTATATTTTATATTTGAGAATATAAAATTATTCCATGCTTGGGTAATAATTTTATATTTATGTGTGGACTTATTTGTTTATTTCCTGGATTCAAAACATTTGGTGTGTAATTAACCACCCGGATGGTTGAGATGTCATCTCCATTTGGATGGTTAAATGTGTGTTTGTAACTCATTTATGTTTGTAACTCCTATGTGTTTGTAACTACTATATAAGGAGACCTCTTTATGAGAATTAATAGACAAGAAGAATTTGAATCCTAAAAAAAACTCCCAAAGGAGAATTCGGCCAAGGCATTCCTCCTAGCCCCCCCCCCCCCCCCCCCCCCCCCGTGTGGTGTAAAACCATCCCTTGCTTCCTCCAACCGTCTTTGGTGCGACTCCGGCGTGGATTCATTCGGTGCAAATCCAAGGAAGAAGGTTGAAGCACCATTCGGTGTGACGCTGCTGGATCCGTAGAGAGAGTGATTCTCCCATCATATCTTCTGTGCATGGTGAATTCGGGTTAGGTAACTCTTCCCCTCCCTTTGTGCTTCCTCTCTTAGATTTGTGGAAGGTGAACCATCGTGTTCTCCGCGGCTTTAAATTTTAATCGCTTACAAATCTTTGATTAGAAAACGTTATTGTTCTTGTTTCCATTTTACAGACCTGGTAGGTCCATTTTGCTTGATCGGATCTTGGCCTATAGTCTTGATCTTTCTCTCAAAAGGATTGGCAACCTTTGCGTTAACTTTGGGAACGATCCGACACATTTTTCAACGCTGTTTTAGAGTCAATCATTCTCCGAATGTGTTTATGTTTTGTGCGCGAAACGATCACGTATTAAGTGCGATAGATGCGTGTGTAGGTGCGACGGATCTAGAGTGCGTTGTTGGAGAACTATAGCCTTCTCTCGTGTAGATTTCCGTTAGCGACATACGTTACACCAATTTGGTAACAGAGCCAGGTTGTTTCAAATTCTATGTGATAATATGATTTGCAGTCAATTTTATTAGGATATTTTCGGGGTTTTAAAGCAAATCATGTCTTGTAAAGTACTTGTTTTGATTCCCCTTTGTATATATTTTTGTCGCTAATGCATTTTTTCTGCTTTTTGCAGGTTTTCACGGCTTTCAGCCGAATTTTGCTGTGACACGCCCCAAGGTCACGCCCTACCAGGGCGTGTACCTCGGGCGTGTAACCCAGAGGAATGAAGCAATTGGTCCGAAACTGAATTCCGTGGAAACTTAGTGTACACGCCCTCGGTCACGCCCGTGTCACACCCGACACGGGCGTGTACCAGAGGCGTGTCCCCAGGTTCCGAGGAATGGCCTCAGCGTGCTCGTTTTTCCCGCTCCACCGTCGCACCGAAAGTGTCACGCCCCAGGGTCACGCCTGACCCGGGCGTGACATATGGGCGTGTACTTCAGCAATTCCGCCCGTCACCTCCAGCATTCAATTTCAGCTCAACAAAGTCACGCCGCAAAGAACACGCCCCAGGGTCACGCCCTACCAGGGCGTGACTTATGGGCGTGTACCGCAACAACTCCGTCAGAATTCAATTCCAGCCCAAAAAAGTCGCACCGAATGCGTCACGCCCCAGGGTCACGCCCTACCCGGGCATGACAGGGGGGTGTGACCCGACCTGAAAAATTTTATAAATAGAGCCCAACTCTAAGGGTTCAGGGACACCTTTTGCTTTGAGAGGGGAGGTTCTGTCCTTTGTATTTCTGAACTTTTTAAGCATGTCTTTTCATTTTTAGTTCGTAACTCTAGCCTTATGCTTTCCCTGTATTAGTTCCTAGCTTCGTTCTGTAGTATAATGTTAATGATAGTGTAGTTTACCTTTCCATGCACTTGTAATCTCTAGTTTTCAAGTTGTAAGATCCCTGTTTCCATTAATAAAAAGTGTTGTTTTCTTTTTCGTTTCTGCTCTGTTTTAATTTTCTTCTTCTACTCATCCCCCCTCTTCCACCTCACCATGATTAACTAATCCTCCATGTACTCGATCTTAATGATCCGAGGTTCGAGTGATTAGGTTATGATGCTTTGAATCTTACCTCTTCTTTTTATGGTTTAGCCTTGAATTACTCTTGATTTATCATGGGTTGGAGGTATATCATCGATATATACTCTCCACCTTTGCTTTCATTCTGGGCTAGCCGAGAGGCCGAAAGTTTGAAATGAGCACTCAAGAGAAAAGGGAGTTGTTCGCACCCCTCGAGAGAGGCAGACGTTCAAATCTCCCGGATTGGAGTAAAATCCATTAGAGGGGTTCACCGCGTAAAGCTAGTTTTAGCCTCCGATTTAGGCGAAAGTCGGTCGGACCTTCCTAAACTCAGTTAGGCACAACCTTCGAGAGAAGCGTGTCAATATTCATGGAACCTCCACGGTCAAGCACCTTTACCCTAATTAGCTTAGGTTTATTTATCGTATTTTTCTAACCACTCTTGCCGAGGTGATTTCTGATCAAGTGCATTTTCCCCTTCATCGTTATTAAGCTTGAGTTAATCGCTCTTTTAGCTCTCTTTAACTTTTCATGCAAGTAGCTCTCTTTCATTGCATGTAGTTCTCTTCCTTTAGCGCGTTTAGCTTTCTTCTAAAAAACTTAATTTTTCCGTCGATAAAATAATAGATTTCGTGTGAGTAAGCTTACTCAACTGTTCCCGGATTTCAATACGACACTTGTGTACCCTAGCTGCATTTCGATAGGTATACTTGCCTTGATGAATTGTTAGTTTGGTTATTTTCTCCTTGCAGATATCTAAGAGACAATCAAGTTTTTGGCGTCGTTGCCGGGGAAGCAACGCTCGTTGATAAATTGAAAACGCGAATATATTAATTTTATCACTTCTTTTTCTCAGCCTCCTTCTTAAATTTTTTCCGCCTACTCACTTGAGTTAAATGGCTGGATTTTGTTAAGTGTGCGTATTTTTAATTTTTCCGCCTACTCACTTGAGTTAATTGGCTGGATTTATTTCAAGCAAGTGTGCGTATTTTTCCTTTTCCGCCTACTCACTTGAGTTAATTGGCAGACTTTATTTCAGTAGAGTGTGTTTACTTTCTGTAGAGTGGGTGTGTTTTAATTTTCTGTCGAGTGCGTGAGTGTAGCTTTTATTTTCCGCCTACTCGCTCAGAGTTAAATGGCTGGATTTTAATTACCGCCGACTTAATAGAAACACACATCACAAATTTTTCTACACCACCTAACTCTCTCGAAAAGGGCAAAGTGGCTCTAAATGCCACTATCTTGTCTAGTACCTTGCGAACCCTTCACCGGGTAGCCCTTGGGAAGTTCGGGAGTTAAAACATAAAAAAATCTATTTCAAAAAATTTTTTTTCGAACTTCATTAGCTCTTTTATTTTCTAGTCTTTCTTCTCCTCTCTACTTCTAGTGTATGACCCGCGGAAGTCCGTCGGTTACTTTGGACCTGGACCACGAAATTGAGCATACTCTTCGGAGAAGATCGCGATTTCAAGGCCCTACTACCCAAGTGCCGGTTGAGGATTCCGAGTCATTTTCTACCTTAAGAATGGCAGAACCCAACGTGGAGGAAGTCGTGCAAAGGCCTATATCCTATTATGCACGACCGAATCTCGAGGGTACAGAATCTAGTATAGTTCGCCCTGCAATAGCAAATAATAATTTCGAATTGAAGCCTAGCATAATTCAAATGGTGCAGCAGTATGTGCAATTTGACGGGCTTCAAGATGAAGATCCGAACGCACACCTAACCAGCTTTCTTGAGATTTGTGACACCTTCAAGATAAATGGTGTCACAAATGATGCTATTAGACTAAGATTATTTCCTTTCTCTCTTAGAATTAAGGCTAAGCAGTGGCTGAACACCCTTCCTAAAAATAGCATAACTACTTGGACGCAATTAACTGAAAAATTTTTGGCCAAGTATTTTCCGCCTGCTAAAACTGCAAAACTTAGGAATGACATTTCTGCCTTTGGACAAATAGACTCTGAGACCCTTTACGAAACGTGGGAAAGATTTAAAGAATTATTAAGACGATCCCCACATCACGCTCTGCCTGTATGGTTGCAGGTGCAGACGTTCTATAATGGGCTAAATCAAAGCACGAAGCAAATGATAGACGCAGCTTCTGGCGGTACTTTAAACCATAAGACCCCGGAAGCAGCTCTTGAGCTGTTTGAAGACATGGCCATGAACACTTACCAGTGGAATGTGCCTAGTTCCCGCCCAAACAAACCTGCAGGTCTCTTTGAAGTGGACAACATCTCCCAACTCGCACTGCAAGTTGAAATATTAAGCAAAAAAATTACGGAGATGACTGCTACCTCCGCCCCTCAGGTATGGGAATCTGCAACTCCTCCCGCTGAACATTTGGATTATGTAAATAATATGCCTAGAACTGCTTTTAATAACTTTTCTGCTGCGAATTATCATCCTCCTGGTTTTAATTTTCCGAATAGTTATAATCCTGCGTTAAGAAATCATCCGAATTTTTCGTGGAGCAATCCATCGAATGCTGTGCGCCCGCCACCGCAAAGTGATTTTTCTGCACCACCACCACCTCCTCAAAGTTTTCCAAAACCTCCAAATTTGGAGGAAATGTTTTCAAAATACATGAATGTTAATGACGCTACGATTAGAACCTTAACTGGAAGTGTTAAAAACTTAGAAAACCAGGTAGGACAGCTCGCAAAAATGATTTCTGAGCGACCTGTAGGGTCTCTTCCTTCCAATACCGAGCCCAACCCGAGAGAGCAAGCGAAAGCTATAACTCTTCGGAGTGGGAAGAAAGTTCCTGGTATGGTAAGTGAAGAACCCGAGGCAAGCTCCGCTCCCGTTTTAAAAAATGAAAGCTCCGTTCCCGTTTTAAAAATTTCACCCTCTGCCGAAGAAATTATCACTCCTATTTTAGAAAAACAACTCACTCCAACACCCACCTTTAAAAATAATTCATCCCCGCCATACCCTTCCGAACTTAATAAACAACGACAGGATGATCAATACACCCGTTTTTTAGAAATGTTTAAACAAATCCACGTAAATCTGCCTTTCCACGAAGCCATATCCCAGATGCCTAAGTACGCAAAATACCTTAAGGACCTCCTAACCAACAAGAAGAAGTTAGAGAACCTTTCTCATGTCACGTTAAATGCCGAGTGCTCGGCGGTTTTGACAAATGGATTACCGAAGAAAATCAGTGACCTGGGTAGTTTCTCTATCCCGTGTGTCTTTGGTGATCTCTTTGTCAAACACGCTTTAGCCGACCTAGGTGCGAGTATTAATCTTATGTCATTCTCGTTGTTTAAAAAGTTAGGAATTGGTAGTCTCAACCCCACACGCGTGAGTATCCAGATCGCCGACAGATCAGTCAAATACCCGTTAGTAATAGTGGAGGACGTCCTAGTCAAAGTTGACAAGTTCATCTTCCCGGTGGACTTTGTCATTTTAGACATCGAAGAAGACGTCGAGGTTCCCCTGATCCTTGGCCGACCCTTCCTTGCCACCTCCCGAGCTATCATTGATGTAAGCAATGGTAAGCTCTTCCTTCGAGTGGGCGACGATGAGGTAACTTTCTCTATCACCCCCTCGATGAAGAACACACTAGCTAATGATGACTCCTGTTTTTTCATGGATACCGTAAGTGAAGAATCCTTCTCTCCCACCTTTGATTTTGAAAAAGAATTTTTCAATTTTTGTTCCTCTCCTACTCTTCCAACTGAATCTCTACACCTAAGTGAAGAATCCTCCACCCGCACCTCTGATTTTGAAAAAGAATTTTCCAATTTTTGTTCCTCTCCTACTCTTCCAACTGAATCTCTACACCTAAGTGAAAAATCCTCCACCCGCCCCTCTGATTTTGAAAAAGAATTTTTTGATTTATGTTCCTCTTCTACTTTTCCAACTGAATCGCTGCACGAAACCTCCATGGCCGCTAGCAACACCCCTTTTAATTTTACATATAAAAAAGTGTACGAGGACATAGTTTTTGAAAAAGAACAAATTTACAAGACCTCGTATGATGACCCCCCTACCTTGGAACTGAAAGAACTACTAGAGCACCTTCAATACGCTTTCTTAGAAAAGGACTCCAAGCTGCCTGTCATAGTTTCGGCCTACCTCACGGATGCACAAAAGGATAAACTTCTTTCAATTTTACAAAAGCATCGCCAAGCTATTGCTTGGCAGATATCTGATATTAAGGGCATAAGCCCATCTTTCTGCACTCATAAAATCTTAATGGAAGATAACTCACGTAACTCTATACAACCTCAGCGCCGTATAAACCCAAACATGAAAGACGTAGTTAAGGGCGAGGTTATGAAATTGTTAGACGCATGAATTATCTATCCTATATCCGACAGTAAGTGGGTTAGCCCAGTACTGGTAGTACTAAAGAAGGGAGGGATAACGGTCGTAAGTAATGAAAATAATGAATTAATCCCGACTCGGACGGTGACCGGATGGCGAATGTGTATAGATTACCGTAAGTTGAATGACGCCACCCGCAAGGATCACTTCCCCTTGTCGTTCATTGATCAAATTTTAGAACGACTTTTCGGACATAGCTTTTATTGTTTTCTCGATGGCCTCTCGGGGTATCTTCAAATCCCCATCTCCCCCGAGGACTCGGAGAAAACGACCTTTTACATGTCCCTTCGGCACCTTCGCCTACCGAAGAATGCCGTTTGGATTGTGCAATGCGCCAGCTACATTCCAACGATGTATGCTCGCCATCTTTGACAAGTACGTAGAAAGCATTATGGAAGTTTTCATGGATGATTTCTCCGTGTTCGGGAATTCCTTCGATAGTTGCTTAGAGAACCTTGAAAAAGTCTTAGAGCAATGCGAAGAAACTAACCTCGCCCTAAATTGGGAAAAATGTCATTTTATGGTGAGGGAGGGGTTAGTTTTGGGACATAAAATTTCTGAAAGGGGTATTGAAGTAGACGTTGCGAAAATAGAAGTTATCGAGAAGCTGCCGCCACCTACGAACATAAAAGCTATAAGAAGTTTCCTGGGTCATGCGGATTTCTATCGACGCTTCATAAAGGACTTTTCCAAAATCACCAAGCCCCTTACCCATCTCTTAGAAAAAGACGCCCCATTCATCTTTGATGACCTCTGCCTAGCTGCCTTCAATTTAATAAAAGAAAAATTAGTTAATGCCCCAATCATGATAGCTCCGGTGTGGGATCTTCCATTTGAGATAATGTGTGATGCGAGTAGTTTTGCGGTGGGAGCCGTACTAGGTCAACGTATTTCCAAAAACTTCCACCCCATTTATTACGCTAGTAAAACACTCACATCTGCACAGGAAAATTACACCACAACCGAGAAGGAGCTATTAGCTGTAGTATTCGCTTTTGACAAATTTCGCCCTTATATTACTCTTTCGAAAATTATTGTTTTTACGGACCACTCGGCCATCAAATATCTTCTCTCTAAAACGGATGCCAAGCCTCGCTTGATTCGCTGGGTCTTACTCCTCCAGGAGTTTGACTTAGAGATCCGTGATAAGCGAGGTGCCGAGAACTTGGCCGCCAACCACCTTTCGCGCCTAGACAACCCGTTTATAGAACAATTAGACGAAAATTCTTTTCATTACTATTTCCCTGATGAGAAGCTGTTCATAATTAACACATCTACTTCTCCTTGGTATGCTCGCATCGCCAACTATCTAGTGGCCCGTGTGCTCCCACGAGAGTTTTCATCTCAACAAAAGAAGAAATTCTTTTCTGAGTTGAAGAACTACTTTTGGGAGGACCCGCATCTTTTTAAAGTCTGTGCAGACCAAGTGATCAAGAGGTGTGTTTCCTTTGATGAAGGATTAGATATTATTAAACATTTGCATGAAGGACCGACAGGTGGGCACTATCAAGCTGCTCGCACCGCTCACAAAGTGTTAAGCGCAGGTTTTTACTGGCCTACCCTGTTTAAAGACGCGCATGCCTTTGTGAGTAGTTGTGATAGTTGCCAACGGTCGGGGAATATTTCGAATAAAAATGAAATGCCACAAAATTATTTCCTAGAGTGCGAAGTTTTCGACCTCTGGGGGATTGATTTTGTCGGCCCTTTTCCTTCTAACTTCGGGAATAAGTACATTTTAGTTGCCGTTGATTATGTTTCACGTTGGGCCGAAGCCCAAGCTCTTCCTACGAATGACGCCCGAGTCGTAGTTAATTTCCTAAAAAAATTATTTTCTCGATTCGGTACGCCGCGCGCTATCGTTAGTGATAGGGGTTCCCATTTCTGTAACGCGCAATTTTCAAAAATCCTAACTAAATATGGCGTTACTCATAAGCTTTCCACTGCCTACCACCCCCAAACTAACGGACAAGTCGAAGTAGTGAATAGAGAAATAAAAAGAATTTTAGAAAAGACTGTTTCAACATCTAGAAAAGACTGGTCAGCCAAATTAGACGATGCTCTATGGGCCTACCGAACAGCATACAAAACCGCCCTCGGATGTACGCCATATCGGTTGGTTTATGGAAAATCGTGTCATTTACCCGTAGAGTTAGAGCACCGTGCCTTTTGGGCCTTACGATTTTTAAACTTCGATCCGCACTCTGTCGGCGATTTTAGAAAATTTCAACTTAACAAACTCGACGAGTGGCGCTCTTACGCATATGAAAATAACAGACTTTATAAAGAGCGGACGAAGCGTTTACACGATCGACATCTTAGGCACCCAAAAATCTTTAAGCCGGGCGACCAAGTGCTTCTTTATAATTCTCGTTTACGTTTATTCCCGGGTAAATTAAAATCACGTTGGTCGGGGCCTTTTACTGTTTTAGAAGTCTTTTCTTATGGTACTGTTTTAATTTCCCAACCTGATAAGGGTACTTTCAAAGTGAATGGTCAGCGTCTTAAACTGTATTTCTGTGATGATGTCAGTCTCAACCCTGTTAACTCTATCTTTCCGAACCTAACATTTGATTAATCTGAACTTTATTTTTCTCATAAACTTTGAACTTTATTCGAACTTTATTGTTAAATAATATTTGGGACATTATTATTTTGATGCGTCGAGCTCAAACGACGCTTTAAACAAAGGGCGCTCTTGGGAGGCAACCCAAGTTATCTTTTTATGTTTTCTTTATTTTCCAATTTTTTCCCCGAATGGCTCCGGCAAGCTGAAACTTCTGCGCTCGCCTGCTCCACCGGTTCTGATTCCATGACAAAGTCCACCGGACGACGTTTCATGACGACCCACAGCACAAGCATGGCGGAGCGGCATCCCTCAGCTTTCCCTGCAAAATAAATCCGGGGAAGTACCTGTTTTTTTTTCCATTCTGTCTTTCCTTTCTGTCCTTTACTTTTCTCTCGTTCTCCAACCTCCTTCTCCATTGAGGATACTGTAGATTTTAAGCTTGGGGGAGGACTTCCTCCTTCTTTTTGTTTTGTAAATATCCAAAAAAATCCAAAAAAAAACAAAATATATTTATATAGCTGCATTTTGGTATTTCAATAGTACCCCATTTTTATGTTTTGTTTTTCGCAAACTTCTTTATAAACAACGCAGTTAATTATAATTTTTCTAATCATTTTTTTTAATCATATTTCACAAGTAAAATGTTGGTCATGCTGTGTTTCTAATTCACGGTAGCATGTTAAGGTGAAATATTTCTCTAAAACGTGAATTTCTATTATGGTTTTCCATTCTTTATTTTCTTTACTTTCTCTAAAATTTATCATCCACTATTTTCCTTTTCATCTTTAGATAATTTTTGTAAGAACAAATTTTGAATAACGTAGTAGATATGAACGATCCAAGTCACATATTATTTTTATTTTCAAGATAATTTCATCAATCTTCTTTTATTATCTCGAACTTGCTTTTTGAAATTTATCAATTCTATGTTTTAAATAAATTTAAAAAACAAGCGTGAAAATGATTTAGGCCATTTTTGTTTACGTTTGAGCTTTCCTGCCAACCTAAAATCTTTTACCACTAGTTAGCCGCTTTTGAGACTTTTTTCCAAATTCATTTGATAACTCCACACAGCATTTCATTTTCACCAAAGCCCAAATTTCTACCTATCTAATCACGCTAATTTTTTGATAGGAAATTTTGTGTTATCTTTGGAGAAATTGTTGAAAAAAGTGTACTCAAAAGCAATGTATTGAAAAAAAAGGAGAAAAAAATGAATGAAAATAATAATACAAAAAAAAGATAAATAATTATAAAGAAAAAAAAATAAATTAATTTATACATATTTTGTTTAAAATAAATTTATTTTTTCTTGAAACTCGTTGTTTTGGTTTAGTGTGATTTTTAAGCCTCCATGTTTATATTTGAATTCCACTCCTATTCATATTCCTAAACCAAACGTTTCGGTCCTATTAAGTCCTTTTGATTCACGCCTTTTTTTAATTTTATTTAACAACTAAGAAATGACGAAAAGTAAATCAGTTTTAGTTTTGGATTTAAAATTAGATTTTTGTTATTTAATTGATATAAGTATAATGCGTTGCTTGGATCTAGTAATAGCTTAATACGTTCTTTTCATTGTCATTGTCTTGCTCAAATCTATTTAAAGAATTTCGTCAAAATTCTGGATGATTTATTTTTATTAAGTAAAGTTTATAAAAGTTAAACCATACCTAAATAATTGTTTTAGATTTACGTTTTACATTCTCCCTGCCAAGAATTTCGCATAGTACTTGTGTGAGTATGATTAAAACTTTTTGAATTAGTCACTTTTTATGATTAGCTAGTCTTTATATCTTTGCTTGGGGACAAGCAAAACTTAAGCTTGGGGGAATTTGATAATACGGTTTGCAGTCAATTTTATTAGGATATTTTCGGGGTTTTAAAGCAAATCATGTCTTGTAAAGTACTTGTTTTGATTCCCCTTTGTATATATTTTTGTCGCTAATGCATTTTTTCTGCTTTTTGCAGGTTTTCACGGCTTTCAGCCGAATTTTGCTGTGACACGCCCCAAGGTCACGCCCTACCAGGGCGTGTACCTAGGGCGTGTAACCCAGAGGAATGAAGCAATTTGTCTGAAACTGCATTCTGTGGAAACTTTGTGTCCACGCCCTCGGTCACGCCCGTGTCACACCCGACACGGGCGTGTACCAGAGGCGTGTCCCCAGGTTCTGAGGAATGGCCGCAGCGCGCTCGTTTTTCCCGCTCCACCGTCGCACCGAAAGTGTCACGCCCCAGGGTCACGCCTGACCCGGGCGTGATATATGGGCGTGTACTTCAGCAATTCCGCACGTCACCTCTAGCATTCAATTTCAGCTCAACAAAGTCACGCCGCAAAGAACACGCCCCAGGGTCACGCCCTACCAGGGCGTGACTTGTGGGCGTGTACCGCAACAACTCCGTCAGAATTCAATTCCAGCCCGAAAAAGTCGCACCGAATGTGTCACGCCCCAGGGTCACGCCCTACCCGGGCGTGACAGGGGGGCGTGACCCGACCCGAAAAATTCTATAAATAGAGCCCAACTCTAAGGGTTCAGGGACACCTTTTGCTTTGAGAGGGGAGGTTCTGTCCTTTGTATTTCTGAACTTTTTAAGCATGTCTTTTCATTTTTAGTTCGTAGCTCTAGCTTTATGCTTTCCCTGTATTAGTTCCTATCTTCGTTCTGTAGTATAATGTTAATGATAGTGTAGTTTACCTTTCCATGCACTTGTAATCTCTAGTTTTCAAGTTGTAAGATCCCCGTTTCCATTAATAAAAAGTGTTGTTTTCTTTTTTGTTTCTGCTCTGTTTTCATTTTCTTCTTCTACTCATCCCCCCTCTTCCACCTCACCATGATTAACTAATCCTCCATGTACTCGATCTTAATGATCCGAGGTTCGAGTGATTAGGTTATGATGCTTTGAATCTTACCTCTTCTTTTTAGGGTTTAGCCTTGAATTACTCTTGATTTATCACGAGTTGGAGGTATATCATCGATATATACTCTCCACCTTTGCTTTCATTCTGGGCTAGCCGAGAGGCCGAAAGTTTGAAATGAGCACTCAAGAGTAAAGAGAGTTGTTCGCACCCCTCGAGAGAGGCAGACGTTCAAATCTCCCGGATTGGAGTAAAATCCATTAGAGGGGTTCACCACGTAAAGCGAGTTTTAGGCCTCCGATTTAGGCGAAAGTCGGTCGGACCTTCCTAAACTCAGTTAGGCACGGCCTTCGAGAGAAGCGTGTCAATATTCATGGAACCTCCACGGTCAAGCACCTTTACCCTAATTAGCTTAGGTTTATTTATCGTATTTTTCTAACCACTCTTGCCGAGGTGATTTCTGATCGAGTGCATTTTCCCCTTCATCGTTATTAAGCTTGAGTTAATCGCTCTTTTAGCTCTCTTTAACTTTTCATGCAAGTAGCTCTCTTTCATTGCAAGTAGTTCTCTTCCTTTAGCACGTTTAGCTTTCTTCTAAAAAACTTAATTTTTCCGTCGATAAAATAATAGATTTCGTGTGAGTAAGCTTACTCAACTGTTCCCGGATTTCAATACGACACTTGTGTCCCCTAGCTGCATTTCGATAGGTATACTTGCCTTGATGAATTGTTAGTTTGGTTATTTTCTCCTTGCAGATATCTAAGAGACAATCACTATGTTGCAAACATCCTTGCTCTCTTTCGTTGCCACGAATTAGTAAAAAAAATGCAAATTATTTTTTTCTGGTCTGCAAATAGCGATCCAAAATTGTTATTTTTCTACGAAAATATATATAAAAAAATTTTAACGTCCGTCATTCCTGTCACTTTAGGAAAACAAAAAAAAATCTTGTTTTAACTATAGGACCAGCCTAAAAAAATCATCTTTCAAAATTTTAGGTAACCCTGTATGCGCACTAGCCTAGGAACGGATTACCCAACACCGTCTTCGTCTAGAATGGCCGCGAATGAGCAACGAGATGCGAATACCGAGGCAATTGAGGGACTACGAACTGAGATGAGAGAATTTAGCACCATGCTATCCCAAATCCTATAGAACCAAGAACGACAACCTCCACCCGTTAATGTGAGGGCGCCCAAACGACACCAACCGGTAGTCGATTCTGACACTGACGGGAATTCTCCCTGAATGCCACGCGTAGATCATCACCACTAGCGTGACTTTGATATTACTAGGGCCATTAAGATCGATTCCCCCACCTACGATGGCATGGGAGATCCACAGATCTTCCTCACCTCAGTAGTGGACATGGAGTGTTACTTCGATTGGTACAATCTCACGGACCATCAGAAGGTCCAAGTCGCAGGATGAAGTTAACTAGGGGTGCTAAGACATATTGGCTAAATGAGGAGCATAGATGAGGGACCAGGAATGGATTCCCACTTATAGGACGGCCGGTGATGAAGAATTTGCTAACTGATCAAAACTGTTGATGCGCAAAAACGGCGCGCCTAGTTAACACGGAGGGGGGTGTTTGATCTCACAAGCTAGGAGAGGAAGAGGAGGAAGGTTATGGGGAAAGAGGAAGATTCTGAGTGCTAGAGAGTGGAGTGGTTGTCTAAGGGTTGTGGTGTAACATCCCTCAAATAACTAGACCCCTAGGAGTTGTTTTGTCATGACTAGGTCATGACAAAACCCTAGGAAGCCCAAGGAGGCCAAGTAGACCTAGGGATGTAGTTGAGACCACTATGGTATCCAAATAGTAAATCTATGAACCCTAGTTAAGTTGATCATGGGGCTTCACCAAGACCTCAAGACCCCACCATGGCCTCACCAATCTGTTGTAAAGTTCATCTGAACCTTAAGGGCCCATTGGAGTTGACTCAGGGTGGCCAAGTTGACCTAGGACCACTCTAGGCCTAAATTGGGCAAGGTGCCCTAATTAAGGGCAGTGTGCCCTAGGTAAGCCCAAATAACCCTACCAGGGTCTTCCTAGACCTAAAATGGGGTCAAGGGTTTACTAAGGACCCTTGGAGGACAGTCAAGGAAGTTAAGTTGACCAAAGTCAACTCTAGCCCTAAATGGGTCAAACAGAACTATATTGGATCAAATGACCATCCCATAGCCAGGTGGACCCCGTTTATACCCCCTAACCCTAAGGTGAGGCCCATGGGTCACCAAGGCCCCATTGGTCACCAAGGCCCCATTGGGGTTAGCGCTAGTGGCTAAAATGACCAAAGTCAACCCTAACCTTAATTTGGGCAAAGTACCCTTCCTAAGGGCATGGGGTCTCCAAAGCGCTAAGTCAACACTAGCCATCCCTACCTAGACCCTAGGGGAGCCCAATAGGTCACCCAAGACCCAATGATAGTAACAAAAAAAGGTCAATTTGACCTAGGTCAACCCTAGTCAAGATTAAGTCAAACATAACTCAAATGGTCTAACCCAAGCTCAAGCCCTCCTTGTTTTTTTGGGCTATCCTTAATATCATGAAATTATGAATGGGTGGGCTGCAAATAGCTCTCCTGATTGACCAAGTAAACTTGATGACTAGGAGAGAGGGTGAGCTCCATTTCCATGTTAATAGAGGAGAGAGAAATGATGAAAGAGGAGGGAACGAAGGGGCTCGGCCAAGGGGTGGCCAAAGGCCACCCTTAATGGTTGAATTCAACTCCCCCAGGGAAGGGAAGAAGTTTCTAGCCATTTCCCTGGCCACCAAGGGTCTGGTTCAGCCCCCTCCACCATGGCCGAGCCTAGCCATTAATGGCCTTAATGGTCATTGATGATCCAGCACCTCCTCTCCCCCATCTGATTCTTTAAACACCATCAGTGGGTCGAGAGAAGGCTTTACCAATCCTTACCTGAAGAATTCGAGCCCCCCCCCCCCACTGTGCAGTTGTAGAAATCGAGCGGCGCCACCATCAAAAATGGTTTTCCGGCGATCTTCTCGACATCAGGCCAACGGCAAGGTCCTCCTCCTTTCGTTGTCTTATGGATAGATCATTACAACGTTTAGGTTCAAGGTTCGGGCTCAATTGAGGCCAAACCAATTCTTAGTTTTCATGGTTTCGAGCCGAAACATTTCTTGGAAGAACTGTCGGAATCCGCCTCTCCGGCAGCTGTGCCGCCGCCTGGCGACAGCCACCACCTCAACGGACGTGGTGGTGGCGGTGGCCGGCCAGGGAAGTGGTCGGATCGCCGGTGGCAGTGTTTGGGAGGAGCTCCAGGCGAGATGAATCCAGGACATCGGTTGGAGCTTGAAGACGACGGGATGTCGTCCAATGGCGCGCCAAGATTCGTGCAGGGGAGATATTAAACTATAGGAAATAATTTCTGTTATTTAAATTATGTCACACATTTAGTATTTAATATTTATAATTTTTAAAAATACTTAATGGTTATTTCATAGAATGGGGTCAACATAAAAATTGTAGCATGGAGAGTCTAGTGTACAACAAAATTTATTTGAACTAATTTAGGTGCCTTGTTTGACCCGGGCACTCATTTTGGTGGGGCCTATACCTAGGGCTATCCTGAGATGGAAAAGGGTGCCCACTCTTCATCCCTTGTCCAAATGACCTGAAATTTGGGCAGGGGGCATCCTTAGCTATACCTAGGGCCTGGCCAAAAATGGGAATTTTTGGAGATATTTGGCTATAGTTTTAGTTTTTATTTAATAACACTAGGGTAAGTTAATTAAGTGGTATAATTACCTCCAAACCCTCCCAAATTTTGGTGAGTGGTCCCTGGACTCATGATATGTCTCTGTATAAATTTTCACCTCATTTGGATGTGTTTTGGATAGGTAATGAAGTAACCCTAATTTATACCTTAATGAGGGGTTCTTAAGTGAAAAGTGCACCTTGAGGTTTAGTGGTCAAATCACCTCAACAGAGGCTGAGATTTTAACCACTGAGTTGAAATGACCTTTAACAGCCTCAAAGGGATTTTGGGGTGGTCTAGGGTATCTTTGCCCTAGGATCCAAAATCAAACCCTAAGTAGGGGCTTTTGAGTATTGTGATCTTGCAACTTGGTAGAAATGGTGCTAGGGTATCCAAAGCCCTTTGGTATGAATTCTAGGGGATTTGGAGATGGAAGAACATCTCAAATCCCTAACCTTAGTTTAGGGCACAAACACTTTCTGTGTAGAATAAGCCACCAAAACTTACTAAAAAGGTGTGAAACTTAGGTAGCATGGATTTTAAGTTAGTTAGGACCTCTGGTGAATTTATTGGAATTTTATGAGAATATTACTAGTACCCCCTTTGTTATGCATGATGTGACCCTAAATGGTATTTTATTTATTATGATCACACTGTTAATTCTAGATTCATGAAACTTGGGCAGGAGATGTTCTAAGTTCAAATGTTTGTTCCTGAATTTTGTTATAAATTTTAGTTGAAAAACTTTAGTATTTCCTTCACAAGTTTTTAAAAGGGCAATTATGGTCAATAAATGATTTAGTTCTATTTACTTGTTGCAAAATTATGAAATTGGGGCTCTGATAATTATTAGGTCAATATCCACTTGGAGAAATTAATTCATGATTTTTAGATGATTATTTGCAATATATACTTTACAAACCCATAATTTTTGGGATTTGATGTTTATTTTATTCAGAGCTTATTTCCTGCTGGAAAATTGGGAGACGCTGGATTTTACATTTAATTGTCATTTTGAATTTATCATAAATTTTGTCGAGCATTTGCTTGAATTAAATTGGTACTTCATGTTCAAACTTGGAATTTTGGTTTACTAGAATAAATAAATAAATTATCTGATAATTTAGGAAAACTATGAATTTTTGGGTTTTAGGCTAAAACTATCATTATAGCCCTCCAATAATTATTATAGGGGAACTGGGTGATTATTTTGTATACCTCACTTTATACACTACATATAGCTTAGGTTGGTCTGCATTTAGTAAAATCACAGAAATTGTTTTGGAGTAAGAATTTGGGGCACACGAGTTGGGGTTAGAAGTTTGCTTATTTGGATGAATGAAAAAGAGTTCGTCGTTGGAAGTTGGGGGTGAGTAAGGGGTTGGAATGGCTAGTGTCCGGTGATGCTCGGGATCGGCGAAAGATCGTCCTTCCCGTAGGGAGGAAGTGACTAATGCACTAGGGTTAGATCCAGTAAATTAATTAAGGGAAGGGAAATCTGATAGCCACTAATAATAGTAAGTATCTTGCGAAAGGGAGCTTTGGGCGTAATCCCATCGTAGTTCCTAGTGTCTTCGAGAGCCCTTCACGAGGTATACCTTGGGCAGTCCTGGGCTAACCTAAATAGTAGGTTAGACTGAAATACAAGAGTAAGTAGAAGTAATCTAGGGTTGCACTCACACTTCCCGGGGTTGTGGGAGTTAGGTTAAGTTACTCGGGCATTAGGCCCGGTGGATTTGGAGATGGGCAATTGGCCCGGCGAGCTTTGGCTCGGTTATAGTTGGTGACGGACGGGTTGGTCTGGAGAGCTTTGGCTCGGTGGTTTACATCAAGGTTGCATGTGCATAAAGTAAAGGTGGTGGGACTTCAGTATTGGAGAGTCGATACACCGACGCCGATACGTTGACTCGGCAAGTGTGGTTTAGCACTTGTCCAAGTAAAGT
Source organism: Platanthera guangdongensis (assembly GCA_039583875.1). Lineage (NCBI taxonomy): Eukaryota > Viridiplantae > Streptophyta > Magnoliopsida > Asparagales > Orchidaceae > Platanthera > Platanthera guangdongensis. The sequence continues at coordinate 149,991,613 of CM077158.1, forward strand.
CCATTGCACCAGCCGGCAAGAGTACTCAGGAGCTCCGCTTAGTGCACCAGCGTTGAGGCGTACGATAGGTCTGACTGGTAGTGCAATTACCGGTATATAGATGGGCGAGGCCCAACCCACCGCTTTCGTTTGCCACTACGGAGGTATCCTGGGTGGTTCGGCTCTAGAAAGGGGGAACTAAAGGTCTGTGGACACAGAGACGAGTGGGTGTGTTGCACTTGCATGTTCACAGCATGACATATCTGTATTACATAGCATAACCATTGCATTTAACCCTGACACCTATTGTATAAAGTGGTATGATACGCTTTATACAATAGGCCTTGCAAAACGACCCCTGGGTTTATAAGTGTACAACCCCGTACCCGGCCGAGTGGGATCCTCTCTAGGGAGCGGGCTCGAGACGTACTACGAGCGACGATTTGGTGCAGCCCTGTTCGAGGACGTGCGGGCTCTCGTACGCGGGTGTGGAGTTTTTACGTTTTGAGTTATAAAAAATATATATATATGTACTATATATATATTTCTAGTTATAATATATATTTATTATATATATATATATATATTTATATATATATACGTTGATGTATAAAGAAGGAAGGGATTCATTTGGGAAAGGAAAAAAAGAGGCAAGGTAGGGCATCGGGCAAGGGGGAAAAAGAAAACAGGAGCCAGCCGCAGGTTTGCTTTCTCCCCGATCTCCTCGATTCCTCTCTCTCTCGGTGAAGCAGCAAGGGAAGAGAATGCCGGCCGCCTGCAGTGGGGGCTCGGCCGCCTGGAGAGAATGCTGGCCGCCTGGAGAGAATGCCGGCCGCTTGCAGTTGGGGCTCGGCCGCCTGGAGAAAATGTCGGCCGCCTACAGGTGGGGCTCGGCCGCCTGGAGAAAGAGCCGGCCGCCTGGGGCAAGGCACGACCGCCGGATGCCCGGGCACGGCCTGGAGCTAGGGCACGGCCTGGAGCCGGGGTCGGCCGGGAAGGGAGTCCGACCACCACCACGGCCGCTTGGAGCAAGGCATTGATCGTCCATCTACGGCTAGGCTCGGCCAAGAAAATGAAGATCGGGAGTCATTGTTCTCCTCCCTGCGAGGGCTCGGCCACCACCGGAAAAACGGAGCAAGAGGACGTATTTTTCCATCTCCTCCAGCAAGGGCTCAGCCAAGGAAATAGGGACCGGGTTTCTCCAGCAACGTTCGGCCACGAGAAGATTGTGATGCGGGTTAGGGCCGGCACCGCCATCAGAAAAATCAGCTAGGAGCCCTTCACCGAGCATCGAGCCTCGTGCAAGATACGCGGCCGCGACTCCGCCAATATCCGCGCCAAGGGTAACGAAATTTCTCCCTCGGGCATGTGAAGCCCTAAATTTACATATTTGCATGGAGGCCCCTCTTCACCAATGGGTGGAGAAAGGGTGCTCTCCGACGGGTTTACGTGTACGTCCCCGCAGTTTATTTCATTTAGTGCCCGGAAGCGTGAGTACAGGTTTAGCATGCTGTGTGAAGCCCATCCGAACGTATGAGCCGGATTGGTGATGTTCTGGGGTTCCCGGAGAAGACTCTGAGGAAGTTGTGCATTCTTTATGTAGCGAAAAGCGGCGGGCTTAAGCCCAAGTTTGTGCCGGCCCTAGAAGGCCTTTTTGTTTATGTTACCGGCCTGCGTGCCGAGGTATGGAACGTACGTTCCTGTAATTTGAGATGCCCGCGATGTTTTTGCTAGCCCTTGAAGGCCTGTGTTACGTTGGTGGCGGTCCAAAAGGGGCTGCGGAAAAATAGAACTTCTAGGCGAGGTTATGCTGCTAGGAGGGCAGTTAAAGGGCGTTTTGCACAAACCCGAGGGGTCATCCTTGGTTAAGAGGGAGTGAATTTTGAGAGCCTCCCTAGAGGTTCTGGTCGGCCAAGAGAGCCTTCCAAAGGTGCCCAATCAGCTCAGCATTTGGCTTAGGAGGGGAAGAGCTCGTTAGTCTTCCGGGTGTGTGGTGGAACCTCCACGCTGAGACCTTGGGCCTGTCCCTTACGTTCCTAGTCTAGAGCCTCGATTGTTCACTCGAGTGTAGTAGGTGCGCGGTCACCCCTCTTTTGGGACCTCGAACTCCACAGGGACCGGTTTCCTGTTTCAACAATAAGTTCGTGTGATCGTGCTTATAAGTTAAGGTTTAATTCAGAAATCTTTATATGTATGCTTTGTAGTAAACTGACACCCTATCGTATAAACAGGTATGGGACTCTTTATACGATAGGAGCCCTGCAAAAGATCCCTCGACTTATGTGTTTTCGCATAAGTTAAGGTTATTTTTCCTGCTTAATTTCTCGTGCTTTTATTACTGCCTTATATACCATTGGACTACTAGTTTAGTTCTACCGCCATCTGATCATTTTCTATTCTCCACCTTCTTGACCTCTCCATTCCTCCTCCCCGCTCGGTGCCTAGGTGCCATGGGGAAGGGGCGGGGGATGATAGGACTTAGTATTTTAGAATAACGGTTTTCGAACAACATTATTTTAGGGAACTGTGGAGCCCAGCATGGAGGAGTAGCCTGGAGGTCGACGCGCTTGGAGATGGGGCAGTCTAGTACCGGTGTTCAGACGGTAGGGACTGTGAGTCCTGGCCCCAACTAGTTATATTAGTTGTGCTTCTGCGATGAGAGATTTGTAGTGAGGACATTGATGTACTGGGCATGAGCCCATGATTTTTAGTATTTCTGATTATATCCGTGGACACTCCCTTCGTGGAGATTATATTTGCTATATATGTGATTTTTTGGACTTGTCTTTTAATTCTTTGCTACTGTTGAGATCGATTTGGCCTGCAGGATCGGCGTTTTGTAGTGATGACCTTCCCAGGAGCGGAAGTGTCACCGCAAAACGGCGGTTCTGGGCCGAAGACCCCGTGGTTTTAAAAGAAAAAAGGGGGTCTTACAAGTGGTATCAGAGCAGACCTCGATCGAAAAGTAGTAGTCCACAACTACGTGGGTGTAACACCTCCCCTGTAATGACCGTATAATATGGGTCCGGCCGGGGCCCCACAACATATGGATGCCACAGCTTTAGTATTATAAGTTGATATAGCTACCCACACTCAGAACACTTTGCACAACACAGCGGAAACATAAGCAAGACTAGAAGTTATCCACTACAAGAAGAGTAATAACAATGGTCTTATGTCCTTACAACAAGTGTCCAAACTCAAATAATACAACAGTAAAGAAAGTGCATAGCACTCCTAGTCTACCTCGACATGCAAGCCGGACAACATGAGTCTCAAACATACAACATCATATAAGTAGAGCTACAAAAGAGAGAAGCACTTCATGAAGCTTAGGCCTTTATGGCCGGCGATCTAGCTCCTGCATGCGATCCTTGCACTGTAAAATTTATTTGTAACGTGGGTCAGCAAAGGCTGACATCAAACTGTGTAACGAACACATCTCCTCCCGGCCGCCCATAACGGACCCCGGGGTACCCCTCCAACCTGCAAGTTAGCAGTTCGTATGCAATAATCATAAGCAAGAAAAGCAACTACAGAAATTAGCTTGGATGTCACACACATCATACATGTTCTCTACGTGTTGAGCATATAATAAAAAGGGCCTACATATGCAACATGTATGCAACAACCCGGGTTTCACCCAAGGCACCCTATCTCGTATGCATCTATCATATCATCACGTCATATGGGTACTCATCGATTCGCCATTGGCATAAAGCCGCAAACAAAGGGGTAACACCATTCCCCCCTAACGGCACACAGGCCGCCACATGGAACTCTTGCAAAGGCCCCATCCGCTCAAGGTCTTGGACCCGGGCTTGCCTACAAGCTCTGACGTCTCATATCAGGATTCCAACAAACACAAAACTGACCGATTATAAGAAGCCTTGCCGGACCCCACCCGCTCATGGCCTCATTGCCCGGGCTTGCCCCCATGCTTGGCATTCTCGTCAGTCTCACAGAAAGGGACTAGTCTCGCCGGGACACTCTCCACACATGACGTGAACGTCACGGGACAGCCAGCCAACCACGGAGATATAGCCACGCCTTGGCACATCACAAACCAAGACAATTACACCCTAGTCCCTCATTTGTACTGCAGCATTCCCGCGCACCAAGGAAACTATCTACAACTCATGCGGAGCAAACCTTGTCCACCAAGGAAACCATCTACCGCCACGAGGAGCTAACCTTATCTGGTTCCGACTACACGTACTCACTCGAGAAAAAGGGGAAAACATCACCACATCACAAACAGCATCTTGCAGCAACGGAATCTCTACGAATCCCTAAAGTTCGTATGCAACATCATCGAGTAGGACTAACGGTCGCGACTACGGCTTCACCCACCATGCCTAATCCACTAACGGAGCGGATCTCTAATTCAAATCATGTCGGGGATGGACTCAATCGACCCAGAGGTTCCTCTTGAGCCTTGGCGACCCAAAACCCCTCTCATTTGAGTGTTTGGTGCCCAAAACTAGAAAAGAAATGATGCTAAAGACATGAATCCTAAGACCGAGAGCAGAAGTGTCGTTACCTTCCGAATCCTCTTCCTTCCCATGGCAAAATAGCCGGATGAAAACCTTCGCAAAGATCTAGCCTCCACGGATCTGGACTCGGCTCGCGATTTGGAACACTAAAGCTTCTCCTATAGCCCAAACCCTCCTTCACCTTCTTCCTTGCTCTCCCTTCTCTCTAGCATTTAGTAAGAGAAAGCTTGGAGAAGAATGAGGGTTTCCAACCCTATTCTCGGACTTAACTCCCCAAGAACAGTTCTGGACCATCAAATCCCAAAATAAGGGAAGGAATGGCCACGATCCGTCTGAAAAATAAAATACCTGGGCCGAACACGGCCTGGCACACGCCCGTGTCCAGGGTCGTGTCCCCCATTCGTCGTCTCAAATAGACGTGCCTGGAATAGCACATGGGCATTCGACACGCCCGTGTTCGACCTGACACTCACGTGTCCCAACTGACACGGCCGTGTGGTTGGCCGTGTGCCTCCAGCAATACAGCCCCAAAATAACCCGAGAAGTGACACGGCCTGGGACATGCCCGTGTCCCATGACGTGTGCCAAGTCTCGACACTCGTCGATAGTCTTTGTGTCGACACCGCGGAAAAACGTCGAGCGAAGATCGTCGACCAAGCGGGACACGCCCTGTGACACGCCCGTGTCACAGGCCGTGTGCCCCAGTCTCGACAATCTACACTCGACACTCGTCGAGTGAACATCGTCGACTGAAGTTCGTCGACAGACCCACACGGCCTTGGACACGCCCGTGTCCTAGGCCGTGTGCCTTGTCTCGACACATTGTCGAGCGAAAATGTCGACACCCTGGGCCGAGTGTCGACATAGGCTCGACACGCCCTGCGACACGCCCGTGTCGCAGGCCGTGTGACCAGTCTCAACACTTTGTCGAGCGCAAAGCGTCGACTATGCGGCCAAGTCGTCGACTCTAGCCTGACACGTCACGGACACGCCCGTGTCCCGGGCCGTGTGCCCCCTGCCACAAACCAAAAATTGGCCAGAAATGCAAATCGACCCTCTCTCAAAAACTGGGGTGTTATAACTCTCCCACCTTAACAGAATTTCGTCCCGAATTTACAAAACAAAAGGGAACACACTTAAATGGTACCTGAAATGAAGAGTTCTGGATACTCTTCTATCATGGCTTGCTCTTGTTCCCAAGATTGCTCCTCACGACCGCAGTTGTCCCATCGGACTCTCACGAGTTTAACCTCTTTATTCCGCAACTGCCCAGTCTCTGAATCCTCTATAGTGATTGGACGGACTCACGTCTTCAAGTCTTCCTCTATCGGCACCGATGTCGGCTCAATCACCACACTAGCCTCCACCAAAGCTTTCCTCAAGGCGGAGACATGGAAGATGTCATGCAGTCCACTCAGCTCCGCGGACAACGCCAACTGATAGGCTGCTTCTCCCACCCATTCAACAACTTCAAAAGGCCCTAAAAACCTTAGACTCAACTTCTTGAGTCGGCGAATCCGTGAGACGCCTTTGAACGACTTCATCTTCAAATAGACCCAATCACCAACCGCAAACTCCAACTTCCTGTGACGAGCATTAAAGTACTTTGCTTGCCGGTCTTGCGCCACCTTCATACGCTCTTGAATGGTCCGTACCAACTCACAAGCGTCAACCACCGCCTCCTTTCCCAAAATTTTGTTGTCTCCCACTTCTACCCAAGACATCGGTGTTCGACACCGTCTCCCATAGAAAGCTTCGTATGGCGCCATTTTTATACTTGCTTGGTAACTGTTATTGTATGCGAATTCCACCATGAAGAGGTATTCCTCCGACTTCTTGTCGAAGTCAAGAATGCACATTCTCAGCATATCCTCCATAGTACGGTTCGTCCTTTCAGTTTGCCCGTCAGTTTGAGGATGGAACGTCGTACTGAAGTTCAGCTTCGTGCCCAAACTCTTCTGAACCAATCTCCAGTCCTTGGACGTAAACCGTCCATCTCGATCGCTAACTATGCTCTTTGGAATCCCATGCAGTCACACAATGTTGCGAACATACAACTCCACCAGCTTCTCTACGTTGTCCTCTTTCCAATTTGGGATGAAGTGGGCCACCTTGGTTAAGCGCTCCACGATCACCCAAATAGCATCATTACCCTACTACGATCTAGGCAGACCATGCACAAAATCCATGGAGATGTCATCAAATTTCAACTCAGGGATTGGAAGGGGCTTCAGGAACCCGCCCGGCTTCTGACATTCGGCCTTCACCAAGGCGCAAGTCTGGCAACGATTCACATACAAAGCTATGTCCCGCTTCAGGCCCGGCCACCAAAAGGATTTCTTAATATCCAAGTACATCTTTGTACTGCCCGGATGAATGGAGTACTTTGTGAAGTGAGCCTCAAACATCAACTCCCCACGGAGTTTGCCGAACTGCGGTATACAAACCTTTCCGTCCTTCCTCAGAATCCTATCAATCATCTCCCAGGCGCTGCTCTCGCCCGTTTGAGCCTCCAACACAAATGGTTGAAACTCCACATCCAACCGAGTCGTTTCCTGAATGCGATCGGTCAAGTCGTTCTGCACTTCAATCCAGTTCAACTAAGCCACGCTGGACTCGCCTCTCGCAACACATTCTAAACCAAGGGACTCCCATTCCCGCACCAACCTCTCATCATGAGCTTCGATCCAATTCCCTGGCCCCGAGTGCTTTCTACTCAAGGCATCCGCCACCACATTGGCTTTACCTGGCGTATACTGAATAACCACCCCGTAGTCTCCAAGAAACTCAACCCACCTGTGTTGCCGCATGTTCAAGTCCTTTTGATCCAAGAGATACTTCAGGCTTTTATGATCCGTGAAGATCTCCACCTTTGCACCATAAACATAATGCCACCATATTTTGCAACCCGAAGATTACCGCCGCCAACTGATGCGTGTAAATCGACAAGCTCACCGGTTGCACAAGTAATAAAGTTTTGCGAATAAATCTCCGAGTGTCGGTCTCTTGAGGAATGCAATTAGTGTAGAACGGCAACAGTACCAAGAATATCATTATGAGAGTTATAAATAGATGAAAAAGGAAATAGCGGACTAGGGAGATTGTGGATGTTTGATCTACTGAACTAGTAAAAGCTATGCGGGTCGAAGGCACCGCTTCGCAAGGTGAAGTGGGATTGTCGGCCGCGATGCCGAACTTCAGTTGGGCGAGTGGAAGGGAAGCTAATGGATTGCAGTGTTCTTGTGTGGATTGCAATCGGACAAGACACGAGAATGAAGTGAATGTGGGTGAGCGAGGCACATTCACAGACAATACTCACAAGAATAAGAAGATACTAACATTCCATTAGTTATAGAATAAACTTGATGTTCATGGATGGAAGTATTCATTACACTGCTCAAAACATTCATAACACGGAGGAAGGGGAAGAGGAGTAAACCAAAAGAGAATGAAGATCCACCGCGGGTCGTGGCCGAAGTAGCGAGTTGTCAATCCGCTTCCGGGCTCAGTCCAAGGAGGCTTTTGGTGTCAACGAGCTGTCACCTTGAAGGCCTTTAAGTCCGTTCTCTAGGTTATCTACTTCACCAACTCCACGGGAAAGCTTGGAGTTGAAGTCATCAATGGCTGAGGGCTTCGCCGGAGAGTTGAAAAGCTTTGGAGTAGTTGGAAATGGCTTCCCGACGAAGGTGGAGGTGATGGAGCAGCTGGAGATGTGAAATGAAGATTCCCGCGCACTCTCCGATCGCAGCAAATGGCAGGCGTTGACCTAAAATGCGGAGCAGGGCCTTAAATACGGAGGCAGCAGAAGCAGTGCGCACGATCAGTGGCGCACGACTAGTGGTCGTGCGCACTGTAGGTCGGTGATCGTGCGGCTTTTCCAAATAAACCTGCAACCTGGACAAGAAGTATCAGCATATATGCGCACGAGCAGTGGCGCACGACCAGTGGTCATGCGCACTACGGCCAGCCCTCGTGCGATTACCGAGACAGGATTATGAAAAAGGGGGTGTAATGCGCACGATCAGGGGCGCACGACCAGTGGTCGTGCGCAGTAAGTCCAGTGGTCGTGCGCAGTATTCCTGCATCGTCGGAGTCTCCCGAGCAGTTCCGGAGCACGCACACGATCACAGTACCAGCAGAAGGGGCAGATAGGCCACCAGAACGTGCACACCACATCCCCGAGATAGGGCTAAAGAATAACAACAAAATAGAAACACAGAAAACACACAGAAGCGGGCCTACAGTGCACTTAATCGTGAAATAGGTACATAAGCACAAATAAGCAATAAAGGCTCTCAAGTGTAGTGCTAAGACGATAAAACTAGCCCAGATGAGTCCAAAAATCAGTGTAAAATGTGGACTCATCACACCCCCAGACTTAACCATTTGCACATCCCGAGCAAATCATTACTCCGTGGACTCGAAGATAGCTAACTGGCTCAGAAATTTCAAAAAGAAGTAAGACGAGAAATCAAATATATCATGGGTATAAAAGATATAATATAAAAACTTTTTAATTATACAACGTAGTTTAAACTATTCGACAGACGTAAATAAATATTGTAATTGCTCAAAATTAGAATTCTGGAGAATCTTGCGATCATGTGCAGGAAGAAAGTAGGCAGGCCACTAAGGTGAGCATTGCCAAAGTTGGGGACTCAGGGTCACCTCCAAAGGAATCCACCAATGTCGGGGACCATACGCTTGCACGTTCACACTCTCTCCACGGCGCGGGTTAGACTCAAGCGTGAATCAGTAGGACTTGTAGGAGGAAATGGGGCTTAGGCGACGACATGGTAGTCAAAGATAAACATGAAGGCTCTATGCAACCAAAGCGAGCGAAAACAACCCAAACCAAAACAGCCACTTAGAAATGAATGGGGCACACGCCCCCAGACTTAGCTTGAAATCCGGGTGTGAACACGGCTGAACCCGACCAAATTCAATAAAGAGAATGGGCATCGAAATCTCAAAGCAATTCTTTCATATATTTTTTTTTCTCTTTTGCGCGAATCAGCTTTTCATTTTCGTAAATTGTTGTTTTCTTTTCTGCGCTAGCAATCCCCAAACGGAGCAATCAAAACGGGAATAAATTCAGCACCACCAAAAACAATGTCCACTTATCATAACCTCGGCAAAACAGCAAATACAAATCAGCTCAAGCATTTGATTGCGAAGGTGGGTTTAGCTTCAGTCCTTGGTGAAAGTGAGTGGAGCTGGATCAAAGGAAGTGTAGACACAAATTTGGCATGCAATGGTTAACAGGTAGGAATGGCTAAACAAGGCTCAAACTAGCCAAAATGAAGGCCTACGTCATGCTCACGCTTAACTAACCGTGCACCAATGCTTCGAGAGTAGCTTAGGGCAATTTCTTAGCCACCGAGAAAGATGATCCTTCCCGCCGACTCGAGCAATATGAGTCTAGTGGCGGCTACACACATTCCTACACTAACGTTCGATTATCCCAGATTCAGATTTTGAGCAGTACAAACAATATTTACGTGTGCAAAAAAAATAAATCTACGAACATAAAGAAAAATTAATTCTATCCTAACTCTACGCAAACCATGAGTATTCGATTAGGAGCACTGCATGAGTTTCGAACTACTCAATCCGGAAATACTAAGCCAGTACCACTATTTTAAAGTTTACACAAAAGCAATAAATTTGACTCGGGTTGTGCGCGTGGGTAAGAGCGCACTCGTGTGGGTGATTCAGTGTGTGCAACATAAATCAAGAAATAGGTAAAGAAGAAACTGGAATGCAACAGAAAGTGTGGTGTAGTGACCACAGGCATACTTCCCCCCAGACTTAAAGTCAACAACTAGTAAAAATCAGCAGTCATATTCGATAAACAGCTAGGGTAGGAAGTACCTATGCTCAAAATTGAGCATACCAGTTGTTGATGCACGAAAACGGACAGGGAGTCGGGCACACCAGCTAACGGTTCGAACACCGGGGAATAGGGGAGGAAAGGAGAAGACTGTCGACCAATCGGTTACTAGCGGTCGCGGCTAAAGGACAGGAAAAGGGGGCCGCTGGCAGCGGCAACAGCAGAGTTCGCCCGCCGCGGCTTAAATGCCACTCTTGCGGCGGGCTTTCCTTTACTTAAAATAAGAAATAGTTACACGAAAGGGAAAAGAGAAAGCCGGCCGGACTACAAGCCGCAATACACTAGACTTGAGACCGCAGCTCTTAACAGGCGAGCTCCTGGATCCCAGTCAGCGTGTCTTGGGGAGTGCACCCACCCCCTATTTATAGGCTCGGGGGCCTGCCCAAACGGGCAGGGCTAAAATTACCGACTGCCCGGGGTACAGGAGAACCGGGCAGAGGTGAGGGTAAGCAAAAGAGAAAGAAACAAAAAAGGAGGGAAGCCGCGCGGCCTGGCGGATTCCTCCTGGCGAGCTGACGGCTGGGTCCTTGGGCCTTGTCGCTGAGCAGGGTCGGCGTTGGCAGCGGCCTGACATGGAGACCGCCCGGCTTGGGAGGCTTGGCGGCTTGAATACTCAGACCGCCCGGTCTGGAAAACTGCGCGGGCAGGTCGCGGATTCCGGGCATATCATAATCCCCGCACATTTTTAAGTTTCCAAAAACTTCGAAAATGTAGAACTAAGCCGGAGACCGCGACTGCTTCATCGTCGTCTATAAAATCCCCTGACCCTTGACATTCTTCAGGATTCCTGTCAAGCCACGGGTCGCTACTCGCCACTTGCGGTCAGAATTTTGCAAGTCGGCACGATTTCTCTGAAGATGGATGTAATGTCATCAATGTTAGCCCGCAACAAGAAACCGCCAGAAATGAAGCAGAGCCGGAGCCAGAACTAGGATGATTCTGCCCATCAGACTGCCAAGAAGATTGGGAAGCCGGAGACATCAGCGGCTTCTGGACCTTAAAAGAGGCCGACAGAGATCGTCGGCGGACCATCGCAGGCCGCAGTAGATCCCATAGCGGTTTCGAAGGCTGCTCCACCACAAACCGGAATTGCCAAATCCTTCGACCTGACTTTCTCTCCATCAGGAGAACCACTCCTAAAAATCGGTGGGACAGAGGAGAAGAGTGTTGAATCTGGGAAACCGTCCGAATTGCAGGACAAGGTCGACGTAATCGTTGTGGATGACAACGAGCCGGAGAAGGCGCGGGAACCCGAGCGGGCTTTGGTTGAACAGCGCAAGCGGACTGAAAAGGTGTTCGGCTCCCTGAAACGGCGGAAAGAAAGGAGCGAAACCCTTGAAGAAAGGATGAAGAGGAAGATGAGGAAGTTGCACGCCAGAAACCGGAATATTTCCGAAAAGACCGGCGCGGACAGTCTGCAACACAGGCCGCACGAGAAGGAGGTACCCGAGAACCCTCCCACACCGGATTACAAGCCGAGCGAACTGGAGGGTACACCTGCGGTTAGCGATTCGCTGAGCGAGCTCCTGAAGGGCATGGAGACTCTCCAGCAGCAAGACGCGCTATTGTCGACACCAGCGGCCTCTGAGGAGGTTGACCGCCCCGACATCCAGGTTATTGGGGAGAAGCCTGGCGATCCGGCTTCCGCGGCTTCTGAAGGAGCCGAGAAACTGAAGCTTCGCGAGAAGATGGAGGAGATGAAGAAACTGATCGCCGATAAGCCGGTGGCGACCGCACATCCATTGCTGCAAGGTAAACACCGGGACGTTAGGCGAATTATTAAATTCTACAAGTCGCGGTCAAGGAAGAAGGGGGCAAATATTATATTAAATCCGCCGGCCAGCTTTTTCCTGACCACGGCTCAACTGAATAGCCGAGCTAAGGAAACCGAGCGGCTATGGAAAGAAAAGCTGAAGAGGATAGATCCTGAGCGGCTCAGGCGGCCAGTGATTAAAATCCATACTGCGGCCTCTGGAGGAGATAAACATCAAACCGACGGTCTTATCCTACCGATTTCCTTACTAGAAGGTCGCAACAATCCGGCTGAACCTGACTGCGGTTTCTCTTCTGCAGGTGTACCGAGACCGCGATGAAACCGGGCGACTTGACGTCGTTTTTGTCTATGCTGCCACCGCCTCCGCCTCCAAGTGTTCGCGAGAAGGAGATGGCCGACTTCCAGAAGGACGTCGGCACGCTGCAGGCGGCTTTGGACGCGGCCACCGAAACCCTGCGGATTAAAGACGAACAGCAGCGGGTTGCCCAGGAGGCCGCGGAAAAAAGGATCCAAGAGTTTTAAACCACCCTGGAGCAGGAGACCGCGAGGCTGAAGACTGCGATGGAACAAGAGACTTCCAGGCTCCAGACAGCGAGGAAGGAAGAGACCGCCAGGCTCCAGACCGCGATGGAAACCGCTGAGGCGAAGATTGCTGAGATGCAGGTCGCCTTGGAGCAGGAAAGGGCGGAGAAGTACCTGCTGATGGCCGCGCGGCTGGAAGGAGACAGAGAAGAGATCCCACATGCTGAAGGCGGCGAGAACCAAGACCTTCCGGCGGAGACCGGCGGAGAACAGCGGCCTGCACTACCAACTCCTGCAGAGTTGCCGGGCACTAGCCGCCCGGCCTCTGGCGAGAGTTCGCATCCGCCGGTGGCCGCGGTGCCTAACCAGGTCGCAGTTCCAAGCGGTCTGGGGGTTCAGGCGATCCCCATGATACTGTTTGCGAGGGTAGAGCGCGACACTGCGTGAGTTCATCGGTCTCTGCATGCGCTTCACAGTCTGGTTAGCCAGGTGTACGTTGCGATTGTGCAGACCGGTGAACAGGTCGCGCACATAGGAAGAGACAGGCCGGAAGACGACAAACGATCCTGAGCAACTTGAGAGAACTAAGCCGCGCGGACATTCGTATATTATGTTGTAATATATATTTTTCTCTGGATGTTGAACAATTTGATTGCTGTTAACTGTTGTATTTTATTATGCTGCGAACTGAATGCGGCTTATGCAGCTTGAATTTATAATCCACATGCCTGCTGCTTTGTTCTGAAAAACTTAAGTATAGGATAGTAGCCGAGCGGTCTCGCGAACAGAATGCCGACTTGAATGGTTGATACCCACATGATTCGCCGTAGAATTATTCTAAGTGCAGGTATATAGCCGTGCGGACTGACGGACTAAACTGCGGCTTGGTCATTAAGCTGATCTGTACTCCCAGCGGGCTTAGGCCCTCGCGGCGTGGTGACTTGCCGTGATTTGACGTCGGGCACTGTACCTTCACAGATTTTCTATAAATAACGCTGACACCGGTGATTTCATCACAAATCAAAAAGGATGCGGGCTAAGTCCAGGTCGTTGCGATCTGACAAGGCCACTGCGGTTAGGACAGACGCAGCCTCCGCTTTCCACTCTGCAGATCATAAAGAATGCCGGCTTACAAAAGCCGAGCTGGACGACTTTGTCGAGAAGCACATGCAGGGAAGTCCGCTGGTCGCGCGGCTTCCCCGACAGGATGAGCGGATCAACTCCTCCAATGCAAATCAGATCGCGGTCCCCATCGACCACTTTGACTGCGGCTTCAGCTTCCCGGTCATGCTGGAGGCCGTAGCGGTCTTCGACCACTACGGAGTTGTGCCCGGACAACTTCCCCCAAACTCGATAGCCGCCATATACAGCTTCATCTCCTATCTGAGGTCGGAAAGAGTCCGCTTCTCTATGAGGCTCTTCAGAGAATGCTTTTCGGTGCGGTCTATCCAGGACTCCGGGACAAAGATCTTCCGGGGGCACCTCTACTTCGGCTGTAGAGGGCTGAAGATAGTCAACTTGGTCAACAAGATCGCGAACTGGTCCGAGCGGTTTCTCATATTCGAGGGAAACCTGGGGTTGCTGCCAGTTGACCCCCAGATCCGCGAAGAGGCCGCCTTTGGCAACAGCGGCTTGGACGGCGTCGAGAAGGAGATCTACAACTTCTTCAAAGGCGAGCGGCTTGATGTAAATCAATAAATCCCGCTGTTGCCGTCGCTAGTGGGAATAGAAGCGGAAGACAGTAAGCTCCAAGCCGGCCGAACTAATATTTTAGCCGCACGGACTGGAAACTAACTTTGCCTTTATCTTTGCAGCTGCTGTGGCGGTCCCGCTGAACAAGCCGCAGACTCCTGGCGGCTTGACCCTCACTCAAAGAGAAAAGAGAGCGAAGCGGGCCAAGCCGGCACGAGCTGCGGAGGAGGAGGAGTCGGACTCCTCTGGAGAGTTCATGCTGCAAGGAACCGGCAGCAGCTTGAAGGATGTCCACGGCGATCCGGCCTTGCGGTGGGGTCCGGACGGCAAGTCGGTGACGATCTCCACCGCCCTCCCCTACTGGGGAGCAGAAGAAGTAAGCCACCACGCGAGCGCGGTTGGCGGCGCGCTGTCTGGCAAGCGCAACTTGAGGGCTATGCGACGAGTTCCTCCAGACGACCTGCCGTTGCTAGCCGCGCAGGTCGGCGCGAGGAGCTTCGTGGCAAGTCACTTCATGGGCCTTGCCTACAAGCAGCTGATGAAGGAGAACAGCAGCCTGAAGACACAGTTAGGCAAACAACAAGAAGAGAACAAGCGGCTTAAGGAAAAGGAGGCGGTAAGTCATTACCAATACTCGTGCGGTTAGCATTATGTAACCGCGCGACCTTACCTTTACTTTTGCTTTGCAGGAAATGTATAACCCGGCCAATCCCATCTTCCAAGACCAAGTCTTCCCCCAACTCATCCAAGGGATTGATGGAGCGCTTAACCGCCTCCGGGACCTTGGCGGCTTGGCCACCGGCTTCACCGACTTTACATGTGCCGACATCTACCCCTCCCTGAAAGAGTAGGTGGCCGACGTCTACAGGTCGATCAAGGGCAAGGACAAGGTCGGGGATGAAGTCGGCGAGGTGGTCGGAGACGTCGTGGAAGAGGTCGGCCAGGGAAGCCGGAGTGCACGCACATCGTCTGAGTCCGGCGGCCAAGAATCTGAGACCGCGCGGCCAGACTCGACAACTTCTAGCGGTTCAGAGAGCTCGGCAACCAGCAGCGGGTACTCCCTATCGTCCGTCGATATCGGCGATAGCGGTGATTTGGATTCTCCTGCGACTAAGAAGCTCAAAGCGGGCGATTAGAAAATCTATAACTTGTTTTTGTATTTTGAACTTTTTTTGAAATCGGCGGTATTGTTTTTGTAACCGCGCGATTAATACTTTGTAATACTTAATGAAATGGAAATGAAGGCATTTTTACCTTTCTTTTTTTTACATCTCACTTTTCTTACTTGACTAAGTCCGCGCGGTCTCAGTTTAGCTTCCGATTTAAAATATAAGTATGTAAACCGGCTGAGTTTGCGCTGCGACTTCAACAAAGCTATCCGCAAGAGAGAGATATTTTCCTGCGGTTTATACCGGAGTGCACGTCGACGATAAGCCAAGCGGCTAATAACTTAAACCGCAATTTTCCTTGATGAATTATTCAACGTTATCTGCTGGAAGAGCTGAATTGCCGCGGCTTGCTCATACATAAACCGTGACCGCTAAGCCGCGAGGCCACCTGTCGCAGTCGGCAGACATCCATAACATTGAAATATTAGATTGCGGCTAGGGCGAACTCTGAAACGAATTGCCCATTTGATTAAAGGAACAAGAATAGAGAAACAAGCTTCGGCTTCCGATAATACAGGCCGATATAGGCATATGGAAGCCGGGAATTTTTGTGACGATAGTTCGCTGATTAGCTAATATAATTAATACCATAAGTCGGCAGATCAAAGCCAGGAATTAAGTGCCAGAAGCAGGTCGGCCGACTTCCTTTCCATATGAATAACAAACCGGCAATTGATATATTTAAGCCAAATAAGATACTGAATAGCGGATAGGCGGACGTAAGTCGGCCGAGTTTCCAAATATATTAATGATAATCCGGCAGGTAGGAACAGGAAAGTTAAAAAACTTAAGCCGGAATATGAAACCGGGCGGCTTGTGTAATTAATTATACAACCTGCACAGGCCGCTTAATAAAGCCGCGAGATAGCGGATAGGCGCGTGTTGTCCTGCAAAAATAGGTGAAGACATGCACTTATGTGTCAATGTGGGCAGGTGCGTGTGGCATTGCTTTCCACACAAAGAACACATGAACGAGATTGAAATTCTTAAAATCCATGACCGATGTCAAGCGGGACAAGTACGCAACGTCTGCGACTGAAGTCAAGCAGGACAAGTACGCAATGTCTGCGACGAAGGTCAAGCGGGACAAGTACGTAATGCATGTCTGTGACTGAAGTCATGCGTGACGGGTACGCAATTTCTGCGACTGAAGGCCAAGCGGAAAACCCACTACACATCTGCGACTGAAGTCAAGCGGGATGTGGAGGGCTTAAGAATTCGAAAGGGGCTCTTGCCCCTACATGCATGCATATTGGCATAAAGAGTAAAGCTAAAAATAAGCTTCAAATGAAAAAGTAACATTTGCATGATGTTAAGGAAGTGACAAAGGATATATATCTGTAGTTTTATCATGCCTCATTAATACCGATTGTGAAGGAGATGTTATGTACTATTCTGAACATAAGCACTTTTCTTTATAGAAAGAAAGAGGAATCACTGCTTGAATTATTGAGCAAGAAATGGAAGATTGCCTTAGAGAGTTACTAAATAACATATCCTTGCAGCTTTCCAGCTCTTACAAGTTGATTAGCCAATTCCCTGAGAGCTATGCAATCTTCTGCTAGATGACCAATATCTTTATGATATTTGCAAAAAAGCTGCTCGTGCCGATACTTGATTTTGGATTTCATACGCCGAGGCTTCTTGAACTCAGGCATTCCCTGAATGATTATCAAAAGATCTTCCATAGGAATTTTGAACTTAACATACTTACCTGAACCTTTTTCATACTTTGGAGTTTTATCCTGGAGAATATAAGGAGACTTGTAATATTCAACTTGCAAAACATCTTGTGAGGAAATAGATTGCTGTTGACCAGAATTCCCTTGAGATTGTTTAGCCATTTGATTCAGAAACGAAACATAACCTTTATTTGCCTCTTCCCCCATTATGAATGTATTAACTATATCAATAAGATCTCCGTAGCTTTTGGGATATTTTGTGGTGAGCTTTATTTTCAATGGGCCTTCTTGAAGTGCATTTATGAAAGCATACAAGTAATAGTCTTGATGGACGCTACAAATATCTAAAACCTCCTTTTGAAACCGATCAACAAAATCTGGATTAGACTCATCAATTCCTTGCTTGATTCGGAAGAGAGCTCCAACGTCTCTTTTCCGCTTCCTGTAAATAGCGAATCTAGAAATAAATTGACTTCGAAGATCCTTAAAGCTGGTTACTGATCGAGGTGGGAGGCTATAAAACCATTCTCTTGCAACATTGCCAAAAGATATAACAAATAGTTTGCATTTTACTCCATTTGACACTTTTCTCAGTGAAATAGCTGATTCAAAAGCTTGCAAATGAGAAAACGGATCATCACATCCAGAATACTCCGGGAGACGCGGTACTCTGAAGTCATCGGAGACAGTATCCCACTGAATTCGATTAATGAATGGAGAAGGGGCCTCTTCTTCTTCCTCACAAAGAGGTTCATTTGCAACAGATTCTAGGCCACGCTCAACACTGTTTGCAAAAATTTCTTCATGAGTGTCCACAAACTCACTATCCAAATACGAGCAATCCTGCACTTCTGAGAGATCTGTAGTGACCGAGATGTTGCTGGATTTATTCTGACCCTTAGCAGGATTCATCTTGAACAGAGGGAAAGTAACCGAACTCTTTCAAGAGACCGCAGAATAGCGGCAGCTTGACGGGCGGCTAAACGATGCAACAAGCTGATAAGAAGACCGAGAAGAAAACCGAGCGGGTAGAGCGCCAGGTTCTACAGCGCTGTAGGCGGGCTGAAAACCTTAGACGGCGAAGTCGCGGCTTGCTCGACAGGCCGCCGAACTCTAGAGGATAGAGCGGTCTAATTAGCTAGACTGCTGATTTCATCGATTAGTCGAGATCTGAAGGTCGCGTGTTAACTGCTGATGCACGAAAACGAACAGGGAGTCGGGCACCACCAGCTAACGGTTCGAACAACGGGGAATAGGGGAGGAAAGCAGAAGACTGTCGACCAATCGGTTACTAGCGGTCGCGGCTAAAGGACCGGAAAAGGGGGCCACTGGCAGCGGCAACAGCAGAGTTCGCCCGCCGCGGCTTAAATGCCACTCTTGCGGCGGGCTTTCCTTTACTTAAAATAAGAAACAGTTACACGAAAGGGAAAAGAGGAAGCCGGCCGGACTACAAGCCGAAATACAATAGACTTGAGACCGCAGCTCTTAACAGGCGAGCTCCTAGATCCCAGTCAGCGTGTCTTGGGGAGTGCACCCACCCCCTATTTATAGGCTCGGGGGCCTGCCCAAACGGGCAGGGCTAAAATTACCGGCTGCCCGGGGTACAGGAGAACCGGGCAGAGGTGAGGGGAAGCAAAAGAGAAAGAAACAAAAAAGGAGGGAAGCCGCGCGGCCTGGCGGATTCCTCCTGGCGACCTGACGGCTGGGTCCTTGGGCCTTGTCGCTGAGCAGGGTCGGCGTTGGCAGCGGCCTGACATGGAGACCGCCCGGCTTGAGAGGCTTGGCGGCTTGAATACTCAGACCGCCCGGTCTGGAAAACTGCGCGGGCAGGTCACGGATTCCGGGCTTATCACCAGTCGTGCAATGAGATGTCCAAGTGCATCCAAGTTGCCGCGCCTCAAATATTCCAGCACCTGCGATTAAAGGATGACAGGCAAACAAAATATGGAAACAGGAATATATGAGTATATAAAAAGAAATAAACACAGCATAGGACCAAACGGTCCAACTTGGGTTGTCTCCCGAAAGCCCTTTTGTTTACCGTCCTTAAAGTGGACCAAATACCTGTATTAGCAGTTCAAATAGAGAGTTCTTGGCAGTAGCAAAAGGAAACAAAATTAAAAGTAGAGCAACCAGCATTCAACAAGTAGCCAGAAAGAGGATGGAAAGAGGAATGAGAGTGGTGCAATCAGCTATAAGCAGATTTATGGTAAGTCTCTCCGGTGGAATGCGAGAAAACATCAGAGTGTCTTTTTGCATTTGGGGTAGGCATTGTCCCATTACTGCGAGTGTACTCTTTCTCACACCGGAAGGCAGCGTAGCGCTCTCCGCGTAAACGCTTGGCCTCTTTCAGTTTCTCCACCATGGGAGACTTCCAATGGAGGAAGGTTGTGGGGTTTCTTGGTGTAGTGGTTTGTGGCGGCCTATCCGGAACCGTGACAGCAACCGGATCTGCCCAAGCTACAGATCGTTTAACAGAATTATACAAATTAGTGTCCAGGGATTTCTCCTGAATAAAACTTAGTTCGCCATGCTCAACAACAGAGTTGGCTGGCAGTAGACAGGTAGTCGTGGCTTTGGTATAATTGATCCCTTCGTGGACCAGTAGCTCTTGCTTCTCATCGACTTCCTGAGGGAGTCCTTTCTTTGGCGTCTCCTCCAAATGTGCTTCCAATGCAGGGAGACCTGAATCCAGCTTTATATCTATGACACTCAAAGAATTGTTATTTTGGATGGGAGAAGAATGTATGGATGTGTTATCGAGGGTGGACTCTTCGTTTGGCCAAGTGACACGGCCTTTGGAAAAGTCGAGGGATGCCCCACTGGCTGTTAGGAATGGGACTCCTAATATAGGAATGGAGTTATTGTCCTGTGGTCCCAAAACCTGAAAGTCAGTGGTGATACTTGTGCCGTTAACCTCGATTTCAACGTCCCGAACACAGCCCTCAGTGTTAACCTAATTGCCATTAGCTAAGATAAGCGATTTCCGATTTTCAATGTCAACTTGCAACTGCATCTTCGCAACATCTTGCAAAGTGAGTATGTTGCTGGATGCCCCGGAATCGCATAAAGCTGGAGTGTCGACGTTATTGATTTTACAATTAATGACAAGTTCGTGGCGGTTTCCCGAAGTGTCCTCCCCAAGGCGCTTTCCCTGTTCATGGGGGTTCTTTTCAGTGTTGCTCGGTAAGGTGTCTTGGGTGCGCTCGAAAACCACTTGAGCCAATTGGCCCAATTGTGCCTCCAGTTTGCGCATCGAGACGGCCTGATTTGTCATGTTGGTTTGGGAAATCTCAACGAACTTCTCGAACATCTCTTCCAAAGAATTTTTCTTAACGATGGGGGGCCCTTGGGAATAATTCGGTTGAGGCGGCCGCGGTTGGCTACCGGAAGCATACGCATCGTTTTGATGCTGCCCCGGTTGACATCTTTGGCCAGATGCGTTAGGATTTCAAGAAACATTGGGGTGATTTCTCACCCCCGGGTTGTAAGTATTCCCGTAAGGCACTCCCCTGTTTTGATTGGCAACAAAATTAACGGACTCTTTCAGAAACAAAGATTCATCTTGTACCTCAACTCCTAAGCATTCGAAGCTGTGATGATCGGTGCTTCCGCACCCTTGACATGATATTGCCATCACTGGGGCGGCAGGAGCAGGCTTGGGGATATCCAAGGCAAACACTCCACTGGTGCTTCGTGGGATGTTTCTTCCAGCGGTCCAGTAAGCAATGTGGGTGGCGGTGTCTTGTAAGACTTTCAGAGCATCATCTGGAGCAAGATTCATGATGGTTACTCCGGAGGCAGCATCGATCATGGCTCGGTGGTGGGGATCAATAGCAAAGTAGAAACTTTCGACGAGATTCCACGTTTGGAATCCATGATTAGGGCACTTCCTCAGCAGCTCGTTAAAACGCTCCCAAAGTTCAGCTAAACTTTCTTGATTGGCTTGCCGGAAGTTGGCTATTGCGCGCCTCATGCTCACAATCCGATCCACCGGATGGAACTTAGCTAGGAATTTTGTGGTCAAACCTCCTAAGTGGGGACCGTTCCAGGTGGGAGGGAGTGAAGCCATGTCTTGGCTTTGTCCCTTAATGAAAAAGGGAAGAGGCGGAGCTTGACTGTTTTGTCTGGGATTCCAGCGTAGCGGAACGTGGCGCAGATTTCAGAGAATTCTGTACGGTGAAGATGGGCGTCTTCAGTGGCAGTTCCGAAGAACTGAGCATTGTTCCGAATGATATTCAGAATAGCTGGTTTAATCTCGAACTGTGGATTGGTGATAGCAGGTCCGAAACCGGGGTATATGCTCCCGACAGTAGGTGTAGTATAATCCCTCATGGTGCGGTCCTGGGGAGGATTCACTTCATTTTCGTTGTCATTTCTATCGACATGAGGTATCCCTCCAACTCGGTTGCCTGCATCAATATTCAGCTGGTCTCCCATTGGGGCAAAAATGATGGCTGCGACGCGTCTTCATGCTAGGAGAGTACGTTCGATCTCTAGGTCGTAGGTGACAAAATCTCTTGTAGCTCGGTCTTGCGTTCACTGTGGCAAACACTACACACTAGAAGGAAACAGCAGTCAAAACAAAACAATACTAACTCTTATAACAATATTGGAAGTCATTCGAAGTCGCTCTACAGTTGCATTCCCCGGCAACGGCGCCAAAAACTTGATGCGTGTAAATCGGCAAGCGCACCGGTTGCACAAGTAATAAAGTTTTGGAAATAAATCCCCGAGTGTCGGTCTCTTGAGGAATGCAATTAGCGTAGAACGGCAACAGTACCGAGAATATCGTTATGAGAGTTATAAATAGAACAAAAAGGAAATAGCGGACTAGGGAGATTGTGGATGTTTGATCTACTGAACTAGTAAAAGCTATGCGGGTCGAAGGCACCGCTTCGCAAGGTGAAGTGGGTTTGTCGGCCGCGATGCCGAACTTCAGTTGGGCGAGTGGAAGGGAAGCTAATGGATTGCAGTGTTCTTGTGTGGATTGCAATCGGACAAGACACGGGAATGAAGTGGATGTGGGTGAGCGAGGCACATTCACAAACAATACTCACAAGCATAAGAAGATACTAACATTCCATTAGTTATAGAATAAAATTGATGTTCATGGATGGAACTATTCATTACACTGCTCAAAACATTCATAACATAGAGGAAGGGGAAGAGGAGTAAACCAAAAGAGAATGAAGATCCACCGTGGGTCGTGGTCGGAGTAGCGAGATGTCAATCTGCTTCTGGGCTCAGTCCAAGGAGTCTTTCGGTGCCAACAAGCTGTCACCTCGAAGGCCTTTATGTCTGTTCTCTAGGTTATCTACTTCACCAACTCCGCAGGAAAGCTTGGAGTTGAAGTCATCAATGGCCGAGGGCTTCGCCGGAGAGTTGAAAAGTTTCGGAGTAGTTGGAAATGGCTTCCCGACGAAGGTGGAGGTGATGGAGCAGCTGGAGAAGTGAAATGCCGATTCCCGCGCA
The DNA here is from genome assembly GCA_039583875.1 of Platanthera guangdongensis. NCBI lineage: Eukaryota > Viridiplantae > Streptophyta > Magnoliopsida > Asparagales > Orchidaceae > Platanthera > Platanthera guangdongensis. The sequence continues at coordinate 150,014,295 of CM077158.1, forward strand.
CTCTCCGATCGCAGCAAATGACAGGCGTTGACCTAAAATGCGGAGCAGGGCCTTAAATACGGAGGCAGCAGAAGCAGTGCACAGGATCAGTGGCGCACGACCAGTGGTCGTGCGCACTGTAGGTCGATGATCGTGCGGCTTTTCCAAATAAACCTGCAACCTGGACAAGAAGCATCAGCATATATGCGCACGAGCAGTGGCGCACGAACAGTGGTCGTGCGCACTACGACCAGCGCTCGTGCGATTACCGAGACAGGATTATGAAAAAGGGGGTGTAATGCGCACGATCAGGGGCGCACGACCAGTGGTCGTGCGCAGTAAGTCCATTGGTCGTGCACAGTATTCCTGCATCGTCGGAGTCTCCCAAGTAGTTCCGGAGCATGCACACGACCACTGTACCAGCAGAAGGGGCAGATAGGCCACCAGAACGTGCACACCACATCCCCGAGATAGGGCTAAAGAATAACAACAAAATAGAAACACAGAAAGCACACAGAAGCGGGCCTACAGTGCACTTAATCGTGAAATAGGTACATAAGCATAAATAAGCAATAAAGGCTCTTAAGTGTAGTGCTAAGACGATAAAACTAGCCCAGATGAGTCCAAAAATCAGTGTAAAATGTGGACTCATCACCAACTCCAAGTCATGGACAGGGTAATTCCTCTCATGAGGCTTCAGCTGTCTAGACCCAAAAGCTATCACCTTGCCATGTTGCACCAAAACGCAACCCAAACAGCATCCTGATGCGTCACTAAAGATCTGAAATCCCTCGGTCCCTTGCGGTAGACTTAGGATTGGAGCCATCATCAGTCTCTCCTTCAGTGCCTCAATTGCTTGACTACACTCTTGAGTCCACACAAACTTATGATCTTTACGAGTGAGTGAGGTGAGGGGTAGAGCTATCCGCAAGAAATTTTCCACGAATCTCCTATAGTACCCGGCTAGTCCAAAAAAACTTCGGACTTCCGCCACGGTCCTCAAGACTGGCCAATCTCTGATGACCTCCACTTTTGTTGGATCCACTGCCACCCCATCCCCACTAATCACGTGGTCCAAAAATGCCACCTTCTCTAACCAGAACTCGCACTTGGAGAACTTTGCATACACCTGATTCTCCCTCAACACTTGCAAGACCACTCTCAAGTGGGTCTCATGCTCCACTTCAGATTTGGAATACACCAAGATGTCATCGATGAATACAACCACAAAAGAATCCAAGTATTCCCGAAATACTCGATTCATAAGATCCATGAACACAGATGGTGCGTTCGTCAGTCCGAACGGCATCACCGTAAACTCAAAGTGTAAATACCTTGTACCAAAGGCAGTCTTGGGTATGTCCTCATCCCGAATTCGCAGCTGATAATAGCCTGACTTCAAGTCCAATTTTGAATACACCACTGACCCCACCAATTAGTCGAACAGGTCATCTATCCGAGGAATCGGGTACTTATTCTTGACGGTCAATTTATTCAGCTCTCGGTAGTCTATGCATAGTCGCATGCTACCGTCTTTCTTCTTTACAAACAGCACCGGCGTGCTCCACGGTGAAGAACTGGGTCTAATATACCCTTGATCCAACAGTTCCTGTAGCTGTACTTTGAGTTCGGCCAACTCCTTTGGTGTCATCCTAAACGGAGGACGTGACACCGACCTAACCTCCAATAATGCTACAAGCACTACACCAGCCTGGTTGACCGCTCGCATAAAATGCATGGCCGAAATCAGGGAATAGGCCACTCCACAAAGGCCCTCAAATTTGACCTCCGCCTGCCCTTTGCTCTTTAGGGTCACTACATTAGATAGGCAATCAATACTGGCGCGCTGCTCTGCAAGCCAGTTCATGCCCAAAATGACATCAAACTCAACCAATGGCAAAATCGCTGCTACCAAAACGAAGTCAACTCCGTCCATCTTGCAACAGATGCGCCCTTTGGCCCCGGTGGTCATGGTTGACCCATTGGGCATGCGTACTTTCAACTCCGCGTTCGCCGAGAAAGACTCAACTCCTATTCTCCGGATGAAGCTCTCCACAAGAAAGGAGTGTGATGATCCCGTATCGAACAATACCTTAGCAGGGTATCCAGAAACTAATACGAAGTCTGCAACATAGACATCACACAAAAAGGGTCTAAAAGTATGAAGCAAAAAATTTGAACTTAAATTTTCTTCATACCTGTCACCACATCGGATTGGCGGATCGCTTCTTGCTGTCCAAGGTTGTAATCCCTTGGTTGCACCGGTTGGAACCGAGAAGCGCTCGACTCCGCCATCTTCCCTTTCTCCGCAGCACTGGGGCCGGAGTGCACAGTCTGCTCCTGCCTTGCCTCTTGCCCCGCTCCTCCTTGGGGACAAACACGAGCTATGCGCCCCACCTTACTGCAGTTGTCACACGTCGGCGGTCCCCTAGAGTGAGAACCTCCAGGCGTCCACTTGCTCTTCTCGCCGGACCTAGATGTGTGAGGCTTATTCCTCCACCTACTCCCTTCAGACTTTCCGTGGGATTGGGAAGGCTTCCCTTCCCCTTGCTTGGGAGCAAAACCCTTACGATGCTGGGTTCGCTCCAGATCACTCTCCAACATCCTGGCAGCCTCAACTAGTTCATTAAATCCAGCCCTCTTCATGGAAATGAGGGGTTGTCTCAGATTCTCCCTCAGCCCCTAATAGAAGAGATTATCCCTTTCTACATCATCTGCCATCGCCGTTCCCGCGTAACGACCCAAACGGGTGAAATCCTGCACATACTCATCCACCATCTTGTCTCGTTGCATTAAATGCAGAAAACTGTCTCTGAAGGGCCAACCGTGTCGAAACGGGAATGTACCTCTTTAGAAAAGCATCGCCAAATTCCTCCATTGACGGGGTGCGTCCAGGGAATTGGTGGCCGTTATGGCTCACCCACCACAACTTGGCATCTCCTTCAACATGAAAGCCGCATACTCAGCTTTCTTTTCTTCTGGCATCTCTGTCGCCCTCAAAAGCTCTTGAATGAGAACCCACCAATCCTCCGCATCCGTTGACATACCAACTCCCTTGAAATACGGGGAATGGAAGCTCAGGAAATACTTCATGTGTCGGTCTCCATGTCTGACAACCACCCTTTCCGCCAAAGGCTCCACTCGCCTGGCTTCTCCTCTTAGCACGACCGTCGCTGTGTCCGGTATAGCAGGGGTTGCTACCTGGGCTGCCGCTGCAGCTTGGGCTGCCACCATCACTTCTGCAAGCATGCGGCAGAAATCGATCGGGTTAACACCCGTGCCAAAAGACCTGGAGCAGTGGCACTGCTCGCCGAGAGTTCCTCTCTTGCTCTCGACGTACCCGCCGCGTTGCTTGCACTCTTCAAGAAAACAAGAAACAAGGAATCAGTCTCTAATTTCAAGACTTAAACATAAGGACACTCATGGTCCCGCGTTACTCTTTTGTGGATAACTTCTCTATGCATTGACCTTGAATCGAACCTGGCTCTGATACCAAATTGTAACACCCCCCCTTTAATGCATGTATAATATGGGTCCGGCTGGGGCCCCACAACATACGGACGCCACAACTTTAGTATTATAAGTTGATATAGCTACCCACACTCAAAACACTTTGCACAACACATCAGAAAGATAAGCAAGACTAGAAGTTATCCACTACAAGAAAAGTAATAACAATGGCCTTATGGCCTGACAACAAGTGTCCAAACTCAAATAATACAACAGTCAAGAAAGTACATAGCACTCCTAGTCTACCTCGGCATGCAAGCCGGACAACATGAGTCTCAAACATACAACATCATATAAGTAGAGCTACAAAAGAGAGAAGCACTTCATGAAGCTTAGGCCTTTCTGGCCGGCGAGCTAGCTCCTGCATGCGATCCTTGCCCTGTAAAATTTATTTGTAACGTGGGTCAGCAAAGGCTGACCTCAAACTATGTAATGAACACATCTCCTCCCGGCAGCCCCTAACGGACCCTGAGGTACCCCTCCAACCTGCAAGTTAGAACTTCGTATGCAATAATCATAAGCAAGAAAAGCAACTACAGAAACAGGCTTGGATGTCACACACATCATACATGTTCTCTATGGGTTGAGCATATAATAAAAAGGGCCTACTTATGTAACATGTATGCAACAACCCGGGTTTCACCCAAGGCACCCTATCTCGTATGCATCTAGCACATCATCACGTCATATGGGTACTCATCGATTCCCCATTGGCATAAAGCCGCAAATAAAGGAGTAACACCATTCCCCCCCAACGACATACAGGCCGCCACATGGAACTCTTGCAAAGGCCCCACATGCTCAAGGTTTTGGACCCAGGCTTACCTACAAGATCTGACGTCTCATGTCAGGATTCCAACAAACACAAAACTGACTGATTTTAAGATGCCTTGCCGGACCCCACCCGCTCATGGCGTCATTGCCCGGGCTTGCCCCCATGCTTGGCATTCTCGTTAGTCTCACAGAAGGGGACTAGTCTCGTCGGGTCAATCTCCACACAGGACGTGAACGTCACGGGACAGCCAGCCGACCACGGAGACATAGCCACGCCATGGCACATCACAAACCAAGACAATTCCACCCTAGTCCCTCATTTGTACTGCAGCGTTCTCGCGCACCAAGGAAACCATCTACAACCCATGCGGAGCTAACCTTGTCCACCAAAGAAACCATCTACCGCCACGAGGAGCTAACCTTGTCCGGTTCCGATTACATGTACTCACTCGAGAAAAAGGGGAAAACATCACCACATCACAAACGACATCTTACCGCAACGGAATCTCTACAAATCCCTAAAGTTCGTATGCAACATCACCAAGTCGGACTAACGGTCGCGACTACGGCTTCACCAACCATGCCTAATCCACTAACAGAGCGGATCTCTAATGCAAATCATGTCGGGGACAGACTCAATCGACCCGAAGGTTCCTCTTGAACCTTGGCGACCCAAAACCCCTCTCATTTGAGTGTTTGGTGCCCAAAACTAGAAAAGAAATGATGCTAAAGACATGCATCCTAAGACTGAGAGGAGAAGTGTCGTTACCTTCCGACTCCTCTTCCTTGCCATGGCAAAATAGCCGGATGAAAACGTTCGCAAAGATCTAGCCTCCACGGAACTGGACTCGGCTCGCGATTTGGAGCACCGAAGCTTCTCCTACAGCCCAAACCCTCCTTCACCTTCTTCCTTGCTCTCCCTTCTCTCTAGAATTTAGTAAGAGAAAACTTGGAGAAGAATGAGGGTTTCCAACCCTATTCTCGGACTTAACTCCCAAAGAACAGTCCTGGACCATCAGATCCCAAAATAAGTGAAGGAATGGCCACGATCTGTATGAAAAATAAAATATCTGGGCCAAACACGGCCTGGCACACGCCCGTGTCCAGGGCCGTGTCCCCCATTTGCCGTCTCAAATCGACGCGCCTGGAACAACACACGGGCATTCGACACGCCCGTGTTAGACCCAACATGCCCGTATCCCAACTGATACGGTCATGTGGTCGGCCGTGTGCCTCCAGCGACACAGCCCCAAAACAACCCGAGAAGGGACACGGCATGGGACACGCCCGTGTCCCAAGCCGTGTGCCAAGTCTCGACACTCGTCGATAGCCTTTATGTCGACACCGCGGAATAACGTCGAGTGAAGATCGTCGACCAAGCGGGACACGCCCTGTGACACGCCCGTGTCACAGGCCGTGTGCCCCAGTCTCGACACTCGACACTCGACACTCGTCGAGTGAACATCGTCGACTGAAGTTCGTCGACAGACCCACACGGCCTTGGACACGACCATGTCCTAGGCCGTGTGCCTTGTCTCGACCCATTGTCGAGCGAAAATGTCAACACCTCGGGTCCAGTGTCGACACAGGCTCGACAAGCCCTACGACACGCCCGTGTCGCAGGCCGTGTGCCCAGTCTCAACACTTCGTCGAGCACAAAGTGTCGACTATGCGGCCAAGTCGTCGACTCCAGCCTGACACGGCCTGGGACACGGTGCACTACCGTGTCCCGAGCCACGCCCGTGTCCCGGGCCGTGTGCCCCCTGCCAGAAATCAAAAATTGTCCAAAAACACAAATCTACCCTCTCTAAAAAACTGGGGTGTTACAGTGGGTCACCACCGTACGAGTTTAATTTGGGGACAAACTAAGCAGCGAAAGCAGTGGTGTGCCCATATGGGGGATCACATGTAAATTGTCCACCGTTAATTAGGGTTGAGTCAATTATTTACTATTGGCTTTGTCATGTAGACCCCAACACAGCCTACACCACAAGGCAGAGTCCAGCAGACTCCCGAGGTTGCACCACCTCCTCCGGTTCCCACTCCGTTACTATAGTCAGAGATGGGGCAGACTCTGACAGCTATCCTGGAGGCGTTTAGGGCACAACAAGTTCAGCTCCGCAGCCGAACCCGGGGGCCAACTGGCTGAGTATTTTCTGAGGACTTTCTCCCCCATCCTACTTGGGGACAGAGTTGACCGTTCGGACTGAGGAATGGTTGGACATTATGTATGAGATGCCGATTGGGATCCGGTGCCCGTAGGAGGAGAGAGTGTCCTTGGTCGTCTCTTGCCTGGAGTCCCATGCCAAGAGATGTTGAAAGACTTCGCAGGACGCGACGTTTAACAACAGAAAGGTTGCTGAGATAGCTTGGGGGAGTTCAGGGCCGCACTGCTGGAGCATTTTGTTCCTCAGTCGGCCAGAGACGAGATGGAGGATATATTTCTCAATTGAGACCGGGTAGCAAGAGAGTGGTGGAGTATCATCGGGAGTTCTACCATGTGGCCCGGTTTGCGAATTCTTACCATTTGGATGAGGCAGGTTACACCAAGAGGTTTTATAAGGGCCTGCGAGAGGATCTAAGGGAGGCTCTGTTGTTCTTGTCCGATGGACCTATACCACGGATATTGGAGATGGCGAAAAGGATCGAGGCAAATTAACATACCACTCGAGGCCGGAAGCGGCCAGCTGAGGACCAGGGCCGGGGGCCCGAAATGATCAGCGGCGGGGCCACGTCATGGATGGGAGAAGAGTAGAAGACCAGCCTCGGCAGGAGGTGAGATAGGTGCAGAGGGAACCAGTATTAGTGGCCCCTCAGCTACCCCAGATGCGGGGGGCACAGAGACCCGGGGGAATGGCATGTCCCCCACCAGAATGCTTCAATTGTCATCAGGTGGTGCACATCAGGAGGTACTGCCCCATGAGGGGGGAACCACCACCAGCACCACCGGCTTCCCCTCCAGCTCCGTATTTTGGAGGTCGAGGATGTGGCCGAGGTCGTGGATACCATGACAGAGACCACAGGCAGGAGAGGGAGCAGGTATATGCATTGGATCTGACTCAACAACAGAACCCTGAGCAAGTGATCACAGGTATGCCAGTTAATTTTTAATCTTTTCATTCCTAGATAATTAAAGCTATGAATATAGGACTGATAGACTAGGGAAGAAAACCATAATTAGATTTCTAAGAATTTAAGTTAAACGCCCAAGAATAGTCTTCATCAGTGGCAAGCCCGCCTATATACTGTTCGATACGGGTGCTTCGCACTCATTTGTGTCGGAAGCCTTCCTAGAAGGGCTGGAAGGCATGGAGCGGTTCGTCGGCCTGATGATGAGGATACGGCTACCTGACGGATCAGAGTTATTCACCACTGCCCGCTGCAACATGGAGGCGGAGATCGGCGGAAAGATATTTGAAGCACCGGCGATGATCATGAAGATGTCATTCTTTGATTTGATCCTGTGAATGACATGGTTGCACTGGAATCATGCTCAAATCGATTGCATGTCCAAGAGGATTACTGTGAGGCATGGGGATTCCTTCATCATTATCGAAGGTATTAGATCTATTCCGACTCTCTTGCTGACATCTGTGCAGGCCATCAAGGCCCACTTACAGGGGGAGGATGTCTATGAAGTGTTGTACGAGATGGCCGAGGCTAAGGGTTCCATCTCGGATATTCCGGTGGTACGAGATTTTGCAACGTATTTCCATAGAAGCTGCTAGGGCTACCGCCGTACCGAGAGCGGGATTTCCGGAAACAGCTGGTGCCGGGGGCTAAGCCAGCGTCTAGAGTCCCTTACCGCATGGCACCGAAGGTGCTGACAGAGTTTCGGATCCAGCTCCAGCAACTGGTGGAAGCCGATTTTGTCCGGCCAAGCTCTTCACCATGGAGAGCCCCAGTGTTATTTGTCAAAAAAAAGGACGGGACACTCAGATTGTGCATCGACTACCGGGCACTGAACCGACTGACAGTCCGGAACACCTATCCACTGCCAAGGATAGATGAGCTGTTTGACGAGATGGAGCACACGCATTTCTTTTCAAAGCTGGATTTGAGGTCGGGCTACTATCAGCTGCGGATCCAGGGGGAGGACATACCGAAGACTGCCTTCAGTAGCAGATATGGGCTCTTCGAGTTTACTGTGATTCCCTTCGGGCTCACGAATGCACCATCGGAATTCATGAGCCTCGTGAATCGGGTGTTCGAGGCATATCTGGATGTGTTCGTTAGTGTATTTATTGACGACATCCTCATCTACTCGAGGACAGAGGAGGAGAACACACGACATTTGATGCTGACCCTAGAGAGACTACGGGAGCACCAGCTCTATGCGAAGTTCAGCAAATGCCAGTTCTAGTTGAAGGAGGTGGCTTTCCTATGCCATATCATCAATGGTGCTGTGTTGGCAGTGGACCCGGCCAAGATTCAGGCAGTTCGGGATTGGCCGCAGCTGAAGTTGGCCTCAGACGTGCGGAGCTTCCTGGGACTTGCCGGTTACTATCGAAAGTTCGTTGAGGGATTTTCACATATTGCCCTTCCCCTCACATCCCTGACGAGGAAAGAATTGCCCTTTGTCTGGAACCCGTAGTGCGAGGTGGCCTTTCAGGAGTTAAAGAATCAACTCACCTCGGCTCCTATACTATCCCTTGCATCGGGGAAGGAAGGATTCCAGGTCTACACCGACTCTTCCTACCAGGGCATGGGTGCGGTGCTGACGCAGAATGGTCATGTGATAGCATACGCTTCTCGGCCGCTGAAGAAGCATGAGCTGAACTACCCAGTTCATGACTTAGAGATGGGAGTTGTCATATTTGTGCTGACAGTCTGGTGACACCATCTGTATGGTATCCACTGCGACATTTACTCTGATCACAAGAACTTGAGGTATGTGGACACGCAGAAGGAGCTGAACATCAGGCAGAGGCGATGGGTGGATTTTCTAGCAGATTACCAGTACGAGATGCACTACTATCCGGGAAAGGCGAATGTGGTGACAGATGCGCTGAGTCGGAAGGACACAAACTCTGGAGCAGGAACGCATTTGATGGCCTTGGAGTTGGTCCATATGTTCGAAAAGATGCAGATATCCTTTGTGTCTGAGGATCATCCTGAGCTGTACCGAGAGTACCTGGCATCGTTGATTGCCCCAGATGACATTCGAGATCGAGTCAGAGATGGACAGAGACAGGTGATAAATTGTAAATATACGCATATTTTAGTACTTTATTTATATCATTTTAGTTCTTATTCATAATATATAGTTATTTTTTGTTTATAAATATGTCTCTTTTTGTAAATATTTGCGTATCCTAACTTAATTTTTATTTCTGAAATTTTTCAGGAAATTGTCAAAAATTGACATGTCACGCCCGTGTCCTATAGGTCACGCCCGTGCGCAGGCCGTTATTCGTCAAACCCTTGGAATCAACAATTTTTAAAGCGAAATTTCCGATCGACGATTTCCGATCGACGATTTCAGCTTGACAAAATTCTGCTCGACGATTTCCGCTCAACAAACTCGCGCTCGACGATTCTCTTTCCGCTCGACGATTTGCCGCCCGACGATTTTGCCGCTGGACGATTTTTCCACTCGACGAATTGCCGCTCGACGACTTTCCGCTCGACGATCGTCGAACCCCCGACACGCCCAGAGTCACGCCATGACCTCAGTATCGAGGTGGGCTATAAATGATTATGCAAGTGGAGCTTGCCATACTTGCCCAGTCATTCTGCCTCCTTGCATGTTGACTCCATCTGTTGTCTTGACTTGCTAACTTTGACCCTTGCTAACCTAGATCTGGAGGGGTCCACCCACAACGAATACGGGTTGTGCACGCTTGATGGAAAGTGTACCGGTTGCACAAGTAATATAAAATGGATGAATGTTTCCCAAGTATCAATCTCATAAGGAACATAGTAAGGTGGAGTTTTCCTTTGAAGAAGGACTTAAGATTGAATTCCCTAGGGCAGATGAAATGCGGGAGGTTTGATTTGTAATGTCCCGATTCGTACTAGACCCCTCGCATGCATTTTTTAGTAAATAGAGTTGACTCAGACTCGGGGTGCACTAGTGGGTATGCGTCAAGTGTTCACGACGCCTCTCAACGAGCGTCGAGTGCATCGACTGGGTGGCAGGTGTCGATTGTTCACGACTCCTCTCGATGATCATCGAGTGCGTCGACTGGTGGGAGGCGTTGAGTGTTCATAATGCCTCTCGACGAGCGTCGAGTACATCGAATGGTGGGCAGGCGTCGAGTGTTCACGATGCCTCTCGACGAGCGTCGAGTGCGTCGAATGGTGGGCAGGAATCGAGTGTTAATGATGCCTCTCGTTGAATGTCAAGTGGGTTAAATGGTGGGCAGGCATCAAATGTTCATGATTCCTCTCGATGAGCATCGAGTGCGTCAACTGGATTCGACGAGCGTCGAGTGATACTCGATGCATATGACACATTGACTTAGATGATTTTCGGCTAGTGGAATTTTGAAGGATTCCTCAGAATGTTTAGCTGATTCGTCGAGATGACACAGAGGATTCCTACGATTCACTGGATATGATCGAGGATACTCTACGAGTTCGTCGTGTGATACTCGTCACATAAGATGAATTTGACTTAGAAGAATTTCGGCCAAGGCCGTGCTTGCTGATAAATACTTACGGGCTGAAGCAGGTTCGAGGGATGTGCTGAGTGACTCCTTATGACCGATCTTTTCAACAAGAATTATTTTATGTAATAATGTGTGGTCCAATGATAGAATGATACGTGGCGAAGTAACCCAAGCCCTAATGATTCCTTATAAAAAGGAATACACGAAAAACCCTAGCCAAACTCTTCCTTCCCGAGTCATTCTTTTGGTGTTGAGCTCAACCAGGACAAAGAGGTTACTGGTGGTGCATTTCCAGGAAGGGCGACTTAAGCGCCGGTGATGGACATTAATGTAGGAATCCCAAAGTCGCTTCTGTCGGTGTTCCTTGTCTCCAGGAGGGTGATTTGAAGAGGATCATACGTCGTCAATCCGCCAAAAAGAAGAATGAGATCTATGCCTGGAAATGAGGTGAGATTTCAACCCTCACCCTTGGTGCTAGATCTTTAGATCTATTATATGAGAGATGTCTACTCAAGAGAGCTTGAATTTGGTGCGTAATGGAGATCTCCTAGGTAGAGACCACGCTATGACCTTTGTACTAGGGTTTTGTTGTCTTCAACCTTTCCACTCTTCATTATGAGGATGCTGGACTTGGTTTCATGAAAAATGGTGGTTCATTAAGAGTGAATAAGGGAGGAGGAAGAGTTGAATCTATCTTTGTATGAAGGGCTAGAGGAAGAATATGAACTGATGTGGTTCGCTTGACTTTATGATGCATGCAAAAACCAGATTTTTGTACGCAACAGTCTTTGTGTTCAGTTTATGGCATGATCGGAGCACTTCAAGGTCTTGGGATGAAAATGAAAGTTATAGCCCTCGGAAATACCTTTGCAACGGATGGTTGCACATTTTCGGCTGAGTATTGTGGATCCTTCAAAGTGCGACGGAATGTTCCGTGTTGAACTATCATAAGGGCAAGACAGATTTTCTGTATAAGTAGTTGATGTGTTAGCCCGGTGTTTGAATCTTTGTCTTGGTAGGAAGTTGTAGCCATGGATGACATCTTGCATTGGAAGAATCTAGTCGAGAAAATCGTAATGAGCTAATGCATTGTGTTTGTGTTTTGATGGACCTTGGATGTACAAATGGTATCAGCTTGGAACGATCCCGAACTAAAGAAGTCATTGAACAATGGTGCCGCCCCTGCTCGATTGGTCAGTTTCAGGTCAAATTGGCATAGCGGAAGCAGTGGTATGCCCATGTGTAATTCACACTAAGTATGTCCAGTTGTTACCCTACAATTATCCAACTGGACCTTTGGTTTGTACCTTTATACGTAGATACTAACACGTACAGAGACAGTAGTGGACACTCCCGCCACCTCCATCCCCACTCAATTTCAGCAGTCAAAACTGGGACAAACCCTCACGAAAATCTTAGAAGCATTCATATCTCAGCAGGCCCTGGTATAGCAGCAAGCCCTGGTTTCTAACTGGTTGAGTATCTTCCAAGTCATTTCCCCGCCTGCTTACCATAGGACAGAGTCGGTTGTTCGTACAGAGGAGTGGCCATATGTTGTGCAAGAATTGATGGCCGGAATCAGATGTCCAGCCAGTATGGCTGTTACTTTAGTTGTATCCATCTTGAAAGCACACACAAAAAGATGGTGGAAGTCCGAAATGGGCTCCACATTTTAAGGACATGTATACACTAACATCAGCTAGAACGAATTTTCTGGTGCCTTCTTAGAACATTTTATTCCCTCTACTTCTCTAAATGAGATTGAAGAAAGATTCCTGCAGTTGAAACAAGGATCCAAGACAGTGGCAGAATATCAGCGAGAGTTTCAACATCTCACAAGGTTCGCTGACTCCTACGATTTGGATGATCGCGAATATGCGAAACGGTCTTACAAATGCTTGCGAGATCCCCTAAGGCAAGCACTTTTGTTTATAGTGGACTCGAGCTTGGCAGAGATAATAGATATGGAAAAAAGATTGGAGGACCCATTGAGGGTAAAAGATCCGCTGAGTGCTTGATGGAAGTAGGACCCAACTTCAGAAGGAGACAAAATATTAGAGGCGGAGGAGGAAATCAAAGAGGGGGTGGTCGCTTCCGTCAGAACTTTAGGATGGAGCGCCCGACCCCACAGCTAGCGTTGACTCCACCTCAGCAATTTCAATGGAATTAACAACCCATGGGCAATTGCACGCAAGTTTGTTTCCAATGTAATCAGTCGTGCCACGTCCGACATTATTGTCAGCAGCTAGGTGGAGATGTTTCCCCTATTGTTCCTCCAACAGCTCAGTAAGGATGAGGGCAATTCCTTGGTCAAGGATGTGGAGCACGTGGAAGAAATCTTGAAATTGCTATAGAGCAGATGTTTGCTCTTTGTTGGAACCAGCTTTCTAGTTCCTCCTAAAGTTCGAAACAGGATGTAGCCCACATGTACTCTTCCTGAGCTATCCTCTTGACGAGGGTCGGAGACCAGAAAACAGACCGAGGGATCTCAGCTCGGAGGTCCCACCACTTTCCCGGAAGAACTAAAGATCTTCCCCTCCCTAGCCAATGCTGAGCTAAGTGCCTGTGCGGAAGGCAGTGGAAAGGTTCAACAACCCCACTAAGGCACCTCTATCGGTCTATTTATAGGCCTCTCAATCTGATCTGCAAATATCACTTCTGAATCAACCTGAAATGACCAAAACACCCTGGGCTGGGTCTGCCAACAGCCAAACTTTGCTGTTCAGGAGAGCTATACGCAGACCTCCAGGGGTAGAAATGTAAAATTACGTGGGGCAAAAAGGTAAAATCCCCCTTGGGGGTAAAAAATATAAAGACATTTGTTCTCCCATGCGGCGAGTGGGGAAGGTACTAACGGGCGAGACGACCGCTCTGTCCATCTCGCCGGCCTCTCGCCCTATAGGCCATCTCGCCTCCTAGAAAGATCCCTCCCCCAAGGAGGTCTCGCCTACCTCAGAGAATCCCCCATCCCCCCTCCTGTAGGTGGGCCTCCTGGTCTCAATGACCTATCATCTCGCCAGCCTTCCCTTCTCACTCGTTGGGCCACCTCTCGCGAGCCCAAGGTTGTACAAAATCCCCGCTCCTTTCGAGGTTACCCTAACCTAGAAAAGATAAGTCCAACCGAGGCTCGCGACGCTGGGATTCACTTATGAGAATCTTCGGTGCCCCCCCCCCCCCACATGGGGCCTATAAATATGAGATCCCAGCTTTCATTAGGGTCCCTTTTTGTCTTCCTTCATTTCCTCATCCTTCAACATGTCTCACAGTCAGAGTTTTCGTGAGCGCCTCGCGATGGTGCGAAAGCGAAATAAAGCCAACATGGCTGCCCTTTTCCTGGATCTGGGGCGTACTCCTCCCTCAGCCCCTCTGTCCTCTCGCCTGAAGAAGATGAAGGCTGCCTGCCCTCCCCTCTCGGCGGGCACGACATCCTCCGCCCCTTTGACAATAGATAATCTTCCCGTATCTCCCGGGGAGAGACGGGTAATTCCTCATTCTTATCTCTCTTCTTTCGTCCCTCCTACTGATCACGCTTTTTTAGGGAAACTTTGTTGATTCCCCTATGACCGCCAATCCTCCTGACGATATCAACCAAACTCATCAGCGCACCGACTCGCTCGAGACGTCCTCCCCACCCCTCTCGCGGAAAAAAAAAACCTCTCGCGGGTTGTGGGGAACCCTCGCATACCAAGTAAGAACTTACCCTTCTCGCTTTTCCTCCAATATGCCTTCTTTTACCCAACCCAAGCGAGCTCATCCTTGTTTACGATTTCTCGCTCTCTGTTCAGGTATCCAATTTGACTCTAACACTGAAGACGCTCCCGTGTCTCCTCCCCTCTCGCCTCTTCCTCGTCCTGACAAGATCGAGGACTACTTGGGTGATCCCATGGATACCCTGGAGCTGAAGCGGAGGACGGCTATGATGCTCCGCAAATACACGCATATAATCCGCGAGATGGAGTTGGAGAAGCAGGCCTCTGATCGGCCCATGGACTGGCTAGAAACAGAGTGCCACCGCCTTTCTGCCGAGATGGAAGCCGATGACGCAATGGATGGGACAGACCCCCAAGCCATCCTAAACGAGACGAATGAACAACTCCGTCTCGCGTGCCGCGGCGTGGTTGCCGCTCGCGCTTTTCATCTTCCTGGCCACCCTCCCTTTGTGGGAGGTCAAGATGGCCGCTGGAAATGGGTCAGGAAGTAAGCTTTCGCGGTCCCGTCTCACCTTCTCCAGGCCCCCCTGTATTATTATTGCCAATTTAATTATGTTTAATTACTGATGTGTTGTATAAAACTTCTCTAGACGGGATGCTACCTCGCCGCGGGATGAAATATTTCATCATTATGGTGTTGTTCCTGTCATGTCATGCTAGGTTTTTCATCATTACTATGATTAGCTTCTTTTTCAATTAATTAGTTCGTAATGATGGCCTTGACTTCGAAAAAGTCGCTGCGGCATTTTCTCCCATTGGGTTCTAGAGAGAGAGAGAGACGAAGCGTCGGGCTGTCTCTTCATTCCCGCCGCTTGATTTTCACGCTCGATCTCCTCTCTCCTTCATTCATTATAAATACCTCTTAAATCCAGATATTCCCATACTTCTGTTATTCTTGGTTGTCTTTTCGGTCGGAGCTTCCGCCTGCCCCTCTTCCTCTACACGCTTCTCTCATCCCGCTCTCCCTATAAATCGGTCCGTTCCCCTATTTCTGCTTTCTCTCCTGCTATGGCAAAGAAAAGGGCGGAAGAAGGCGAGGGCCGCAGCCGCTGCGGAAAGCGATTTGTGGATCACGATTTCCCTCTCGTTAGACTGCCAGTGGAAGAATATACTCGCTTTGTCAGCAAGTTCCTTGCTGATGGATACGTGTCTCTCCCACCCAAAGTTGGCAGTGCATCAATACTTTCTACCCCAACGAACTAGCCTTCCCCGTCTCGCACTTTGAGGCGGGGCTGCGACTTCCCCTTTGGCTAGAGGTCAAATTAGTCCTTAAGTACTTCAGGTTTGTCCCCGCCCAATTCAACCCCAACGCTATCTCTATGCTGGTTGCTTTCGCCTGCTACCTGCGGCGAGAGCGCATCGAATTAAGCTTGACCACATTTCGCAAGCTGTTCGTCTATCACGCGAAAGATGATGACATTTCCTACTTCACCGGCCAAGGCCTAAAGGTGTGCGAGACAACGAACAAAAATCAGCACTGGCTGACTCGCTTCATCTTCATTCGCGGGGATTTGGGAGGCATTCCTCTCACCCCGGTTTCTCCTGCTGAATGCTACTATGAAAACCCCCAAGGTTGGGGGGTGCCGAGAAGGATATCTGTGACTTCTTCGCAGGGAAAAATTTCAAGGTCAATTACCTCAGGTGAGACCTCGACTCGCTTCCAGCTGTCTTCCCCGGCGAAGGTATACTCCTATCCCCCCTAGCATTGTAAATTTTTGTTCTCTGCTGACTGTCAACCTGTCTAGGAGATAGAACCATCCCTGTTCATCTTCCTTACCAGAGTAACAGGTCTCTCGCCTTAGCGAGTATGGAGGCAGAGGCCGCGAAAGATACGCTGACCCCCACCCTAAAGAAAAGGCCCGGGGATGAGGGCACTTCCCGGCACAGCCCAAAGAAGAAGGTGAAGAAAGCATTGTCTTTCAAAAAGGAGAAAAAGTCTACCAAAGAAAGGAAGGAGCTATCGGGATCCCTGTCCCCCATCTCTTTAGGGTCTCCCTTACCTCCCCAACTACCCGTCTCGCCTACCCGCGAGACGGTCTTGTCAGGGCCAGCTGCCACCACCAATGTTCAGACTGCTGAGTTCCCTTCCGGCGAGGCTGGCTCCTCCAGCCGCCCGTCTCCCGCCTCGCACCCCAATTATAACATGGGTCCTGTGACGAATGATACTTTCGGCGATCCGATGCTCCTCTAGGACAATGATGCTAACCGCGTGTCGGTGTCCACTCTCCTTCCTTCCTGGAAAGAGCAGGACCCCCCCCCCCCACCAGTCACGCCTTCTCCCTAGGGTTCGGGCTATATAGTGGCCTTGGCTCTTGGCCCGCGGACAATGAGATGTCGCGAGATCTCATTCTGAAGAGTGCCCACTCTCAATTTTGCTCCCTGGAACTCGCGCACCGGGTCTCGCGCCGCCTGGTCTTCAACAATAGGAAATGGAAGGTAGCGGAGGCCGGTCTCGCCGCGGAACGAGAGAAGTCTAATGACCTTGAGAAGCGGCTGGCCGTCACCGACAACCTCCTTGCGCAGAGTCAGGGTGGTGTGGTAAGTTTTCTTACCGCCGCTTTGCTAGCCCTACTCGCCGCTCCTTATGGTCCATTCATTAAATCTTCTTGCAGGATGCCGAGACTGCCGACTGGATGCGCTCGCGCATTTAGGAGTTGGAGGGAGAGAACAAGAAATTAAAAGCTTAAAATATCCACCATCGGAACAGCGTGGCACCCCCTCTGACCAATTTCCCGTTCCGTCTTACTACTCTGTGGATGAGGTGGATGCCCTCTGCCGAGATTCCAATATCAAGACAGCGAAGCTTGTTCTCAAAATGATGAAGGAGCTGGGGGTGGTGCGCGATGATGCCGTGACGGTTACTGTCCGGACCTGGTCCCCCACTTATTTAGCGAGATGGACGACAGCTCAACTTCCGGCATCGAGGAGTAGGGGAACACCAGCACCCGTGAATTCTCACCCCCCCCTCTTGATAGACACTTCCTAGGAAATAACGAGGTGCTCTCTTTTGTCATGATCACATGGAATATTATTATTAACATTTTACATGTTACTATTGTACTTTTACCTTCCACTGTTTCACTTAATAGCTAGCCCAAAGATGCTAGACCTTGGGCCTCTCTTTACCTTTACCACCCGCGAGATCTTCTGTCCCTTAGTACTCATCTCGCCGTAAGATAAACATGCGCTAAAGACCTTGGAGACCAGCCCCCCCCCCCACATGACAGGCCCCACCTTTTTACGCCAGGCCTGCGCCTGGACAAGGAAGATCACTCGCTATGGGCGAGACCACCCATGCCGAGTGTCGGCCAGAAATCCTCCTCCCTGTCCTAATCCCCGATCCTTCCTTTTTCTAGGGATTTGCACCAATCTCCTGATAAATATGGACATTTCTCCCAGTTAACTCTCACCACTTGACTTGCCCTTGAGCGAGCCTACAGCCCTGTAAGCTAGATGAGAGCCTGGTCAGCGGGTCTACTCGGGGTCTCCTCTCCAAACCTCCAACCAACGAGTGAGCCTACAACCCTGTAAGATAGATGAGAGCCTGGTCAGCGGGTCTGCTCGGGGTCGCCTCTCCAAAACCTCCAACAACCGAGTGAGCCTACAACCCTGCCAGCTAGATGGCAGCCTGGTCAGCGGGTCTGCTCGGGGTCTCCTCTCCAAACCATCTCCAACCACCAAGTGAGCCTACAGCCCTGCCAGCTAGATGATAGCCTGGTCAGCGGGTCTGCTCGGGGTCTCCTATCCAAACCTCCAACCACCAAGTGAGCCTACAACCCTGCCAGCTAGATGGGAGCCTGGTCAGCGGGGCTGCTCGGGGTCTCCTCTCCAAACCATCTCCAACCATCGAGTGAGCCTACAGCCCGCCAGCTAGATGAGAGCCTGGTCAGCGGGTCTGCTCGGGGTCTCCTCTCCAAACCATATCCAACCACCGAGTGAGCATACAGCCCTGCCAGCTAGATGAGAGCCTGGTCAGCAGGTCTGCTCGGGGTCTCCTCTCCAAAACTTCTCCAACCACCGAGTGAGCCTACAGCCCTGACAGCTAGATGAGAGCCTGATCACCCCGTCTGCTCAGGGTCTCCTCTCGAAACAATCTCCAACCACCGAGTGAGCCCAAAGCCTTGCCAGCTACATGAGAGCCTAGTCAGCTGGTCTGCTCGGGGTTTCGTCTCCAAAACCTCCAACCACCGAGTGAGCCTACAGCCCTGCTAGCTCGATGGGAGCCTGGTCAGCGGGTCTGCTCGGGGTCTCCTCTCCAAACCATCTCTAAGCACCGAGTGAGCCTATAGCCCTGCCAGCTAGATGAGAGCCTGGTCAGCGGGTCTGCTCGGGGTCTCCTCTCCAAACCTCCAACCACCGAGTGAGCCTACAGCCCTGCCAGCTAGATGGGATCCTGGTCAGCAGGTCTGCTTGGGGTCTCCTCTCCAAACCATCTCCAACCACCGAGTGAGCCTACAGCCCTGCCAGCTAGATGAGAGCCTAGTCAGTTGGTCTGCTCGGGGTCTCCTCTCCAAACCATCTGCAACCACCGAGTGAGCCTACAGCCCTGCCAGCTAGATGAGAGCCTGGTCAGCGGGTCTACTCGGGGTATTCTCTCCAAAACATCTCCAACCATCGAGTGAGCCTATAGCCCTGCCAGCTATATGAGAGCCTGGTCAGCGGGTCTGCTCGGGGTCTCCTCTCCAAACTATCTCCAACCACCGAGTGAGCCTACAGCCCTGCCAGCTAGATGAGAGCCTGGTCAGCGGGTCTGCTCGGGGTCTCCTCTCCAAACCATCTCCAACCACCGAGTGAGCCTACAACCCTGCCAGCTAGATGAGAGCCTGGTCAGCGGGTCTGCTCAGGGTCTCCTCTCCAAACCATCTCACCCTTTGTGCCATAAAAAGGTCACCCACACTCCCCTCACATCAAAAGAGCACATCAAAATTACAGGCATTGTACAACAATAAAAAGTGCAATGAACAGAAAGTGTTACGAGTAAAATCTCTTTAAATCATCACCACTTCGGGCTCGATCGATGGATACCTCGTCCACATCCTGGAGGTGGTACCCTCCAGACTTCAAGACCTCTTTTATTATGAAAGGACCCTCCCAATTGGGATTGAGCTTCCCTACGAAGGCCCCTCTACCTGCTGCATCTACCTTTTTTAGGACCAAATCTCCCTTCGCGAACTGCCTGGCCCTTATATGCTTGTCGAAGTACCTTGTCATCCGGCGCTTGACCTCCTCCTACTGGACCATCGCCAAATCCCAGAGCTCCTCCACGAGATCCAGAGAGAGTCTTGCTCTTCCTCATTCTTCGCTCTCCATCCTTCTCCTCCTTCCCTTGCAACTCCTACTCTTGCTGATGTGACTTCAAACTCGATAGGTATGACATCCTCAGAGCCATGAGAGAGCTTAAACGGGGTTTCTCCCGTGGCGGTGTTTGGTGTGGTCCTCAAGGCCCACAGGACTGAAGGAAGCTGCTCCACCCAGGTCGCCCTCAATTCTCCACTTTCTTCTTCAACAGATTGACAATGACCTTATTGGCTGCTTCCACCTGCCCATTACTTCGTGGATGATGAACAGAGGCAAAGCAGAGATCTATTCCCAAACAGATGCAGAAATCGACGAATTCTCTACTTGTAAATTGTGGTCCGTTATCTGTTACAATGGCTAAAGTTAACCCATGCTGCAGATGATCTCCCCCATACGAAATTCTTGACCACCTGCGATGTTACCTTAGCCAGCGCCTTCACCTCCAGCCATTTTGAAAAGTAGTCCACCATAACTAGCAGGAATTTCTTTGGCCTCTCGCTTGGGGAAAAGGACCCACCAGATCTAGCCCCCATATAGTGAAAGGCCAGGGAGCTATGATTGTCCGCAACCTCTGGGTCGGAAGGAGCTGGAGGGGGTGAACTCCTGGCATTTTTGACACCTTTTCGCGAATTCCTCCGCATCTTTCCTGAGGGTAGGCCAGAAGTACCCCTGTCTCAGCACACTCCCTTCTAATGTCCGGCTCCCCGAGTGACTCTCGCATTCTCCCGAGTGAATCTCTTGCAGAACCTTTGGAACTTCTTCCTCTGACACACATCGGGCCAGCAAACCGACAGTGTCTTGCGATATAAAACCCCATCTTTCAGCAGGTAGTACGCTGATTTGTATCTGGTATGCTTCTTGTCGAGTTCTTTCACGGGTAACTGCCCTAACGCCAAAAAGGTGATGAAGGGGTCCATCCAAGACCTCTGCTGGCATATCTCCATGAGCACCCTTTCTTCTATAGACGACTAAAGAGCTCCATCATTGTTCCCCCGGCTCGAGGGCCATACTTGGCGAGTTGGTCAGCCTGAGTGCTCTCCCCCCTCGGGACGTGCTGAATTGAAAAGCTTCGGAACTGTCCAATGATGCCCTTGACCTTCCTAGATACAACTGGAGGGTGGGCTCCCTTGTCTCGAACTCCCCTTTGATCTGGCCTGCCACCACCATGGAGTCAGTCGAGGTCTCGATGTCTTGTATGCCCAACTCCGGGCTAACCTGAGTCCCGCAATGATCGCCTCATATTCTGCTTGGTTGCTGGTGATCGTGAAATGAATCTTCAAGGCCTGCTCAATCCTGGTCCCCTCCGGACTTATCAAGACCATTCCCCCTCCGAAGGAATTTCTTCCCGACACTCCATCTACTAACATCTTCCAGGTTGCTCGAGGGGACACTTCCGCCTCCTGGACCTCAACTACGTAGTCCACCAGGAAATCGGCCACCACCTGTGCCTTAATGGCGAGCCGAGGAACGAAAGCGAGGTCGAATTCACTGAGCTCTATTGACCACTTGGCCAGCCTCCCGGAATGTTCTACCCCCTTCAAGATGTGACGGAGGGGGTGATCCGTTACCACCTGAATAGAGTGAGCCTGAAAATACAGTCTAAGCTTTCGAGCCGAGACAATGAGGGCAAATGCTAACTTTTCAAGGATGGGATACCCGAGCTCCTCTTTCTTTAAGACCCTGCTTACGTAGTAGATCGAAAACTGCTTCTTCCCTACCCCTAAGTATAAAAACAAGACCTCTCCTTCCTTTGGTCCCTGGAGTAAAGGCGTCCAGGTGAGCTGTTCCTTTAGCGCCTGGAAAGACTTCTCACATTCTAGGGTCCATTCAAACTTATTGCCACCCCGCAGCATCGAAAGAAAGGCGAGCATCTCTCTCCACCTCGGGAGAGAAACATGCTTAGCCCGGCCAACTTGCGGTGAGACGCTGAACCTTCTTAGCATTTCTAGGGGACTCTAACTCTAGGATTGCTTTTAATTTCTTGGATTGGGCTCCAGTCCTGATGGAGTGAGAAGATGTCCGAGAAACTTTCCCTATTGGCTCCGAAAACACATTTCAGGGGGTTCAGTCTCATTTTATATTTCCTCAGGGTTTCAAAGGTCTCCTCAAGATCTAGGATATGAGCTTCGAGGTCCTTACTTTTGACCATCAAGTCATCCACGTACACCTCGAGGTTACTCCCTCTCAGTTTTCGGAAGATCCGATCCATCATTCTTTGGTAGGTTGCTCCCGCATTCTTCAACCCGAAAGGCATCATATTAAAACAGAAGCACCCATCCTCCGTGACGAAGGCGACGTCTTAACGTCCGGAGGATGCATGCGTATTTGGTGATATCCGGAAAACGCAACCAAGAAACTTAAAAAGAAAAACCGATGGCTGAGTCAACCAGCGCGTCGATTCGGGGCAGCGGGTAACAATACTTAGGGCATGCTTTATTTAAAAGAGAGAAATCCACACACATTCTCCATCTACCCTCCCCCTTTTTAACCATTACAACATTACTTACCCATCCCGGATACTTACAGGCGGACACAAACACCGCCTTAAGAAACTTCTCTACCTCCTCTCTAATAGGCGCGACCATCGTGGAGGCGATGGCCCTCTTCTTCTGCTATATGGGGCGAGTGTTGGGATGGAGATTGAGGCGGTGACAAGCGACGTCCGCATCGACCCCGGGGCATGTCTGCGGCGCTCCACGCGAAGATGTCAATATTTTTTTGCACGCAGGCCTTGATCTTCTCTCGGTCTTCCGGGCTGAGTTCGCCGCTGATCTTTACCTTCTCCTTTCTCCCTTCCTTGGTGCGGATCTCTACCTCGAGTACCTCCACGACCGCCTTCAGCCTTTATGGCTCTTCCTCTCCTTCCTGCTCTTCCGGCGCGTCCTGTTCCCTGACTTCGTCTTCCGCGACTGCCATCACCATTTCTTCCCCACGCTTTCCATCTTCCACTTGCTTGCACCTCTCCTCCCTGCAGTGAGGCTCTTCTTTTTCCAGCCGGGCCCCCCTCGGGGCGACCCTCCCGCTTCCTCCATCTTCCTCTTCTCTTTTCTCCCACCCTCTTCTTTTGGCTCCCCTTCCTCTTCCGCCTCCATCTCTCCCTCCTCCTCTCCAGCCATTTCTAGGTCCCCCGCAATGCCTCCAACCATCACTACTTCTCCTTCTCCTCTAGCATCTTCTCCTCTCTTCATCTACTATCCCATCTCTCCGCGCTTCTCTCCCGCCATTTCTGGCTCCCCCGCAATGCCTCCAACCATCACTACTTCTCCTTCTCCTCCAGCATCTTCCTCCTCTCTTTCTTCTACTATCCCCATCTCTCCGCGCTTCTCTCCCGCCATTTCTGGCTCCCCCGCAATGTCTCCAACCATCACTACTTCTCCTTCTCCTACAGCATCTTCCTCCTCTCTTTCTCCTACTTCGCTCCACAGTTCCTATTGCAATCGCTCGATCCTTTTCTCCATCACTTCAGTGTTCTCCTACCAGGAGATGGTGTTCACTGCCGTACGTATCATTCCCTTGCAGCCTTTGGATCCCCCCCTCACCCTGATTTGGGTACCTCCTGAGTTCAGTTTCAAGCACTGGTGAACGATGAGGGAACGCATCTGAAAGCGCTGATCAAGGGGCGCCCAAAAATGGCGTTGTAACTACTGGGGGCATCCACTATGACGAAGCAGCAGTTTCAGGATAGCCCTCCCAGGGTTACTTGGAGTCCCACTCCCCCTCGACTTCTTTCCTCTCTCCTGAGAACCCAAACAATGGTCCATCCGCCACCAGCACCCTTCGGGCCTCCACCCACATCTCATTGAATGCTTTTTGAAAATCACGTTCACTGAGCTCCCATTGTCTACTAGGATCCGTGACACCGTAATATAGAAGTTTTCGATGGCGATTCGTATCACCGTGCATCACAGAAATCTCCATGCTTGGCCTTCCAAAGTGAATAGTTCAGGATGAGGGAGGGGATTGTGACGTCGAGGCTACTTTTTGGCGGTACTAGCGTAGTTCGATCTCCTGGAATCCCTATCCTTCTCCTTGGACGACTGTAATTCTCCACGATTCTTCAACTTCGATCTTACACATCGTTCTCTCCTGCTACACCTTCACTTCTCTATCAACCGTTTGCTCCCTGTTCTAGAAAGGCATTTCCTTCAATGGGAGGGACGTTTATGATTTCTTCTTATGCAGAGTCTGTAGAGTGAACGCCAATCCAGGGACATTTCCCAGCCTTTCTCCTAG